>CM059226.1:23451607-23784107 GCA_030347435.1 Clarias fuscus | reverse complement strand
AGCTCTCCCTCAACCCCTCCATCTAAAGCGTCAACTTTCATACTAAGATCTAATCCACGTGCACATGGACATTATTTATTTATTTATTTATTTACTTACTTACTTACCTATTTATTTATTTATTTATTTATTTATTTTGTCCTTGTTGTTAAAAAAAAATCTTTAAAAGCACACTGATGATTAAGCAGATGATGTCCATGCAGAAGCCTGTAAAAAGTTTGCGCACTCTGAGAGTGGCTGTGGCAACATGGACACATGGTCCAATAGGTATGGACCCTGTACCAAACATTTGGGGCAATTTTTTCCTTTTGTTTGTCCTGGAAAAATCTGTCCGGGGTGAAGAAAAAACAAAACAAAAAAAAAAACAATTGTGTGGACAGGTCATGTGCTGGCTTGTTGAGCCAGCACATCATTTTTGGCTTGTTTAGCCACATGTACCCATATTAATAGGAAATCCAGAGATCTTGGAGTCAGTGTGGAGATCATGCAGATCATGAATCATTCAAGTATAAAAGGCATCTAACTGAAGTCCTGAGCCAGTGAGGAACAGGTGCAGATGATGAGAGATGATCAGGCGGTGATGAACCACTGCTGATGCTGAATGCTGAGTGGTCGGAACAGACGAGAGGGCACATGAGGTCGCTGCTGAGGCAGTAAAACTAAAATCTAGTTCTCATTCCCTTAATTTAAGCTACATTAACAAATCGTTTCATTTAATATGAGGAAATGACGCTGACTCAAGACTTTTGACTTTTTCCAGTACTGTACATCTCCATCACCTTTGGGAATTTGGACCCCTGCACCGGCACCAACATCCGTACTATTCGTTTTCATATTAATATGACATACAGTAAGACATTGCTGGATTCTCACTTATACAGTAAATGACTATGACTCTTTTGTTATCACTCATGTTAATTTGTACTTTTTTTTCCCTCTGGATAAATACCAACGTGTCTGTCCTAGCAACGACTTGATCCTCGGATTAAAACACTGAGCTGAAATCAAGCAGCTAATAGGAACAACCCTCCTAGTTGGAGAGTAAAATCACTAAAACACGACATAACATTATAAATACTCAATGAAGTACTAAGTGGGACCAGTTTTACCAGTTTAACTGGCCGAGCGCCCTTTCTCGTGGTCGACCTTCCAGCTGTGACACGTTTATCAGCGGCATCCATCAGCAGTCTAGTGTATAAAAGCCCATTTGAGTCGTCCTGCCAGAATTATGCAGCATAAAAAGAAATCAAAAAATTAAATAAATAAAAAAACCCTTCAAAGTCCATTTTTATTCTTGTTTGTGAAGCTCTCGCAGATGCATATTCTGGTAAATTATCAACAGGGCTGATATCAGCAGGATGTCCGATTAGTGATTAAACCTCATTAATGGAGACATCTGGTTCATCTTCCAGGATTTTTTTTTCTCCTCCAATATTTTCCCATGACGACACGACCTGCTGGGACCGCTGCGTACCACATGACCGTTTGCTTCCCTGTTCCATAACCATAGCTAACTGTATTTTTCTTTTCTTTTTCCAAATAGCGAGGTGATGTGCTGCCTTTCATCACTGAACGGAACTGATACACTGGGTCAGGAGTTCGGATTTCTGTTCCTGAAAACTGAAAACACGGTGACGAGAAAAAAACGACAGCAGATGGACTCGCGTACTGGAGATGTGTTGCCATGTTCGTTGCGTTTAATGTTGCGAACCATGATCGATTACGTTATAGCAGTACTGTATGTTATAGAAGCGTTCAAGTCAAACTGGGACTTTTCATGAATGAAGGTATGAAAGTGATTGACATTTACAGAAAGATTCAAGTGCAATACAGTGAGGAGTGTCTTGATGGTCGGCAGTGATGAGCCGCGGTAAAACATTAAACAAGTGTATTAAAGAAGACCGTACGTCAGTGGATGGCGATCTCAGCCGAGGTGGCTCGGAGGCCGCTGCAGTCTTTCCTGTGAACATTCAGCACCTGATCCTTGAAAACCAACACCACTTGTACATTACAGGAACTCGGTTTCCACATGTTTAAGGAGTTCCTGGGAGGCCAGCGTTTGTGTCGTGAATCAGACAGCCAGTACAATTACGGCTCTGAAGCCTTCTACCTTGATGGTGTCCAAGCGCCAGTGAAACGCTGGGATGAGTGCATTAGTGCAGCAGGGGATTATATAGAGAAATAAAGCGAGGTTTTATTATTATATTATTATGTTCTGTTATTCTGCGCCATCAAACGTCCCAGTTTGACTTGAACACCGTCAAGTGTTAATTATTAGGTGACTGATTTTTGTCTGTTTATCCGAATGTAAAGTGCTCTACACTTTAAACAAAGTAACCACATATTTATTTTCTCTCCGCGTATGGAGTCTTTAAACGGACCCTACAGACCCTCGCTTGCACGGGCGCTTCGTCTAGGCCGAACATTTTTGAAGATTTGAAGGATCAATATTTGTGAATGTTGGTTTCGTCCCGCTTTAACATGCCCTGTGTCGGTAATGAATAATACACACTTTTTTAGCGCCTGACCCCGACGTTTTTTTTTCTCTTAGTTTATTGGCTGCCGTGTCTGACCCGGAGACTGACCCTGGCCTTAAATACATTTCAGTGGAGCCGACAGATTTATTCTACAATAAATCACAGTGTTGCTGCTCGGGGAAGGTCAGTGTCGAAGAATAAGAAATCAAATTATATGAACATAATGAGTTGGTACTAGATGTGCCACGCTATACGCATCATATTTTTAATTTCTCTATAAGGCTTCAGAATGCAGAGCAGCAGTATATTACATATTACATCGAATTTAGGGGTTAGAAAGTGAATTGGAGGTTTTCCTCGAGTCTTTGTAAGTATTTGCTAACGAATGCAACGAAGCAGCTTATTGGAATATCATTGCTTTTTTTAATATATATATATATATATATATTTTTTTTTTAATTCATGTTCTATGTAAGATGTCCTGTTTTTTCCTCCTCCACTTGAAAGGCAGGACAGCGCTTGGTTAATTTGATTTGTATACAAAGTCAACCAATGGGGCAGCTTTTCCATGACCTCTGAACCTCGAGCTTTCCAGTTGGCTGGTTGGGGAAGCCACCTTCACTTGACCCCTCAACCCTGTATGTTAATTCAGCAGTCATGTGACAGAAAAGAGGCCACCCCAAATGCTTTCAAGGCCAGCACTTAATCATGACTGTGTTCCTTTCTGACCTTTATACCTTCATATACTGCTTCATTTGGGGCAATATTCCACATGGGTTCCTGTGCACAAACAGCAGCGACAATAAAAGAACTTAACGAGGCAATACATAAAGATCATGTTGTAAAAATTAGAACCTGACGCCGGGCCGTGATCAGATGTTGTTTGATTTTTTTTTTTTTCGGAAATGGTTTAAGCTGGGGAGGAAATCTGTCTCTGCTTACAGCTGGATGGATTTAAAGGAGATTTTTGTCCCATGGCTGACCTTCAAAGGCCGGCCAGATGTCCTGCGCTGCTCGAAACAAAACCTTCAGGTGGCACTTCTTAACTCGAGGGCCTCTGATTGCCTAATCAAAAGAAAAGACATTTCCTAAAAAAGTACAACAACTGTTACAAAGCGCTGAAACCTATTAGAACGACTTCATTAATTTAATAACTCTCGCAGCTGGAACCTCTGTCAGAGCTGATGTTACGGAAAATGAATCGATGCATTTTGACCAACCGGAGTTGAGCGATGAGTTGCGCACCGCTTCTAATCGTTTTAGAAATCTGAGCTGTAAGCGTAACACGTTTGCGAGTCCGGCTCGCTCCGGAACATTCCTAAGGCGACATTAAATCAACATTTTGCACAAGAGAGGCCGGGCCACCCAAACGGAACCCTACTGCGCGAAGGAGCCGCATGCCGAGATGGAGGGATTAGGTGCTATTCAGGGTTAGATTTAAAACTTAGTCGTTTTTCGCTAGTTCTCAGGCGCATACAGGAAACAAAGGACAGATATGGATGTATATGTCTAAGTAAAAGTGACCTGGAATATAAACTGCACACTTTTACTGAATGATTTCGCTCAGAAAAGACCAGTTGACACAAGATTAATATATATATATATATATATTGTTTTCTGAAATCGATCCTTATCTTATCTGGAGAAATGTAATGAATACTGATATTTTATTTATTCTTTCTTTCTTTAAATCCTCCACCATTTGTGCCGTAGCCACTTTGTACCATCCATTCATTATCCAATCCTCTTTCTCTCTTTCTTTCTTTCTTTCTTTCTTTCATTCATTCTTTCTTTCTTTCTTTCTTTCTTTCTATCTCTCTCTCAGTGGAAGGCTGTCAGAGGTTTTTTAGGAGCCGGTGAGCTGTGAAATCGCACAAATTGCTCCTGCTTTACGTCTGGCCCTGGCGAACGAGGGAGGGAAAGACAAAACGGCAGAGGACCGAGAGCGAGAGATTTTCTGCTCCAACACTTTTGAACTGTTTGTCCCTCCACCAGCACTCCAATAATCACCCACATACACATACACACGAACACACACACACACACACACACACACACACACACACACACACACAGCTGCAACATGCCATGCCCGCCCTCCTCCTTCCCTTTCTATCTACACTCAACGGACAAGCCGCCCCCACACACACACACACACACACATCGACACACACACACACTTGTTCCCATTCCACGACACCTTCCCCACTTCGCTTTACAATTCAGGTCACTTCACTGAACAACTTGGCAAAGTAGCCTCAAGAGGGTCGAAGCCCTCAGAATGCAGCTGATAAAGGGATCACATCCACGAGTGTCACTCAGAAATGTGTGTGAGACAGAGAGAGAGAGAGAGAGAGAGAGAGAGAGAGAGAGAGCAAGCACTAGTGCCACAACCAAATGCATATCATTTTATCTAATTATTCAGAATTTATCATATGGTACTGGATTAAAACTTTTGTAACAGTGTTTTCCCCTAAACAACTCAACATTTGATTCTCGTATCCAACTTAATGTAACTTTTATTTACTTTATTACTGTACATTCTATTATTCTCATCTATAGCAAAGAAATGTAAAGTAATAATAATATTTTTTCTGTAATTTATAATTCCATTCCATTCATATGACCAGATGAACAGCCCATGTTTTAATGCCTGCTTTGGCTTAACTGTCAAATAGCTCCCTCTAAGGGACAAACCCTAATGGTGGAAACATCCACACCAGTATGGGGCAAGTTTAGTCTTAGTCTTCATAAAGACTGTAATATCTGTGCTTGTTAAACAGCATTTGCAGATTTAAAAAATTCTAGGTCAGAGAGTGGACTAGGGATGGGCAATATGACAAAAAAATAAATAAATTAATAATAATAATAATAATAATAATAATTCATGATACTGGAAGATACTTGGTGATATGCATAACAATATATACACATGTCCATTGTAGGCGTTTTTGGTGGTGGACACGGGTCAGCATGGGCTCTAGTCTGCAGCCACACAGCCCTGTATGCAAGAAACTTTGATGCACTGTGTGTTCTGACAACTTTCTATCAGAACCAGAATTGACTTTTTCAGCAGTTTGCGCTACTGAAGCTCTTCTGTGGGATCGGCCCTGACGGGCTAGCCTTCGCTCCTCATGTGCATAAGTGACTCTTGCCTATGACCCTGTGCCCTGTTCACTGGTTGTCCTTGGACCATTGCAGGCCTGCTGGTTTGGGGATGCTCTGACCCAGTCTCTTGGGTGAAGTAACTCAGATCCTTACACTTGCCCATTTCTCCTACTTCCAACACGTCAACCTCAAAAACTGACTGTTCACCCGCTGCCTAATACACTACCTCGCACAGACAAAGTGGTCATTTCTGAAGGGTCAAATTATTGGGCTGCATCAAGCAAAGAAAACAACCAATTCTGAGATTTTAAACTACTGGAACTGGATTAAGAAGCCTTCAACACATTAGCAAAACCTGGAAAGACAGTGCTGTACCATCAGTTTTGTGTAAGAAGAAATGTGGGGAAAAAAACATGAACAGAGATGATTTAAACACTTGATGACACTGCATGGTTAAAACAACAACAACAACAACAACAACAACAACAACAACAACAACAACAACAACAGTAAAACCCTTATCTATGTTTAATAGTGAACGTAAGAGCATTTCCTTACACACACAATGTGATGAGAACTCACAGGATTGGGACTAAACAGCTGTGTGTCCATAAAAAAAACAACAACCACTTGTTAGTGAGACTCATCAGACAAAAAGGCATAAAGACTGGACTTTGGAGTGATGGATAAAGGTCATGTGACCTGATGAGTCCAGAATGAGTCTATTCCAGAGTGATGGGCGTGGCAGGGTAAGAAGGGAAGCGCATGAAGCGATGCTCCCATCATGCGTAGTGTCCACTGTACAAGCCTCTGGAGACAGTGTTATGATCTGGGGTTGCTTCAGTTGCTCAGGTCGAGACTCAGCAAGGTTATGTGGAAATAAAATGAAGTGACCACCTGAATGTACTGAATCACCAGGACATCACATCTATGTAGTTTCCCCCCCTCCTAGTGTGCCATATTCCAGGACTCAGAGTGTGAAAGGTGAAAGAGTGTTCAGTGTCCTAGTGTATTGATGCAGACAATGTTATCCACTTTAACTATCTTTTTTTTTTTATGTTGTGGATGATTGGTGTATGGGTTTGCAAAGAAACTGTTCGCGGCGACAAAGCTGCTCAGTGGTTAGCTTAAGACTCATTTCTGTTCGTTCAGGTTTGTTTAATTTAGCGTTGAACTGAGGATGCCCACTAGATGGCGCCGCGGCGGAAGTGTAGCTCAGTTAGTGACCTCTGACCGGCGGAAGTTAACAAACCCATTCAACTGTCAGGTGGGAGTTTGTTTTCATGAAGAGCGTGAAACAGATTCCGTGGGAATTCATCGTTAAAACGGTTCTATATTTATTTAAGTAGTCGGTTCTGGACTAAAGCCGATGACTGGGAGTGAGAGTACTAGTCGCTCCTCGGATTCTACGATGAACCCTTCCTCGGGCAGAGACAGGGGCTCTCTGAGCGCAGACGAAGCCTCTGCTATCGAGGCGGCGGTCAGGACGGCGGTCAGGTCCATCCTGCAGGTCTTCTGCGAGGTGAATGAGAAGAGGTCGCACTGCTACGAGGCGAAGTTATCCGAGGCGGAGAGAGAAAACGCAGCGCTCAGGTTTCAGCTCAGCGCGGCCGAGCAGGAGCTCCAGACTTTACGGCAGATCTCCGGTAATTACACAATCTCAGCTGAGGTGAGCTTCAGCGCTGCGGAAGAAACGGGACACGAACCGGCGACTCTAGAAACCTCCTCAGAAAACTCATCGGAGAGCGTCGCGGTGCTGGAGCTGAAGGAAGAGGAGGCGTTTTACCCCAGCGAGGTGTTTATAAAGAGTGAGGTGACTGAGGAATATCCTGCAGGGAACTGTGAATATCACGTGAGCGAAAACGCGACGCACGGGACGTACAGCAGCCTCCATAATCACCATGGTTACCAAGATCCGGTTTCAGCCGGTTCGGAGAGAAGTACGCATGCGCGAAGTTATAGGCTTCATATTTTACCTCAGAGATATCACCAGAAGTGTATATAAGCATTTTAATTGGCTGAGTGAAACATTCGGATTAAAAGCCAACAACACAGTCAAGTGATTAGAGCTCATTATAATGTTTGTGGAACAAACCTGTCTGACACAAAGCTGCACTTACTTACAATCATTAGTACAGTTACAGCCAGAAGCCACCATGAAATCTTGTTAGCTAACACAAGAGTAGTTAGATTAGACAAGGGGGAAATGGGAGAGCAGATGAGTTGTCAAAGGAATCTAGGAAAAAAGCGGACGTTGAGCTGAAATTCAAATATTAAAGTCAAAGGGGAAAGGTACACCGATTAGCCATAACGTTACAACCACCTGCCCGAATACTGAGTAGGTCCCCCATTTTGCCACCATTCAGATTGTTGTTGGTACTAATACTACCAGTCAGGGAGGGTCGAAAGACTATCACGAACACTAAACCGCTATCCATCACAGTCCCACAAAGTCGCTTTAATCCTTATGCTCGCCCATTCTTTCTGTTTCCTGCACAAGGAAGCTTGCTGCCTAATACTGTATATCCCACCCATTTCCACTTCCACCTACTCAATATTAGGCGGGTTGTCATAATGTTGTGTCTGAGCAGTGTATAGTGTGGAGAAGGGCAAAACGATAAGGGCAACATGACTGGGATAATGAACCAAATTTGTGACATTTGCATTTAATACAGGACAAAGTAGATGTGGTAATGAGAGGAAAAATCAGAAAGAGGAAGTATTAATTAGCAGAATAAGAATTGGAAACAGCAACCTTAATACCACTCTAATTATCGTAGGTAAACACGCAGTGGGACTCTGTAAGGAACGCCAGGAAAGTGAGACTGTTTTGCAGGAAATATCTGCAAGAGAGGTTAGATATGGTGTCGCAGCTCCTTCAACTGGGGAGAGTAGAAAAGAAAGTTAAGAGTCCTTTAGAATGGAGAGTCACTGATCAGGGAAGCAAGTATTAAATGTTTTTTTTTTTTTTTCCCAGGAAGACTGTGGACTGGAACGTCAGATTTAAAGGATAGGGAAGCTGAGGAGAGAGTGAGATCTATAGGTGGCGGGTACGCAACCCACAGAACTCCAGCTAGACGCCGAGTGGTACTGAGAGGAAACGTGTCATATGTGGATGTGTACCTGATAAAGCCATAGAATAAGTCAAGATCAGGGAAAGATGCATTAAATGTTTTAAGGAAGGCTGGTCTTTAAGAGACTGGGAAAGTAAGGGAGAGTGAGACCTACAGTTGGCTATAATGTAACCAATCAGCTAAGAAGAAGAAGACACAAAGCTGAAACAAAGCAAACAGTGGCTGAGTTCCATTCCCACAGTTTACTGTGAAGGTGTGCTCCCTGTGCAGGGAATATCAGTTAAGGGAACTTCCCTTACTTCCCTCCCTTTCACTTTTTGTTGCTTAACAGCGGTTGGAATCCAGTATTTTGGTTACATCACCACCAGCTGTAGCTGATTGTTGTATCCTTCCTTAAAACGTCTAATGCTTCCTCACTCCAACTAAAGATGCATCACCGCCACCTATAGGTTTCTCTCTCTCTCTCTCTTTCTCTCTCTTTCTCTCTCTCTCCAGCTTTCCTGTCCTTTGTAGTCCAGTCTTCCAAAAAAATAAAAAACAAACATTAAGTCCTTCCTTCACAGATCTGAAATTCTTTTAACATTGCCTTCTACTCTTCCTAGTTCTTGGAGCTGTGCCACCCTTTGACAGAATTCCACCATTCGAAACACTCTGCAATGTCACCAGCGCAGACGTCACTTCCTCCATTTATTTCCATGGTAACATAACCACCACTGATACCTGTTGCTACTACTGTGGAAATATCACACTACAGAAATTAAATATCGCAATATCAATTCAAACAAAAAGTGATTCCCTCATAAAACGTATACTATTGAAATGCATATAGCTCATAAGTAAATTATTTGATTATTTTACAAGATGTAGAGAGAAAATATTATTGTGCATTTTTTTTTACAGATTACTGGCCTATATAATACTAAGGATTTAATGTTTTATTATTATTATTATTATTACTTTATCTAAATTAGATATTTTTTCGTGCAATGACTGATGGGTAATTTTTCATGTCCACTTTCATGTGAAGTGAACACCCATTGTTCACTTGTTCCCTACACCATTTACAGTTCCCATGGTAACATGGTTAAATACCCTGTGCAGAACATTTCACAGGGAACTATTAGCCAATTGAGACGCACCTTTTAACAGTTTCTGCAAAGAAGAGACGTAGAGTGGCACAAAACACTTTTTAATTCACATTTCGAAAGATGGCCTTAAATGTTTTCGTTTTTTTCACACACATTCCATAAATTTACCACAATTAATCTTTTTGAAAAAGTATTCATGAAGCACCAACGGCTAAATAAAAGACAGGCTTTTATGGAAGTGTACAGGTTTTCTCCTCATTTTGTAGCTTGATTACTGAAAGTTTGTTAAGAAGCTATACGCAGAAGTACAGATTGTGGAAAGCCAATAAGGATGTTGCGCCTCAAGATTCTGATTTTGCTTTGCTGACAAAGTTGTTACAGCACATATGACACGTCGTCCTGTGCTCGTCTGCAGGGAGACCGACCCGGTACGAGAATGTGAGAAGGTACAGAGAAAGGATCCGGGCTGATCCTGAGAAATACCTCGCCTGGAAAGAGAAGAACCACTTGAGGTACGATGTGTTCACTGTAGAGTTAATTCTCTAGTGCTTCCACAACGAATATGACTTCCTTTTTTAATTATTAATTTGTTACAATTGCAGAATTGGATGTTCGTTCAGGAATAAAACACTCCATGCTGTGGTGTTATAGGAAAATAATTAACGGGTTACTGTTACCACTGTCCACTTGATTGTTTTCCAATGACATCACATCCTGAGGTTTTTTTCCCTCCTCTCTTATTGTAATAACTTTCCAAAAACATTTAGATTTGTTAAAGAGCGATACCTCGCAGTATCTTTTCATCAGTAATTTGCTTTAGAGTGACACTTCAATGAAGAAGGATTTCCGATATGGCGAATGTGCCTCATCCTTGCATTGTCCTGCCCTTTTTTCCTTCCGTTGCATCCTCAGAGAGAGGAGCTAAAAAGCGATGTGAGGAAGTAAGGAAAGGAAATGAGAAGTGTCTACTTCTTTGACATGTGTATTTATATGAAAACCATGCAGGTATCTGCAAAACAGAAAGACCATTAATGAACTTCCCGAGCCCATGAAGAATCTGCAGAGGAAGGCTTGGAGAGAAGCTACAAGACGACATCGTGCAAAAAAGCTGGCTCAAGCTGCTCTTTCTTCCACATCCATCCCACAACCTCCGAGTCTTTGACCAGGACAATGTTTTCCTTTTGGACTGCCCCCTGTTTTTATATGCGCATTTATGAATAATTGTCTAATTGAGTTGGATTAATGTGCTCATAATACAGACATATTATGTAATGAATCATTTTGAGAAATGCTGTATGCCTTGTAAAATGATGTCTTAGGTTTTGTGTTTTATGCTCCAGTGCACGTAAAAAGACAACGGTACTAATAAAGTAACATGTCTGTCATTCTGATGTCTTCCTCTTGGTTTTTATCAAATCAGTTTAACAGTAATACCCGTGCAGCGTAAAAATATTAATTTCAACAGTAAATAATATGAATAACTACAGTAAACAAAAACATTGTATAATGTCAGAGGTAGTGAAGTTCAGGATCTGATATCTATAAGCATGTACAGAGGCTGTAGTTGGACATGTGTTTCAGTGGGAAACAGAAATTGGTTAATGATGAGACTTCTGATTCTTTTCAGTGAGTCAAATCATTTGACTCGCCTCATTTGGCTCCCAAATGATTATTCATCAATAATTGAAATCTCCTTGAAACAATCCTGGTTTGATTAAAATGATTACAATTGTTTCGTGAAATTTCTCTTTACGGTCTAATAAACAAAATAATATTGTCACTGCATTTTTGTAAAAGCCTATCAGCAAGGTGGTTAAAAAACTATCACCAAAGTGAACTGAGTCAAAGTGCTGACTCGTTCATGGACGAGTGATTACAAAAAAGTAATAACCCTGATGACAGTAGCGGTGTTAATATGCTCACCTATTCTCATTTCTTAATATAACCTGATATGTAAATTAGTGTTTGAGCACCACAGTCTATGTTGAGCATGAATACTTTTGCTAAAGTGTCCACCAGAAGAAGGGGGGGCTGGAGCCTATGCCAATCCATCGCAGGGCACACACACACACACTCATTTAGAATCAGAATCAGAAGAGTTTTATTCCCAAGTACGCTTGCACGTACAAGGAATTTGTTTTAGTGACAGAGCTTCCAAAACAAAACAAATAACAAGACAGGAAAAATAAAAATAAGGATGGGTTTTTTGGATTAACATCAAATGGAGTAGCGTGTGAGATTACTTACAAATAAGTTAAATAATATCTGTAGTATTGCACAGTATATTGTACAGTGGTGTTGCACATGATATTGCATATAAATTTAATGCACAATTCAATTCAATTTTATTTCTATAGCTCTTTAAACAATGGTCATTGTCTCAAAGCAGCTTCACAGAAATGAAAAGTAAATGAAAAGAAAATTTATGGAAATGTATATATGTGTAAGAAAAATGTGTCTAGATAATGAGATTGTCCCTGATGAGCAAGCCAAGGGTGACGGCGACAGTGGCAAGGAAAAACTCCCTGAGATGACAATAGGAAGAAACCTTGAGAGGAACCAGATTCAACAGGGAACCCATCCTCATCTGGGTGATAACAGAAATTGTATAACACCATGTGTGTTATGCAGCTGAAAGTTCGATATAACAGAAGGTATTTAAATTAACACAAAGTCCAGTTCAGCTCAGGGATGAGTCAGCGGGTGCAGAGGGCAGATGGGGGTCTGGATCACTGGGAGCTCAGGAGCAGCATGTGTAGCTCCAAACCAACATGAAGAAGAATCCAGCTGGAGCAGGTCCTTCTCTGGATGCCTCAGGAACCTCGCAGGGTCGGCCTCTGTCTACTGAAGCTGGCACAATCTCCAGATGCCTCGGGATGGGTGGAAAAATAAAGAGCAGGTGAAAAGAATTAGCGTGGTCTACTTTTAAATTGGGAAACTGTGTCTGAGCCCCGAACACTGTCAGGAAGGCTATTCCAAAGCTTTGGAGCTGAATATGAAAATGCCCTACCTCCTTTTGTAGATGTTGATATTCTGGGAACTACCAGTAGTCCGGAGTTTTCTGATCTTAAGGAGCGTGGTGGATTGTAACGTATCAGAAGACTGGTTAGGTATGTGGGAGCGAGACCCTTTAGAGCCTTGTACGTAAGTAATGCTATTTTGTAATTAATTCTAAACTGAACAGGTAGCCAGTGCAGGGATGATAATATTGGGGTTATATGATCATATTTTCTGGATCTAGTGAGAACCCTGGCGGCTGCATTTTGGACTAACTGTAGCTTGTTAATTGAGGATGCAGGACAGCCACCCAGTAATGCATTACAGTAGTCCAGTCTGGAGGTCATGAATGCATGCACAGTGAGAAGAATGTTTAACTGTTCATGAGGTAAATTGCCTGGGGGGAAACTAGACACTACAGCCAATTTGGGAACGCCAGTTAACCTAACCTACATGGCTTTGGACTGTGGGAGGAAACCGGAGTACCCAGAGGAAACCCACCAAGCACGGGGGAGGAAAATGCAAACTTCATGCACACAGAGATGGGAATCAAACCCGGGTCCTGGAGGGCCAAGACGACTATGCTAATCACTATGCTATGTTTTTTTTTATTTGTTTGTTTGTTTGTGTTTTTGCCAATCTGACGTTCTACACTACAGTCCAGCAGGTGGCGGAAATGCACGTATAAGGTGGATGCCAGCCGAGAAGAAGAAGAAGAAGAAGAAGCAGCGAAAGGGGTAAAAGAAGAAGTAGAACACGGAAGTAAACAGAACCATTAAACGTATGAAGTGGGCTCTCTGAAATATGCTCATATTTATCTATTGAAGTATAGCGTAACTATTTTAAAAGATACATATATTTTAGTGGGAGTTTACAAAAAAAAAAAGTCACCGTGTCAGTGTTTGAAACAGAGACTATAAACACACAGCACGCTGTACAGTTTCCAGCTCGGTTGCTCGGATACTACGATGAACCCTTCCTCGGGCAGAGACAGGGGCTCTCTGAGCGCAGACGAAGCCTCTGCTATCGAGGCGGCGGTCAGGACGGCGGTCAGGTCCATCCTGCAGGTCTTCTGCGAGGTGAATGAGAAGAGGTCGCACTGCTACGAGGCGAAGTTATCCGAGGCGGAGAGAGAAAACGCAGCGCTCAGGTTTCAGCTCAGCGCGGCCGAGCAGGAGCTCCAGACTTTACGGCAGATCTCCGGTAATTACACAATCTCGGCTGAGGTGACCCTGAGGCAGGAGGCTCCCGAGGAGCCGGCGGAGTCAGGGTGGAGCCAGGGCGGCCTGGCGATCAAGGAAGAGCCGTGTTCATCAGACCGCTCGATGTGTCTGAAGTCTGAGATGGCAGACGAGACTTATGAAGGACAGTCTGCTTATCCAGTGGTTCAGGAAGTCCAGATGTGCCAGCAGACGCCAGGTGTAGAGATGTGGAGTGTGCAGAGCTTCAGTTCATCAAGATCCAGCATGAACCAGACCTCAGAGAAGTATGTCCGAGTGACTCTGTTCTTCTGGCCAAAACACAGTATTGGTGCTGATGTATATAAGTTTTTTTTTTTTTTTTTTTTTTTTTTTTTAATGTTATATGTACTATACCTGTATATATTCCAGAAAATGTGTGTGTGTGTGTGTGTGCGCCAAAGAAGCTGCTCCTGAAGTTATGCAACATTTAAGGGACCAGTCTTGCTTCCCTAAAAATTCAGATTTGTTAACGTCAGCTGTTTTGGAGAGATGATTTTACATGAGCCCCAAAAATGGCCATTTTCTCAGTGTTATACTCTCTCGCTTCAAACAATAATCATTTAAAATATATAGAGTATTGATATTAAACTTGGTGTAAGCTTCTAGAAGCACATGACCTGTAACATTGTTGCTTAAAGTTTTTTGTTGTTGTTGTAAATTTTTTTTGTAAAAGCATAAAAAGCAAAAAAATCTGTAGTGTCCATACCTATGTCAAATTCATGTTGCAATATCTTAACCATTATGCTTTTTAGAATAATACTATACACTTTACATGTATAGTACACTTTTTCAGGTTCATGTCTTTTCACGTGAAATCCGAATTGGCCGAGTTTCATTTGAATGACAGTTAAGACGGTTGAAAGATTCAAATTTAAAAAAATTAACGGACGCCACAGAAAAGGCGTCTTGTATACAAAAAATATAAGTGTGTATGCATGGATCAGGAGATAAGAAGCATTAACTATTATGAAAGACATGGTCCTATGTGAAAATTTACTTTTTCATCTAGGTGAGACACTTTTATCACTGATACCCTGTTTTGGCTGAATGATTATTTGATTGGGGTTAGTATTAAATGACATGTGGAGTAACAGGACTGTCGGATTAGATTAGATTATGCTATCTGAAGAAAAGAGTTTGTAGAAACAGGCAAGTTTAAAGCTAATAATAATCTTCTGATAATCTTCTGCCCACATACATGTCTGTCTGCCTTTCTGTACGGCAGAACTCTCTGTCTAACTTAATACACAGAAATCACATTCTGTAAGGTTGAGTATCTGACGCCTTGTTTACACTAAGTTCTATTTCTTTGGCAGTCAGACTAATACACTCCCTGTTCGGTAATCAGAGAGTGAATCACAGATGAGAAATGGAAAAAGTAGATCGGATAAAGATGAAGTTTTGTCTTAAAACGACTCCGGCGTGTTAAAATTCACTTATACCACTTCAGCGCTGTTATTTCAGCCAAAGTGAAAACATGAACTAATCTTAGTAAAAATATTCACTTTATCTTTTCTAATTAATATCTATTGGTGCAGGTGTAGACGGCACGGTGTTGTAGTGGTTAGCACTGTCGCCTGTCACCTCCAGGTCTCTGTGTGCATGGAGTTTGCATGTTCTCCCTGTGATTGGTGCATTTCCTCCAGGTACTCTGGTTTCCTCCCACAGTCCAAAGACATGCAGATTAGGCTAACTGGTGTTCCCAAATTGTCCATAGTGTGTGAATGAATGTGAGTATGTGTGTGTGTCTGTGCCCTGCGATGGATTGGCACCCTGTCCAGGGTGTACCCTGCCTTGTGCCCTAAGCCTCCTGGGATAGGCTCCAGGACCCCCGCGACCCTGAATACAGGATAAAGTGCGGTTTAGACGATGAGTGAGTGAGTGAGTGAGTGAGTGGTCCAGGTGTTTGTTTACATTGAGCAAGTAGCTTATTAATATCTTATTTTAAAGTAGATCATTAAATCCCGCACATTACTGTTAATAACATCGCTTTTACTCTACATTTTGATTTCACTTATGGTGCAGATTAAACTTCAGGCAGAAGATCTAAGTACTACAAAAGTTCCAGTAAAATCATTGTGTCATATTAAAATTCGTTGGATTATCTGAATCATTTAAGTCTGACATATATGCAAAAAATATATATAAAAGATCAGAAAGGGGGCAAATACTTTTGCACATCACTGTAGATGGCACACACATACTAGAAATTAAAAGAAAAAAATTTCTAATTTAATAATATGCAAAAGAACAGAGAATAATTGGAACGGTCATAACAGTGTTGAGGAAATCAACAGTATAAATAATATAGAAATAGAATCGGCATTCAGATGCATTTACAGTGAGTGAGACTGAGGAACACGCACAAGTTCTGAGATGTATTATAGTTAAAAACAGAGAAACCCGGGATTAGATCATGTCTGGGGTTGCATTCCTGTCTCGAGTCGTTCATGGGCTTATTTGATTGGAAAAATTGTAGAACTGGATTATCCTGGAGGACTCGGGATGCCAGTCCATCATAAGGCACATTACAGCCAATTTGGAAACTCCAAATAGTCTTTTGGAGGAAACCAACAAAGCAGAAGCGGGGAGAACGAGCAAACTTCGGGCCAGAGGTGGGAATTGTATCCTTGACCCTGAAGGTGTGACACCACAGTGCTAACCACTACGCTACTGTGCTGCTTGAACTGGAATTCATTTGGGGTGGGAAAAACACTTCAGAGCTGCACAGGTTCATGTCATGGTTACAAATCAGGACCTCTGGGACGTAAACGAACCCAGCATTGTTAGAGCATGTGATCATTAATAAAAATTCCATTCACATTCAATTCTACTTGATTTGCAGTCTCCTTTTGTCAAAAACTCTTTTCTTTTACATTAACCCCATTAACCTTTGTTATATAATTCTATTCATTGGCTTGGAATTGGCTCAGGTCCGAGTACAACAGATTTCAGGACTGATGAGGAGTGTGGTCAATCATATCACATCACGTTATTAATTTTTCTGAAATGTTTGACCAGTAATTAATAACTGCTACAGATCCTCTCTGTCTTTAAGCACAGGTTGGTGTGATCTCAAAAAGCAAATAAACTTTTTTTTTTTTTTTTGCATATGTGGATCTGCAGGTGGGTTCCTGTTGATGCTCCTTCAGGGAGATTGAAAAGCAGAGAATGTGTGAGAAGATACAGAGAAAGGATCCGTGCTGACCCAGAAAAGTATCTGGCCTGGAAGGAGAAGGAGCGCTTGAGGTATGCAGGTCTTTACAGTACACTTTGGTGATTGCAGATTAATGATTGACGATTAGACCTGGGCATCGGGCATATTAGTAAAATGTACATGAATAGACAGGAAGCCCAGCGCGGCTATAAGGGATTCTGTGATTTTATCAGGAGTCAGACGTTAAATTCTGTTGTTGTTGTTTTTTTTTCCATCCGTTACTGAGTGAGGAAACCAATCACAATGTGGCACTATTACCATGCGTTGTTTAAATCAGGTTTATTCACGTGAAGTTTCTGGGCTTAACCTGACATGATACGAACTTGCCCATACATTTACTAGTGTATCAGAATGATATTAGCATCCAGAATGCAGTATAACCAAGCTGCTTCTGAAGTGGACAGAAGCAGCTCTTTGACACGAGTGTTTGAAATCTTGCCGCCGTCCAGGTATCAGCAGAAGAGAAAGACCATTAACGATCTGTCTGAGCCCATGAAGAAGCTGAAGAGGAAGGCATGGAGAGAGGCTAAGCGGCGGACTCGCGCTAGAAAGCAGGTTGAAACCGCTGTCATCCAGACCACCGACCCGTGAAGATTACATCGTCTGGACAAAAAAAACCCTCCTGCGCTTGAATGCGTCAGTAAACATTTCCACTGTAATGGAGGTGCTGTGGATCTCGAGTTGTGAAGGTCTTGAGAATTCAGGATCATAATCTCAAGAAAATCTATTAACAAAAAAAACATCATGGCTAGCACACTGAGTGGTTTCCTCGCTCAGAAGCCTCGAAAGACAATCCTAAGATTAAAGAGTGAAAACCTTTAGCTTGTACATATTTCCTATAATAAAAAAAATATAATATAATATTGCCCATATTGCCCAGTTCTACAGCCATCTTAAAATAATATAAGCACAAACTTACATTTTTTTTCCCCCCCTAATTTATGTGATGTGTATTTTGAGAGCCTGCTACCCTCCAGGTCTCTCCGCAGGAGAAAAAGAATCCAGGATCTCCCCGAAGCCATGCAGAAGCAGCAGAGGAAAGCCTGGCGAGAAGCGACGAGGCGGCACCGCGCACGGAAGATGGCGCAAGTGACGTTCGCTTCCCCAGACGCGACGCCATCGCTCAACCCATGACAAGACGCTATTTATTTATGTTCCAGTAATCAGTAATATCGATGCCCTCATTTCTATACTTGTATGTAATGTGTACTGCATTTCCACCATAACCATAAAGTGTGCAAACGTTCATTTTAAGTCATTCAGGACAAGTATTAGATTTTTTTTTTTTTTTACGTACGAGTTAAAAGACAAACACAAACAGCACTGTAAACTTTAATGGTATTATGTCAATTTGTCCGTTCTATTCATTTAAACATGTGATGATGGTTTGCTGAAGACGCCAAGATTGCACTAAAACATATGAAATAAAGGATCATTCTTTATAAAGAAAAATATTTGTTTATTTGATCTGTTATGCAATAAAAAAAAAGTACAGTAAACATGCTTTTTGCTAAAAAAAAAGAAGTTAAAAGTTGCACATTTTACTTCTTATATATAAAGACTATATATGATAATGAAAAAAAAGAAAGGTAATATACAGTAGATGCAGCTTAAGTGAAACGCAAGTCAAAAGTACCTGCAGTATCTTAATTTAAGGACTTTTTCTTTCTTTTAGTCCAAATAATAATTCATATATGATAAATACAATACATCAATTTATACGAGCTAGTCTGATCTTTTTTTTTACACATATAGTTGTATTACCTAACAGCTGTGAGCTTTACACCCTGAGATCATTTCCTCTGAATCGACTCTACCTCGCTCAGCATCGCTGCGCGTCGCTTTTCCTTTGAAGTTCACCTGAATGGAAATACAAAGACACAAACATGACTCCAGGAGCACACAAGCTAGACGTCACTCATCCAAATGACCTCTATGTTAAAAATGAAAATGTCTTTAATTCACAGCTGCGGTATCACTGATAACAGATGTTAATAGTCTTGTATCTATCCTGAGAGCACGTTCCTGTTAAAACCCCCCTCGGGTTCGGATTGTCCCTTTTCTTAAGCCGACATTAAAACCTCAGGAGGTGTTCCCTCAGAGGAAAGGCGTTCCCTCATTCCCTCCGGTCAGTATGAATGCTTGATCTTCTCATTAGATGTCGAGCTCTAGTAACATCTATTAACATTATCTCTAGTATTAACAGGCAAACAACATTTCTCTGGCTTTGATTCATTTTGTCTGCAGACACACGAGGTCACCTATAACAGCGCATCTCTTGCAGAAATTATATATCCTATATTTCCTTTTTTATATAATCTTTTAACTATTATTAGTTTTTTTTTTTTTTTGCTGCATTCGGAGCTATGATGCATTGCAGTGTTAACGAAAGAAAATTAAGCTAAAACACTAAACAGAATGTGCTGCTCCTCGTTCTCCAATCAGGCTTTCTGGCCTCTATTATAACTTCATGAAATCTCAGCTGTTTTTGAATGTTTTGTCACGATCGTCAACAGACTTTGTAATTAGAAAGGTTTTGTGTGAACCAAATATACTCAATACTTTTCCTTGTTTCAATTGGGGAAGGTGGAGTTATAGCTTTGTGAGAAAAAAAAAAAAAAAGCAGCACATGAAATCCAATATAACCCAAACGACTGTGACGGAAATTTGGAGCATTTATGCTTTTTAACACTGTTGTGACTCGGGGTAACCGTGCACGAAATATTTAACAGCTTTTTTCTCACATTTTTCTCAAAACTTCCCAATTGGAGACATCTCGTTTTGCACTGAAACGCATCATCTAAAAAAGCATGACCAGGGACTGTGGATGAAACCAGAATATTTGATTGCCTTGGAGAGTAAAAGAAATTCCAAATAACCTGTTCTCATCGTCTACACCGTGCTTTATCCTATATTCAGGGTCGTGGGGCCTGGAGTCTACCCCGGGAGGCTTAGGGCACGAGGCACACCCTGGATAGGGTGGCAATCCATCGCAGGGCACACACACACACACACACACACACACACATACACTCACACATTACGAGCAATTCAGGAATGCCAAATAGCCTAATCTGCATGTCTTTGGACTGTGGGAGGAAACCCCCCAAACGCAGGGAGAACATGCAAACTCCATGCACACAGAGATGGGACTTGAGCCTGGCCGGGAATCGAGCTAACCACTACACCAACACCACCGTGCCGCCCAAAGAATTTACTCAAGCGATTTATAGTTAAACTTTCCATTCATTCTGATGTACAATTCAATCTACTTTGTAACTAATGTAATATCTTTTCTGAAATGTTATATTAAACTATACAATAATATACAGTAATTTAAACATAAAATCACAAAACCTGTCTGCTGGGAAGTAAAATGCTTTAAGAACTTATTACATGTGACACTTTTGTCATGCTTACATCCATTTGATCAGCCCAATTTTCTTCCCCAGTTTAGTGTGAACATTACAGTCAGGTCTCAGTATAACCATGTTAGAAGGTAATAGAATAATAAATCATAGCTTAATATAGCAGAAGGATAATTGTACTGGTTGCAGGCTGTTCCTTTATTCGTTTTTTTTTTTTTTTTTTTTTAATATTTGCATAAAGCCTAACAATGCCAGGATGCTTTGGCCAGGTGGCCAGGTGTGTTTCAGCTGAGTGCTTCACTTCAGTAAGCATGGCATCTACAGAGTAAACACCACGCTGTCTTTATATTAGGAAGTTAATTTGCATCTTGCTAACGGTTCAGGAATTCGTTAAACCAGCCGGGTAAGTATGAAACCTAGGGACATGATTTGCACACAACAGAGTAAGTAAACATGGGGCTTATTATAATGATTAGTGTTGTTGCCTCGCTTTAAATTTATCCTCCAGCCTGTGTGTGTGGTGTTTGCATCCTTGGTGTGTTTCCTCTATGTACTCAGGTGTCCCTCAGTATTCAAAGACACATGTTGTATAGATTGACTGGTGTTTCAAATTGCACATAGTGTACGAGTGCGCCTTGTGTCCTGAGCTCCCTAGGATAGGATCCACCCCCAGTAAGAAATAATAATAATAATAATAATAATAATGGTGGCATGGTGGCTTGGTGGTTAGCACCATTGCCTTACACCTCGTGGGTCCAAGTTTGATTCCAGCCTTGGGTCTGTGTGCATGGAATTTTCTTGCTCTCCACATGCTTGGTGGGTTTCCTCCAGGTACTCTGGTTTAATCCTGCAGTCCAAAGACATGCTGATTAGGCAAACTGGCCTTTGCCCATAATATGTGAATGTTGACCGGAGTTCCTACCACAGTTATAAAAATGAGAATGAATATAATGGTCATACATTTTATTCATACAGATCTCACAAAGAAGCTTTCTAGATGGTTGGATGGTGGCTTAGCGGTTCTTGGGTTTGATTCCCGCTTCAGGTCTATTATGTACATGAAGCACGTTCTCCTTGTGCTTGGTGGGTTTCTTACCACAGTCCAAAGACCTGCAGTTTAGGCTAATTGGTATTCCCAAATTGCCCGTAGTGTGTGCATGTTGACCAGTCGTAAAAATGGGAATAAATACCCTGGTAATCACCAGTGGCCCCCAGGGTCCCTAGCTGGACTACAGAGGTTCCTCGGAAAAAAAAAAAAAAAAAAAATGGATGGATGGATGGATGGAATTATTGTTAATAATAAGAAATGTTTATTTATTTACCCTAATAGAAAAAATGTATTAATAGTAATGCACTGTATTTATTATAACATAAAAATAGATAGAAATATTGCAGTTAGGATAAAATATTATATGTAAATTTATGACATATTTTGGGTTTTTCTTTTCCCTCCTAATGTTAAAGATCTACGTGATACAGACGCCCTGAGGTCTAATGGTTTCCATGATCATGCATGCACATTACATATCATCAATGTTTCCCTTTAAGACCAAATTCCGATCATCTGTCATTAAATTTCAAGCAGCTGTAAGGCCGTGATCGTGAACGCGCCTCTTTAGGGTCACGTGAGCACTGGCCTCGGGGTTGCGCCTTGGCTTTCTGATGCCTGGTGGAACATCGATGAGAGGACAGTATGTCCTCCTGTGGAATCTAATCGACCGATTTCACGATTTACGATGACGTGCGGGTCAGAATGAAACCTGACCCAGACGGACGGACGGCTACTGTACCGGATGTCGGCGGTTTGCGTTGCGCACGTGCTTCCTCGGGAGCTGCGCACGCACCTGATCCCCTGATCTCCTTCCCTCTGTGTCGTCCTGGTCGTGTCTGTTTGATGCGCCGCATTAATGCATACATGCTAAACACCATAACATAATTGGGCGTTTTTTATTATTATTATTATTATTATTATTATTATTATTATTATTATTATGCTAATTACTCACCAGAATAACGCGCTTTATTTCCCTCCAGCTCGGATATCCATGCACACTGCACAAACAACCAGGTTGGAGCTTGCAATTTGAAGTCTAACCCATATATTTGTGTGTGTGTGTGTGTGTGTGTGTTTACTATGTTTAAGTGGGCTGCGGTGAGGGGAGTCTTTAGGGACGTATAGCCTGAAGGACGTGTCCAGACTCGCAGTTTTTTTCCCCCCTCAGTAGGATGTAGACCATCCTTGGAATTCCACGTGCAGAAAATGTCTGTCTGAAGATGTTTTTTTTATATCTATATTTTATTACTTGCATTTAAATGTAAAAAGAAACAAAAAGAAAAAGAGTCTGGTCTGGATCACGACGCGCGCCATGACGCGTTATACTGTGATGCGCCTTTCTTCATTTTTCATTCTGTCTTAATTCTAGTACAAAGTAATACATGTGCAACTACCTGGAAGAACCAATAGCCTAAATAGGCAATAAATAAATCAATGCAATAATATATAAATACTGCATATACGCAATTAAAACCTGCGCACAACAACGCAGAAGATTTAAGCGCGTTATTTTCGGGTACATCGCCACCACAGCTGATCTCCTGATAGCGCACGAATAATCCTGCTAAATAGCCCAAGTAACACATCCAGCCGACTGTTTTCTTCTTAATTTGTATTTTTTTTTTTTTTTTAATTAGTAGTATATATTTAATCACGACTTCTGGTCAGCGCACTGCTGTACATCCTAACAACACCCAGACGTCCCACAATAACTGAACACTATTAAAAAAAAATACCTATAAATAAATCATTTTTAAGCCCGGGACAGATCAGACACCCGAAATCTCTCACCTGTTAAGTTTTAAAAACATTGTAAAAAATTTCTACTATAGAAACAGCCTTGTGCTGTGCTTGTTTTGAGTAATAATTAGGTCCTTGTTTGTGGATACACACCTGCACGTTTGGAGAGAGGCGCGCCTGTGCGTCAAGAAGCTCCTGCGCTCTTAGTGGATATCTTCTATATCTTTGACTTTTTCTTTCGATTTATTCAATTAATTTCTACACATATACCCCACTCTGGACTTTAATTTGCCCCCTATATTAAAACCTGACTCTTTGGAGCAAGTGGCAGCATCTGGCGAGCTCTCAATAACCCTTTTCACACTCTGTGCGCCTACAGCTGTCTCCACAGAGTCAGCTGCTTCTCTGTATGGGCTATTTGAATGTTGGGAGGCTGGAATATTTGAATGTCACTAGGGGAGGATGTGGGTAGTCTGAGTAAGGGGCTGTACAATAAATGGTTGTTTATGTGCCATTTTTGGGGGGCACGTGGTAGTTTGTGTGCCTGTGGTGCCTATTGGGACCATTTGGCCCCTCCAGGGTCTTCCATAGGGCAAGAAAATGGTATGGTCCAATGTGAACACCCCTACACAGAGATCTGACATGGAAGTGGCCCTTTTGCAAGGATTGCTGGGAAGAAGAACTACAGTCGAGATCTGGACCTTGGAGAGGAAGGTAGCTCTCTAAAAAGGTAAGAACAGTTGTCTTGGCAAGTCCATAGGCCACCAGTGGATGGATGGGGTTATTGGGAGGTGTTATGGCTCATATTCATGTCTGTGGATGTGTTCTATTGGATTAATATGGGTTGAAAATAAAAGTAGAGAACATTAGGCTGGGCACAAACAAGGAAATATGGAATGGCTGCTAGGGGGAGCTATACCTGAGCTAGGAAGAAGCTGGGTGGCTGCTGTGCTGTGGAGGATATGTGGGCCAATTTCAATACTCACATTGTTAAATACAGACAGGAAAGCCTTGTAGTGTGTTGTTCAAGGCATATTGAAGAAGCTTTCCCAGTTTTTATTTCTTGGTCTGAGGTCTTCTGGCCAATGCAAGGGCTAATATTAGCAGCCAGGCTATGCCCTGTAAAAGAAGGAGATAAAACCGTTAAAAAAGTCCTACATAAAGAAGGAGAGACTCTCAAACGGAATATATCAATGCAAATAATGTCTCATGTGCACTTTGTGTAACTTTGCTTGTCAAATAGATGATATTTACTCCCAGTCTGTGTGTTGACAGAGAGCTTTAAAGATGGCCGCTCTCTGAGGAGTGAAAGTAGCCGAGGTTGCTTACTTCCTGACTCATTCATGCCGGGTTTAACAGCAAGTGCAAGGTTGAGGGTTAAAATATGTGCACAGAAAACAATTCATTAATTGATTATATAAGGAATAATGCACATGTTTAAAGCAGGGAGATTGTGTGTTTAAACTCATGGAACTTATTGCATTGACAAAAAGCTTCAGTTCTTGTTTGTGAGTTGATTTTGACAGACTGGGTGTGTGCGGTGTGGGTGTGTGCGGGCAGGGGGGCAGTAGTGTACACCTTGTTCTAGAGTGTGTAGTGTATAGGTTTTACCTGCATGTAAACACACACTAATAATCCATTTTCTAGTCTGCAAAATATAATGCTGTAGTGGTCATTGAGTTTTATTACAAATTAATGTATTTTTTAAATCACTATTTTATATATTATTATACATTTCATTGCTTTATACTTTATTATCTCCCAACCCTCCCCCCCCTCCCCCCGCCCCTCCAAAAAAACAAAAAAGGAGAATAAAAAAAGACTTTAAAGTACAGTTTAAATATTGTATACTTTTGCTTTGGTCATGCTGTTTCCTTTTCTGAAGAATATTATGTCATCTTTTATATATTTATATTTATTATTTTTTATTAAACAAACATATTTGTAACTATTAACCCTTTCATCACCTACCAAGCATGATTGGTGGTTATAAAACAGGAAAACAGGAAATTCCTACAACTACACACTTATGAAACTAGCCATTTCAACTGAACACGCACAAATGTAGAACATAAATATTTTTAAAATCATTTTAAAAAGAAGTAATTCATTTAATTGTTCATTTATTTACGAAAAAAAGCTAAACTGATACCACGACATTCATTCTAATCTAGATTCAGTGCAATGAAAGGGTTAATCTGAGAACAAAACATTTAAAAGAATCAGGTATAGAAAATAAAAAATCTATTCAAGCACAATTGTTCAAAAAATATATAGTTCCCAGGTCGATAAGTCACATTAGTCTATTGGCATTGAAGACAGCTGTATGTGTGCATCACTGGATCACATTTTTATTTAGTGAGTAGAAGTGTCTGGGAAGTAAAGGGTTAAACCTGAGCTCAGGCCTTTAGGCACAGTGGCTTTTGTGTTTGTGTGACAGTTTGGTCATAAATCGAGAAAATGTAAATCACCGCCCCCTATGGTTTGCTTAGAGAACTGGCTTTGTTGCCAAAGCTGTATGATTGTGTGAACAGATTTTAGCTAAAAAAAAAAAAAAAAAGAATAGTGTCACGTGCTTGCCCTTAGTGAGTAAGTGATTAGGTGCGAACAACAACCATTGTGACAGTGTTAGATTTTAACCATAAGCACATGGGATCAGACCAACTGATTGGAAGGTCCAAAGTTCAATTGTCAGGACCACCAAGGTGCCACTGTTGAGCCCTTGAGCAAGGCCCCTCAGCCTTCAACTGCTCATATGTATGATGATGATGATGATAATAATAATGTAAGTCGCTCTGGATAAGAACGTCTACCAAGTGTATTAAATGTAAATGGTTAACAACTGTGCTTTTTGTTTTTTGTTTTTGTTTTAAACCCAATTATTTAAAAAGTAAACTGACTTTCAAAGTATTACTTTCACCTTTGATATGCATTTTACAGTATAATGTTTAAGAATTTAAGTTTCTTGGAAACACCCGTCACTGATGCCAGAGAAAAAGCCTTGATGAAAGCCTGGAAGTGTGAAAGCCACAAGAATGCCAGAATAATACCAGACATTTTGGCAGAAGTAGGCAGAGAGCTAATTAAAATATTTTTATGATCAGTCTTATAATTTATGGGTCTTTGTTATTAATAACTCATGGGGCTGGGCGTTTTCATCTTTAGCTTTCTGCTTCCACTACTGCGAGTTCTAAACTATGATAATGTACCTCATATAAAAATATATAAATAATTCTGCATGCCAGCTAATGCATTAGCCTTCATATTACAAAAAGTTGTATTTGAAAAATATTTTACAAAAACAAAGTAATATCAAAGATTTGACGGCATTAATGTTAACGGTATGTTCTTGATATGTCATCATTTCTATTCAACAATGGTTTTATTGATTTTTAAACAGACGACATTACATACAAAGTAAACGTGCAGTGTGTGTTTCAAGGCACACTTGGATAATCTAGATTTATAAAGCCCTTACACACAGATATGTCTTAATTTCTGATTGGTCCTAGAAACTTTTATTTAAATTTTATTTTTAAAAATATATTATTTCTACACACATGGATTGAGTAGTACTGTTGTTACTCGTTAAATTTTTAGTTTCGTCTTAACTTTGCCATGTCCATTTTTGGAACGTAAATATATAATAACACTTCGATTAGCTATTAGTTATAAAAGTTACCTTTAGTAATTTGTTTGTGCTTTCTTGCAGAAATTCCTACTACCTGAGAAGACGCTATTACTTTCCTGTGAACACACACACACACACACCCCTGAGAAGACTGCAACGTAAGGATCAACTTTTCACTAACAGAAACTCAGGGACACATCAGTCCCGTTTCCTGTCGAAGTTTTTTAAAAAGTACATTAAAATACTGACAAACTCATAACAAATCAAAGGAGTTTTGAATGATATTTGTAAATATTCTTGCAAAGTTGTCCTTTATTATCCTGCACGATGGTCTGATTCCGTACAGCTGAGTCTCTGGAAATCTTTAAATGAAGACTTATTACGGTACATATCTGTTTCTTCAGCACTTGGGTTAACCCCTTAAAAAATCCCAACAGTGTTTGACTGATGGTATATATATATATATATCTCAATATACACTAACTTGCGCACTTTTGTAAGTCGCTCGGGATAAGAACGTCTGCCGAGTGCCTAAGTGTAAATGATTTATGTCAGGTAGAAAACAACTGGCATTCACAGTGTTAAACATGCAGGTATCCTTCATACTGATGCTTGGTATCAGGTTACTGCTGTAACACCTGCCAGTGTGTAAGGCATCGATATACCCGACTGAACCACGAGATTTTCACTAGGTAGTAAATAAACCGGTTTACTGTACATTCTTAAAGGTTTATTCATTTAGTTCTAGGTAAAAACCTGTTTGTTGGGATATATGCAGGACGTTTCCTCAGAGGGGGGACAACCATAAAGCACTTGCACTTAAAAAAAAAATCAATACGAGAGGTGTTCAAGTCAAACTGGGACTTGTGATGGAACCGATTGACGTTTACAGAAAAGTTAGTAGAGTGATGAGTCTCTAGTGATGAGTCGCAGTAAAACAGTCAGTCAGTCTGATCACGGCTCCGGCGTACTGAGAAGACTTTCTAATTGATGGTGTCCAAGCCGTGATGAAACACTGAGATGAGTGCAGGAGATTATATAGAGAAATAAAAAGAACAACTCTTGCAGTTCACTATAATCGCAAATGTCCATGACAGAATCATGCCTAAAAACCTGCTCTACATTTAGAAAAAGTATGTTTCAAGGGTTATGTTATTAGGGTTAGGGGAAAGTATAAGGGTTAGGGTATTTTCAAAAAAGGAAAATGCTAATAATTTCCGGATTGTCACTAGGGTCACTTTTATTTTATTTTATTTTATTTTATTGACTAGTGTATTATCACTAATCCGTACATTAACACCCTAATGAAATGCCTTCTTCACACATTATGAATATTTAAACCAGACAATAAAGGGCAGTCATGTTTATTTTAGGCTTTATCACTATCACTTTTATAAAAAGAATAATAATAATAATAACTAATATTAATAATTAGTATTAATTACTAGGTAATAATGATATAAAATATATGTCTGAATATTTTATATCATATCTATATATATCTATATTTCATACCACAGACACGTGCTTTATGAAGGTCAGGAATGGTAATCATACACACAGCCTCATCCACTGCCTTAAGAATTTCGGATGAAGGTCAAAGCAATGTCAGATTAATTAAAAATCTCTTGCTCTTAATTGGATGTAGGATGTCAGAGCTAACAATTACATTATTTTTTGACTTCCATGTATCCCAGCTACAAACATGGAGGGGGAAAAAATTGTGGAAGCCCTTATATTTGTCTGTTATTAACAGGGATGAGTATGTATTTACCTCTTCAAAGCAGAGAAATTTTTATTCAGTTGCACTCTAAACTGGGAATGAAATATTTACTATGTTTGTTTAGAATTTTCAAATGAATATCGAATCGAGGTATATATGATAATTATAGAATGACAATACAGATCAAATCAGCACCTGGGTCTCGTGATATCATCGCATCGGGCAGCCACTTGGTGATTCCCTTCAGAAGTAGTCCAGTTAAAATGCAAACATGCCTACATTCCCCCTGATCTAAAGTAAATTCTAGTATACGCAGAATAACTTATTAAAAAGTGATACTAAGTGGTGCTTTTCATTTATTGCTGATACTTTGAGCAGTCACTTTGGATTTGACTTTACTTTCTTTACTTCGTGATGTTGGAATTTCTCGTTAAAAGGTGTTTGCTTTTTACCAGCTTGTAACTTGTAATAGTTTGCATCTAGTAGAATGTCGAATATAGAGTATTGTCTCATGGCCTTATCTTAGAGGTCATTGTTAGTGTATTAGTAAATGAAGTAATGGCTAATTAAAGAATAAAGAATAACGATTATTATAATACATACAATTTGTTTTAAAGTTGTTTTTGTGGTCGAGACAATCTTTAGACAATCTAAATTGCAGAAAAGCCAATGATCAGCGACTGACAAAAGAATAAAGACGACCCGCTCTTTTTTAAAGTTTTTAAAAGGGCAACTGTGAACTGTGAACTCTGCCATATTCACTTGTTACTAACAGTTTAGATAATTAGAATAGTGATTAAAACGCTACAGCAAGGGATATAATGTGTGAATAATTATGTCAAAATGACATTATATCAGTTCCTTACTCATATGCCATGTAGAATCTGGATTTTGAAATATTCTACTGTTTTTCCCAAAGTGTCGCCACAGTGCAATGTCATGTTATGACATCATTTTTGAAAAAGTGAAGTTCTAAAAAATATACAGTTACTATGATGAAAAAACCCCCACAAAAAATCAAAAACCTTATAAAGATGATGAGTATCACTGCTTTTTATCTGTCCACAGATTCTAGCTGCACATAAGCAGGTCATACAGGTCTCATACAGTTACCATACTGTACCTATAATCCAAGCATTAAAACCTCATTAATAATACTTGAAGCCTAGAATTTGTCTAAACAGCAGCCGGGGACAGACTCTGTCCTTAAAGCTGGTCACAGTTGTCCTGAAGGGCAGCTGCACAGAATTCGATTGCAGTGTGAACAGTTGTCCAGCAGCTGCCGTGACAATGTGAACAGTGTTAAAAGTATTCGCACCACATTCCCCGAGCGTCCGCTCTTTGTTTACTTATCTATTCACACCACACTTTCTGTTTTCATCTCGGTATCTGGACATTCTAGTTTCCTCTCAATGCCTCGACCAACAATGGCATCCATTTCCTGAACATTTTTCTCTAGACTGCTCCTTTCTCATCACGCACAGGTCCAAAAAGCGAATACATACTTCTGAATCGCTGCCAACCAATTGCAGCGCCGAGTGTGGCAGCCATTTTCTGAGCTGTAAGAAAGGACTGCGGAACGGCTGCATTTTTAACCCTCCCTTCCTTCTCTTCCTCCCCCCGCCCTAACCCAATGAGCATTGCTCAGATATGCGTCACTCCCTCACCCTGGCCATATATAGCAGAGGGGCAGGGGCGGTCTCTCCAGCCTGAGGCTGAGATAGTGGCTGCCTGCACGAAAAACACAGCAGCACCATTAGGAAGGGAACAGCTACAGACGTTAAAGCAGGTAAGATCCTTAGCTTGGGCCCGTTTTCTGTTTTCCTGTTCACTGTTTAATCAGCATGCCTCGTGTTAAGTCAGTTTGTCGTACCGATCTTGCTTCGTGATTGGGGTTGATAGCGTGAGCATCTGGGTTGTTTTCATTTTGAGCTAACCAGCTTAGCCTGACATTGGGCAGTGCTTCAGTGCAGCATAGCCTCTATATTAGGTAACCTAATTCATGAATATATGTATAAATATATCCTGAGGGTGTCATTCTCATATGGCAGTTCTTTCTCCGAATGTCTGTCACATGTTAAAACAGTGGGTAGAAGAAGGCCAGCTAATTGTTTGTGGTTTGGGATTACAAGAGATACAGTCTATGATTCACTGTTGAATGAAAAGCAATCATATATGACACTAAAGTAGAATCTGTTTACACTTCAGGAAAGAATGACAACTGGCTTCCAGTAGCCTATATGATGCTTTATTTAAATCTGGTTTGGAAGAAATCTATATAGGCTTCCCTAATGGTTTAGAGTTAGATTTTCCATGAACAACTCCAGTATGTGCTCAAGTAATGATGGAATCTCGGATCAAATCTTGGCTTTCGAAGCTGATCCGTAATTATGAGTGTATTTTTTGGCACATTCTCCGATTCCGTCCACGCTTGTTTCAGAACTGGACAGCAACCTTCTCCTTCTGGATGGATGGTAACGGAAGCAAATAGTTAGATCATGAACATGATCGTTGAAATATCTAATGTGTGTAGTGAATGATAGCTCAGATTTGGATATTCAGTTGCAGAAGTCAGTAGTTGTGCAATTCTCCTTTGGTTTCTTGACTCATGTTTCCTTCTTTTTTTTCTCTTTCTCAGGGGACCAAGGGCTCGGTAGACGTCACAAAGCCAGCGACCCCTCTGCATTCATGGCAGACAAGGAGCAAATTAAACAAACTGCGGCCAAGGTGCTAGGTTATGTGGAGAAAGTGTCCTCCTTCGCCTCCTCCATCGACCCCCTGTTTGGCATCGTGACCTCTCTGGTTGGTGTAGTGAGGAAAGGCCTGGTCGAAGAGGAAGCCCATGAGCTAGACAAGGACTTTAAGAAGATTCATGCCAAACTGGAGAGCATCTCTCAGCAGAACAAGCAGATGCTCCGCGATATCCGTATCCAAGAAATCAACGAAACGTTCGGCAAGTACGAGGAGTACATCAAGCACCAGTACGGTGCCTTCAACAAAATGGTCGACCGGGTCAGGACGCTCCCTGACAGTGCCGAGCACCACATGGAAGAATTTAAGGATACTTATGAAAAGGACAAAAGCGACCTGCCCTTGGACGTATTCTATCGAGGCATCACTGGAAAGAAGAATCTTTTTGCGAGGCCAATTCTGGACGTTTATCTAGAGCACTGCGACAAGAAAAGAACGGTTATGGAGGCCAGATGCGGTCATCTGGCTCACCTTTTCCAAATCGGTCTCATGGCACTGATGGCCTACTACGCGGTCACGGAGGATGACGAGGACGAAGTCAGGGATAAGTGGGCTCAAAGGGTTCTCGACATTCAGACAAAGATGCAAGAAGCCCTGGACAAGTGTAACTAGTAGGAGTCATGCCAAATGCACTGAAAGGTTGTTAAACCACAGCTGTCTTAGTTTCTACTGCTTTATAATGAAGACAATTATAAACAATCAATGCTATTTATATTATAGGCCATAAGGAAACTGTTTCTTTCTATTCTTGTATTGTTTTTTATGCTTTTTTTTTTTGGCTTAGCACTTAAAATTCCAATCACTTTTTTATTCACTCTAAAGAGGTTATGCAAGAACTGTTACATGATATATAAATGTTAAGTGTTGCTGAATGGATAGTCATGCAAGCTGGACTCGTGTATTTCATTTTTTAATTTTCTTCACTCTGCCTGACTGTTTCCAATACATTGTAACTGTGGACCATACTGTGCGGGAATAAATATTTGTCTTTTCCAAGTTAAAATTCTGCCTTTTGTTTGATTGATTGTTATCTTAGTCTGTCTTGGAAAAAAATCGATCCTATGAAGTTTATGATTAATAGAATTGTAAAAGTCTAAGAATCCATTCTGATATATTTTAAGGGCATGTAGCTCACTCTGAGCATTTCTGGTACTCGCCATGGAGCAGAATGCAAATGAGTGTTTTGCATTTGGTAGGATACTGAGAGCTGCAGTCTTTCCAAAGCATTACGTTACTGTGTCACTGCAGTATATCTGAGTGGATCCCTATAAGAAATGACCCTAAGGTGTTTCCAGTCTGTTGGCATACGCAGTGCTTTACATAAATATTCACCCCACGGACTTTTGTCTGGAGAAATGGGTTTAACAGGAATGATATTTTATGACGTTACATAAAATAACTCTGTACTAGAATTCTGTACTTCTCATAGGAACATATCTGGTCTACCACAATCTACTTTGAATTTGCAGTACATCACCTGTTTTTGAAACAGAGTGCTCTGAGTGAAGGTAGTTGCCAGTATAACATAGTTAAAGTATATCTTCTTCTCCTCCTCGTCAGGCCAACGTTTCTCTTTTAGGCCATGGCTGACATTGAGATCTTGGAGGACAGAGACAAGCTGAAGCGAGGCCTGGTGAAGGTGCTGGAGTGTGTAGCCACCATCTCCTCAGCAGCCGCTGTGGTGAACCCCATCTTCGGTGTGGCAGGCTCACTGATCCGCGTCGTCCTGCATCACGTGGATGATGAGGAGATTCAGACTCTTCGACGTGAATTCGGCAGCGTGAACCGGGCCCTGGATGAGCTTTCAGTGCAGAACCGTGGTACATTGCTCCAGATCAAGAAGGAGACACTGGACGGGCAGTACAGCCGCGTGGAGGAGAACCTACGCAACCAGTTCCGTAAGTTCATGGAGGTGGTGGAGGCACGGCCCGCGCACAAGGAGCGCAAGCGTGATGACTTCGAAGAAAGCTATTCCAACGACCTGGGCGACCAGAACCTGCACACACTCTACGACGGGGTCATGGGCAAGCCCAAGCTCTTCAGCCGGCCCATCCTCGAGGTCTACCTGACTCACTCTCAAGGAGATCGGAGGGTGATGGAGCGCCTCTGCACACGCCTCACCTACTTGTTCTGCATCGGCCTCATTGCTCTGATGGGTTACGCTGCCATCATCGGTGATGACGAAGAGGGTCTGAGTGAGGAGTGGGCTGAGAAGATGGAGAACGTTCAAGAGAGGATGCAGGAGGTGCTCCGGAGGTGCAAGTGATTCCTTTCCCCTGATTGAAGGATGCAGAAGACTCCTCATGTAGTCCATAGAAGTCTATGCTGTGTCTGATTAGGGGTCCTCTTTGTCATGTCATGTATTTGATATTCTCTAGGGCTTCACTGCTGTTCCTCATGGTGTTACCTTTTCTTTGGTTTAACTCACTCTCCTTATCATCCCCTCTGTTTTCTTATATGCTGTCACATGCATTACACTGCCCCTGGTGTAAGAACATCATTCGTTTATTTTGTACATTCTCATACATACATACAGTCTCACTCATTCCACCTGAGGATTTTCCCGTTCCTGTTTAAAGAATACGTTAAAGCCAAAGATGCGATATGCTAATTTCTTATCAAAGTGGTAAGGGTTTGACGGCTAACTACGGATTGATTGAGATTCACCTGATTGATCTACAGTGTCCTTAGAGGGTTATACACCATTTTGATTAAATCTCCATCCACATATATATTTTCGTTCTGAAAGTATAGTCATTTCTCATGTGATGAGCTTGATTACCTCCCCTTGTTTTATCATCACATCACATCCACCTACTGGGCTGGATCGCTCATCTGAGTATTTTCAAATTGTTTGTGCCATTTGAAAATATTTTCAAAAAGTGATTTTTTTTTGGAGGGGCAACTTTCAAATGTTTTTTTTTTTTTTTACATTTGAAAGTAATAGCAGAATGTTTGACTGTGGCTGTTACGAGACCGACTCTAGAAAGCCAATATTTCCCTTTAGTTAATGTTTAATATTATGAACAAAGCCTAGGCCTACATTATAATCTTGCACTTTCAGCTTTATGGACATTGTAAAAGGAGTATGATGATCTTCACGCTTAACATAGGACTGTATTTGCCCAATTTACACCAACATAGACAGTATATATTTCAAATCCTATACGCTGAACCAAAAACAAATATCTCTGTTTAACAGTCTCTCTACTCTATTTTACAGATTGTGTGTGTGTGTGTGTGTGTGTGTGTGTGTGTGTGTATTGTCACATCCACATCCAAGATGTTTGTTCAGCCATTCAACCGCACTTCCTGTACTTTGGGTGGTTCTACTACAGCTTTTAAACAATCTAGAACGAAGAATGTCCTGCATCTGGTGTTGTGAACACTAACTTTTTTCGTTTAATAATCTGAACACTACTTTAGGTTTAAAACTTTGGCTTCAATGCAGGATGAAGGAGGAACACTCACAGCTTACACTACATGCTTCTGGCTTACAGCATACCTTTGCTCATGTAAAAACACTAAAGCCTTATGAGACTAAACACTACAAACATCCCAAGTTCATGTTTTTCTTTAAACTTATCGCAGTCTTGCGTTACTGTATCAGTATGGCATTATTTTACTTGCGTTGGCTACACTACATGAGGTAATGCATGAGGTAATGGTCCCAGACTCATACATTTAAGAGGTTTAAATGTATGAGCCTTTTTTTTTTACATTTTTTTTTTTTTTTACGTTTGGCTTAAAACACAATCGTCATAGTTTCCTGACAAGGACCAAACAATTAAATAAGAAAATCTCAAACCTGGTCACTCTAATATCCTAATGAAATTGCAGGAGAGACCGTTTAAGCCTGTTGTCACAGATTTGCGCCACAGCTCTCCAGTGTCTTACTCATAACTGTACTTATACTTGCATTATATACTGTATCTGCAGCATCGATTTAGACCAACCTGCTTAAAGTGCATGATCATCTTCCCTGGTCCATTTACTGAACCATGCCATTAGTGCCTCCTGCATATATTACACTGTTCCTTATATCAACTTTCACTTTCTTCTATGAATCCATTACTGCCTTTACTCTTGTCTGTGCGCGTACATATTGAACTATATGTAGATAACGTTTGTCATGCATATATACATTTTACTGAAATCTACATACGCACTTTTAAAATGAGAGAAGGTTATAGATCTTTCTTTGAAACAGTTCATTGTCTCTGGTCCGTGGACATTGGTTAAAAGAAATATTGGAAAATACTTCATGCACCAGAAGCAATGAGAGGCATTGTAAAAAATGAAGATGCTTTCCTGTTTTTCTTTTCTTTTCTTTTTTTTTTTTATTAAAAAAAGATTTTTTTTAGTTGCTGATCAATGATGTATATGGAAAAAAAAAATAAAAAAGCAGTTATGCACTACCAATAAAGATACGGATGTACGAATGCAGAAAATGGCTTGGATTATTTTCCACAAGTACTGAAATTATTGTTTATTCTCGCTGTAACTGCGACCATTGATTGAATGTAAAGCCTATATTTTGTTTTGGAACGACAATGCATTGTTGGAACGACAATTGTATTGTCAATACATTGACAATACAATTACAGTGTAATACTGTGAACATGACTCAGCATTAAATTGCAACGTGTGACGTCAAACAATCCACACAATTCCACCCACTGCCACTAGATGCCGCCATTGTCTGTTCGAATTCAAGTCTGAACCATATGCCAAGGCATATAGAGTAATGTACTGTACTGTACATATAAAACAAGAGTTTGTACACTTTTTATGACATGTAAGGGTCATCCCAAATCATCCCAAAAAAACTCAAAGTGTTGCTAAGTTAATAAATAAGGAATATAATTTGTCCTGCGAAGAGATGTACTAGATAGACAGAACTTTTTATTTCCACCCTGTAATGTAAACATACTGCTTTATATTGCTTAATAATGTCTCGTGCTTTTTCAGCACTGCTCTTACAGCCTGTAGTCTTATTTAATATACTTAACACATCCATTTTAGCCTAATCTGCACGCCTTTGGACTGTGTGAGGAAACTGGTGTCCCTGGAGGAAACCCACCAAGCACAGGAAAAACATGCAAACTCCATGCTGACAGACCCAAGGTGGGAATCGAACGTGCACCCTGGAGGTGCAAGGTGACGGTGCTAATCACTTATCCACCGTGCTGCCAAGCTTAACACGAAAACAGTTCATGAAACAAAATAACTTAATTAAATGAATACTGACTACATAAATAATTAATTATGTAATATATTGTTGAAGCGTTTTTTTTCTCTCCATTTAATACTACCTCTGAAAATGTGAGGTCATTAGCAAGAAGATTAAATTGCGTACAAGTCTATGTCAGCATGTTTGCCACCTCTCCTGCACCTGAGCCATTAATGAATCTTTCTACCACTAGAGGTCAGTAAAGATGAAAAAGGTTCCTTAAGATTGATGGCTAAAAAAAAAAAGAGAGAGATAAAAAGGATCCTTATTAATTCTCAAGGTAATTACAGAAATGCAGATAAAGGTCCAGACAACTCCACAGTCTGAGGCTTGATTATGATCCTCTAATATGTGTATGAATTTACTCAAGAGAAAAATTTTTATTGGTTGACTGGATATGTTAAACTGTAAGTGTGAATTGATGAGTGCATGGTGACATGCTACTGTATGGGCAGATGTCTCATCCATCTTGGTGCACCATGACCCTGACCAGGAGAAAGCTAATTAGGGCATAGGGTGTAAGAAGTCACTCACTTTGTTTATACACTTTAGATCCCTTTTAATTAACTGAGCATTTTCTGCATAGGGAGATTTCTATGGAACGTGGCATCCTACATTAGATATTTTTGTTATAATTATTTGTATTGTACAATTGAAATGAGCATTAATATAATTGAGACTTTCAACTGGCCTAAAACAAGAAAGAGTAATAGTGACTTCTTACACCTTATGTCGTAATTAGTGCAAATGTTTTCTTCGGTGGCTTCTCATATTAGCAAATATTAATACACAGTGCTTTTTAATGATATAAAAACAGTATATACAGAGGCTGACGAAGTGTTATTCATTAAGAAGGAAATTTCTAACTTATGGTTAGATGATTAGATATGACTACCTAGAGACATTAAAAGAATTCAGAGGCTAAAATGGAATAAACATGGCCTTTAATAAGTTATCTGCATTTTCAATCATTTCTATTTTTGAAAGCAGTTAAATTTTCAGAGGAAATCTAGCACTCTGTACTGACCCCCCAGTGACCTCTAGTGGCCTTCTATGGTTACAGCTCTTTGCAATTACTTGAATTATTACTAATAAACTGCTTAAAATATTTTGGCTTAATGAATTGCAGGACAGAATGTAGGAAACAAATGAAAAAAAAAATCAATCAGTAAATTACATAAAAGAAAACAAACTGCAAGTGTATAAAACAAAACAAGCCGTTTACTAACTCATATTTGTAGGATGAAGGTATTTTAATAGGACATTAATCAATATGTTTTGACTTGACTCCAAACTTATGGACTATAAAGTATATCCTATTACTCTTACAAGAAATTCATCATGCTCCATCTGTTACAATTTAGAATGGCAGCAAAAAATATATATATATAAAAATTGCACCCTCTACGCTTCCTTTCGGTCACATTTAGTTCTGATTACAGCACACAATGTGGTGGCCAGTTCATGTGAGAAAATGATTCCTCATGCACCCAGAATCACTCTTTCACAATATGAGTCGTGTAATATGGACGAAAGATTAATACAAAAAAAGTTTTAACATGAAAGAATTACTTGGTTATAATAAACTTGACCCAACTATGAAGCTATATAGTCAGAACCAGTCACCCAAAATACATTAAATGTTTTATATATAAATATGGGGGAAAAAAAAAAAACATACACAATGCAGTGCTGGATTGTGTTCAGTGACACTTTGATTAGTTTAATTAACTTTCTGTGGTTCAGCAACAAGGCCCACCCTTCTGCTAGTGTATAGTTGTGTCACACCAGTGTAGAAACCTGACCTCTAAATGTGTTGACTGTTTTGACCCTTTTGTAAAATACTTCAGAAAAGATGTTAGAGTAAGAGGGTAGGCGAGTCTTTTTCCTGATATTGTGCATCACAGCGTCTGGTTGGACAAATTAAAAGAGCTAAATCACTTGACTTGACCAGCGCATGATCCTGTCTGAGAGGCACTGGTGCAAACTGATGTTCCCAAAAACTAATCACTGATCACTAGAGGGTGTAATGGCATTCAGACGTCACGGTTCAGTACCGACCTCGGTTTAGAAGTCATGTTCAGCACGGGTTAGTATGTTTTAAGCAAAGTGAAGAACTGGAATTGTATTCAAGATGACTTTAACTTGTAAAAATATAAACTTGTAATCACTCGTAAACCGTCTCAAACTGGCCATCATTTCCTGAACACATAAAGAATGCACAAAAGGCTCAAAACTTTCTCTCTTTCTTTAAAAAACAAAAACAAAAAACAAAAATGTGCGTATATATATATATATATATATATATATATATATATATATATATATATATACACACACACACACACACACACACATACAGTATATATCAATATTTAAAGGATATTATATTAGCTTGAGGCATTCAGTTTCCCACTTTGTCTTTCGAACACACTCAGGTCGAAAAATGACACCCGGAAAACTGTAAATTCCATATAGCAGAAATGATATTTAAATATTTAAGTCCTCAGTCACACACTGGCTGCTCAGGATTTTTTTTATATTTAAAACATTGATAATAAACCTACACATTGATATTAACATATACAGTCTAATTTAGAAAAAAAAAAAGAAGAGGTAAAACATTAATTCCAGTTAACTAACATAATAGAGAAAATCACCGGGCACTATTTAAAGCTGGACTGTATTCACTCAGACCACAGCCTGCACCAGACTGAACGTCATGTTCCACACAGTACAAATACGAATATGCATAGCGTTACACCCCTCCAAATCACTATCGTTATTCATGACAAATGGCCAATCACTGATCATCAATGCTAGAACACACCAATCAAAGATCAGTTTTATTCCTAATAACCAAGAACTGATCATAAATTACAGATCACTGCCGCTCCAAATGACCAATCACAGATCACTTTTGTTCCCTACGAAGAACCACAGATCATTATTTTTCCCAATGACCAAGCTTTCATTACAAATCACAGATGACTATTGTTCCCAGTGACCAATCACAGAACACCGTTTGTTAGGACTGACCAATCACAGACCATTATTATACTCAGTGACTCATAACTAATCACGATTGTGTCAAAAGACCAATTACTGATCACTAATGTTTGTTCACCTGAACACTTTATGGTTACATTTATAGCAAGACAATTACAGTAGTTATTCCAATCGCATTCTTCAATATAAATAATAGAGTTCTTACAGTATAAAAAGCTTGTTTGTGGTGCTAACACCAGAGACTGGTTCTTTTGACAGGATGATTACTGACTCACTCGTCGTCTATACCGCTTTATCCTGTATATAGGGTCCTTCAGCCTATCCCGGGAGACTTAGGGCACGAGGCTGGGTACACCCACTCCATCGCAGGGCACGCACATCCATACACTTACAGTATACGCTCTTTCACACACTATGGGCAATCTGGGAATGCTAATTAGCCTAATCTGCATGTCTTTGGACTGCGGGAGGAAACCGGAGTAACTGCAGGAAACCCACCAAGCACGGGGAGAACATGCAAACTCCATGCACACAGACCCTGGAGGTACGATGCCACAGTGCTAACCACTAAGCCACCGCGCCGCCCAAGACGGATTAATAATGTATCATTTCCTGCCCTAAAAACCAAACCGAATCAATGTTAGCTTCTTTTTCCCCCAAAGCTGGTCGATTAGTTATGAGTATATGAGGTTTTGAGGAACGGATTTGTTTTTTCTTTAAACCTGACAGTCTGCCAAGTTAATTACACAATGTACCGAACGATCACAAAGTGTAGGATTTCAAAAGACAACAATGCAATACATTCCCATAAGTCAGGAACACACTTTAAAACCCCTCTGACATTCCTCTCAAAGCGGGTAAAACAGGTTCGGGGGCCTCCCTTTGAGGAGGAAGGTTACACGGAACAAGCTTAAGTGCTGATTTATTGATGTTAATCCAAAATCACTATGAAAAAAAGATTAATGCAACTTCCTCCCTGCATATTTACTAAAGAGAATACCAAAACACCAAGTGGTGTAATAATAATAAAAAAATATATAATAATAATAATAATAATAATAAAACAACACTTAGTATGGTAACCTGGTCTGGTAAAGCATGACTAATTTTATTTTCTACCGTACATGGCAAGCCTCATAAGCTTTCACCAGGTATTTATTCCATGAAAAGCCGAAACACTGACATATTAGACCTAATACTGAAATTTCCAGTCTATCTCCAATTCTACACCATTGTCTCTAAATGAGATGAATGCGATCGTGTGTAGACATCGAGGCCAGGGTGGTGAGCCTACAGTAGCTCCTGTCGCAGGTTACAGTACATAAATAATTGAGGCGTGACCTTTACATGAAAACATTGTTTACAAATGAATTCCAATCCTTTTTTTTTTATTTTGTATTTTTTTTTTTTTTTTTTTACATTTTCTTTTATTCCTACTGATCGATTCTCAGCTCATCAGAGAGAGAGAAAGGCAAGTCTCGTGTGTGTATACAGTCTACAATCTTTTCCAAATAACCAGCCAGCCTGAATATCACCATCATCCCCAACACTGTAAAAAGCATCCTAGGAATTATGACATCAGTTATCTGATATTTCTCCATCAATAATTCATAAAGCACCTACCTTTTTTTTGTTTTTTTGTGCTGGTGGTGGGAAAATGATCAGCGGACGTGTGGCCGGTGGGTCGGAGAAATGTTGCGCACCATATGCGTAAAAATATCCTCCTCTCCAAGGATCACGACGCAGCTAAAAGACAAATGTTTCAAACAAACAAAAAAAAGCAAACAAATTCAGACATGAAAAAAAAATAAAAATAAATCAAGACACGGTGTTTTAGTGAGGTGTGATTAAAGCTGAGAGAGATTTTACCCGACTGTCACGAAGAGCTTCCCAAAAATGGCTCATGGCTCAGTGCGCACGACTCTCTCTCTCTCTCCCTCTCTCTCTCTCTCTCTCTCTCTTTTCTACACGCATCATTCCTCTCCCGATGCTTTACCCTCAGCACACGACTAAACCTGGAAAACTTAAGGGACCTTCCTTTCTGTCTGTCTGTCTTTCTTTCTTTCTCCAAAGAAGGACTTTGGCTCCTCCAGAAACATTTGGATTTGTGACTCTTCATCCATTTCAGGTAATGCCATCTGTCCATCTCTTCTTATATTCATATCGTCCTTGCAGCTAAGGGGATTTTAAGGTGTGTCTCTTGGAAAGGGCCCTTATATACCTCATATAAATATACCTCTAAGGAGATTTTTTTTTTTAAAGTGCAACAAATGTAACCAGATTTTTTAAATGTTTTTTCATTGAGGTGTCTGTTATTCATTTATTGTAAATAGGGCGAGCTAAAAATAGCACATTTCCCAGCCTACAGTACATGAAAGGTGGCATTTCCATGCGTCATTATTTATTTATTTATCCCATAAATAAATGTTTTTGTTTGATTTGGAAAACCTATTATTCATCAAAAGTTCAGCTGATGAGTCATTTTAAATTCATAGCTTTTAAAATGTTTATTTATACATAATATCACAAAAAAAAAAGCATCCCAAACAAAAAGCTGACTTGTAGATATTTCTTTCCTTTTGTCCCTTCCTTAAGTGCGTTATCATTAGCTTACCATTGCATAAACTATTTCTTGAAAAAAATAATAAATAAAAAAATAATTTAAAAAAATGAGAGAGAAATTTACTGTAATGAGTGTAATACTGATTCCAGATAACCTCCCCAGTTCCCAGTAGGGTTTTCAAGACTGCATGTTCCTAATATCCTTTGCTTGGTTGTTGATTTCAGCCATGCCCAGTCCATTGGAGAAAGTGGTGGCACAGAAGAAGGAGGCCATCGAGGCTGTAATGGAGCTGTTCGAGAGAGGAGCCGAGGTCTTGGCTAGCACCGTCGGGGAGATCTTTCCGCTGTGTGAAGCCGCTGCACCTGTCCTGAAGCTTGCCTTGGACAACGTTGAAAGCAAGGAGGTGTTCTATGTCAAGGAGCAGTTCTTAGTCGTGAGGAATAGGCTTGACGTGATCTCGTCCCAGCTCGAAGACATCAACCATGAGATACAGAAGGGACGTGTGGATTCGCAGTACTTTTCCGTGGAGGAGAACCTACGCAACCAGTTCCGCAAATATCTCGACATCTTGGATGCCAAGCCAGAGTTTCGGGAGGTCAAGAGACGCTTGTTCTTGGATCATTTCAGCAAGACAGGAGGGGAGAGGAACCTCTATGTGCTGTACGATGCCCTGATGGGCACGAACGCTTTTGGGCAGTCCATCCTGGAGGTGGTGGTGAGATACGAAGCTAAGAGCAGGAGGGTCCTTGAAGACTTCTGTGTCCGGATGAAAGAACTCTTCTGCCTGGGGTTGATCGTCCTGCTAGGTCATTGTTCCCTGACTCAAGGTGAGGATATAGAGCAGGAGAAGATCTCTGAATGGAGCGAGCGGATCCAAGAGGTTGAAACCAAGATGAAGGCAGTCATTGAAGAATGTGTGAACTCATTTGCAGAGCAGGCACATCAGGATGTCCAGAGGCTGGTTAAAGACAAAGAGGCAGGGAGTCTCGAAGACACAGCACAGGAACTGCTCAGTTTCCTGGTGAGGAAGTACGATTGGGTCAGATGGTCTGTTCGCATTATTAACCACTCAGGAAGCAGCTACCGCAACTGGCGTGCTGGAGACAACTTCCAGTCTGTTACAGGGCAGAACTGGTTTGATGTGCTGCAGGTCAACGACATCAACGTAGTCGTGTCCTACTGCAGCAATCCACAGCCTGTCCCCAAAGATAACATCCAGCAGTTGATGGACGGTCTGACTAAGAAGGGAGATGCCAAAGCGGTGGTGGAGAATCTGGAGAAGCATCTGTCTGGTTTTATGGTCCACGCTGTCAGCTGCCATAAACAGAGTTTTGCGGCTTGGAACTTTCCAGAAGAATGTCATTATTGGGAGATGCCTAAGAAGGGCAAGACTGTGGCCCTCTGTGTGCATTCAGATTAGCTGCAAGGTCAAAAGATTAAATGAGATGCCTTATTGATTTATGGTCATTATAGACTGGACACTTTTAATCATGAGTATAAAAATCTAATCATTTGTCCATACACGGTTATATATGGCAATACAAGAGGTATTTATTCTGTGTTCTTAACTTATTCATAATGCAAATCACTGTCTTGACTTAATGTCCAGGACAGGGCTTAATACCAAAGTCATAATCCTCATAAAGTAGATAAAGAAATTAACCACAGCATGCACATTGGCATTATAAAAAAAAAAAAAGTAAAAAAAAAAAAAAGATTTCTTGAAGATCTAAATCTGCAAAATCATACTTGCTATGTTACAAATGTCATGCTAGCATATTGTAATTAGCATATTGCATATTGTGGAACAGATATCACAATACTAGAAAATCTTGACCCAGTCACTTGATCGAGTCTTGCCTTTTGCCCATTAAAAGCGATGCAGGTCACCTAGTCTTAGTATCAGTCTAATTTTTGCATGATTTTCTTGACACTTCATCATCTTAAAATATGCTCTCTGTTACACTTTGTTAAGAACAAGCAGTTCGTTTTACAAAGTGGTGAGTAAACATGTGTGACCATTTGCAGAGTCAAGTATCTTACTGACAAAGTATAGTTATATATTATACAAGGTGCAATCAAGTCAAATCGGGACTTTTAATGGTACAAATTAGCAAATTAGTTCTGAGAGTAAAAGCTCCCGTTATTTCCCAATAAATCCCCTGCTTCGCTAACGAACTCATCCTAGTGTTTCACTAGTGCTTGGATACCATCAAGGTAGAACCTTTCCAGAGGACGCCGGAGTCGTGATAGCACTGCCTGGATCTCGTCTGAAACTCTGGTCGCAAACATGCGGCTTAGCGCGAGGTCAGGACTGTACTGTATATGGGGGATGTGACAATAGCTACCAGCCGAGTTCCTATAACATGCAATTGTTGTTGGTGAATGATTGTGTGTACAGTTCCCACAGACAGATGGCAAGTTGGTGACAAGTTATCTGTTGATTTTCAAGGATCAGGTGTTCCACTCGCTGAATGTTCAAAGGCTCCAAACAACTGCAGTGGGCTCCGAGAATCATCAACCTCGGCCAGAATCATCGTTCATGGAAATATGGCCTTCTTTAAGAAGTTTGCACCAATTAGAATTTTTTTTTTTTTTTTTGTTGCTGTGGCTAAAGGTCTCATCACCACACTGAGATGAAGGTTTTCTGTAAATAATCAATCACTTTTTTCTAAACAATTCCTAATTGGACTTGAATGCTTAAAGGTCTTGGTGCATTATGAGTATCCTGTACTAGGCTAGATATTATGTTTTGGCAGTTATGCATTGCAGTGCAGTGCAGTCGCCTATTTTTGACCCTATATTTCGCAGATACCGCAGTTTAGAACATCTTGCAGACTAAGCGCCATGAATATCGATTTTGCTGAACAATATGGCAAGAAACATAGCTTTAGACATTACATGTGCCTGCCAAAGTGCTGCCCTATTAATTCTGTGCAAGACTGCTGTCTCAGGACGGCCTGCCCAGACCTGAACCAGAGCATAAAAGATGTCAGCTATGAAAAGATCCAGCAGATCGCAATCTCAATCCAAACTCCTACATCTTTGTTCTACTGCAGAACCCTGACCTAATTATACGATTTAAACTGAACCCTGAGGACTTGCACCTCCTATGCACAATTTTATCATTAAACAAAAAAAAAAAAACCTCACAATGGATCTAATTTAACGAGCACAACTTCAGAAACCGATCTGCTGTCAGTTTTCATCGGAACGATGTACCGTACACATAATCACATTTTCTGTATCCTGTTGTTACACAATATCACGATTTACAAACCGCGAGCTGACGTCGATGGCTGTTAAAGTCTGTGCAGCGGACACGTACACCACTCAAAGCCACGTTTAATTTAATTACAGGATTTGCACGCAAGTCAGCATTTCCCACCGTGCAGGTTTGTTGGAGCAGAGAAGACGAGGCCTAGAATGCTGAAGTCAGCTCAATAAATGCTGCACATTAAGCTTGCTGGGACGGTGAGCTAGGGAACCATCCATCATTTCCACCAGAGAAAAGGAGCTACGTATAAAAAGCGCTCAGGCTAGCAGCATGATTATAAATTAATATAAACAAAAGTAACTTTCAAATCTGAACCGTGTGCCGTGTGTGGTTTCTTTCTACACACACAAACCCAGTGTTACTGTATTAGAATGTGAAACTGTTTCTTCTAAGTAGAAACCCAAAGCGCAGCCAGTGGAAACTCTTGTATTCATTAGTGGTTGAGTGGCTTCTGTCCTGGTTAATGTTATTGATCTAGAAAGCTGTTATCTCTGATAAAGGTTTTACTGTGGCTTCCGTCAAGCCTCAGTGTCACAGCCGGAGAACCTGAGCTTCTCTAATCCACCTGATCGACCATTAAACATCCTCCTTCCTCTGTTATGCGTCTGTAAGTGTGTCTGTTCTGGTGGCAGATGGCGCTAGTCACACATTTATAGCAGAAGAGCTCTCTCTCTCTCTCTCTCTCTATCTCTGTATGTGTCCGTGTATAAGTGTGTGTGTTTGATTCCCTGCCTTGACTACTTCCTCTAAGCGTACATGGGTGTTCATATTTAAATTGTTTACCAAGATATGAAAGATATAACACAGAGCAGAGAAAAGGAACGAATCATCAGATCCGTACACAGACTCTTTGATGAGCCCGGCCTCCTCCAGGAAGAGATTTCAGCCAATATCAATATTTCATAAACAAATGAGTGATTTTATGTCGACTAGCTTTAGAGCACTGCAGGAGGAGCTCGATCAATCCCAGGATGCCTCAGTCCGGCTACATCTGCCAATCGCAGCCAGAGCTAATGATATTACCCATCAGTCAGAGTGGACCATCGACCCACTCACTACTCCCTAAGTGGCCTGATCTGATAAAAAGCATTAAAACATTTGTTCAGTGACACACAGCAGCTCACCGCGAACAGCTGTATAGATTGGCTTTAAGATGTCTGGCAGTATTTTTGTCCAGAGGATAGATTTGTTTCATTATTATTATTATTATTATTATTATACAATTATACAATTATACAATATTATTTTAAAAGTGGACCTTGTCACTTAATAACTCAATTAGAAAAAAAAATCATATTTATTTCACAAAGGTCCTTTGGTCAAATTAGTTTTTTCTTTTCATTAGTATTAATATTAACATCACACTGGTAAAAGTAAGTTACCATTAAGTTTAACATTCAGACTTTTACATTATATTTGCGAATATGGCTTAGGGGACAAATGTATAGGACAACATACAGTAGTGTCCAGTCCATGTGTGAAAATGGTTCCTCATGCTCCCAGAACCACTTTTTCAAAATACAAGTCCTGGATTATGGCCGTGCCATCAGGGAAGAAAAACCCCACGGATGTGATTCCCTGGTCATTCAGTACATTCAGGTCATCAGCTGACTTCATTTAATTGCCCCATAACATTACTGAGTCTAGACCCGAGCGACTGAACGACCCCAGATCATAACACTGTCTCCAGAGGCTTGTACAGTGGACAACACAAAATGTTCATTCTTAAAAAAACTACACACAAAAGTATAGTTCATGTGTTAATTTATAGCTTTAATTAGTGTAATTAGTATAATTAGTTATTATTATTATTATTATTATTATTATTATTATACAATTTTCTAAAAGTGGACCTTGTCACTTGATAACTAATAGTTAGAAGAAAAAAAAAATCATATTTATTTCACAAAGATCTTTTGGTGAAATTAGCTAGTTAGCTTATTAGGTTTTGTCTTAGCTAGTTTTATTGTTGTTTGTAATATGCAGCACCTTGGTTCTGGAGGAATGTTGTTTCATTTCACTGTGTACTGAACTGCATATGGTTGAAATGATAATAACAGCCTACTCCACTTGACTTGACATGACTTGACTATGCATGATCGATGGATCACTTCATGCATTTCCTTTCTTACCCAGATGCTCCCACTGTTCTGGAATAGAGTCAATCTGGACTCATCCGACCATATGACCTTTTCCTGTATATAATATACTGTACTATATGTATATAATATACTGTATATGTTCCCTAGAAAGCTTGAGCCTTTTCTTCTTTCTGATGAGTCTCACTAACAAGTGGTTTTCTTATGGACAATAGTGATGGGAAGTTTAGATCATTTTAGTGACTCGGCTTTTTTGAATCTCGTTCATCGAAATGTACAAGTCATTTAGTTCATTTCTTTTGATTCGAAATAAAATAAAATGTTACATTTTCAATAGACAGACCCCCAAAACGTCTACATACACAAGTTTTAGTAATGCAGCTAAGGACATATTATAAACAGAATGAGCAGCTCATCATCATATCTTCTGGTCCGAGTCGTTCATTCCTTTATAATATTAGCATCTATGAGAGTCACGTGACAAAAGAATGAAAGATTCGGACAAAAAGACTCATAAGAACTGCTCAGTTCTGTTTCCTGTGTACTGCACTGCATAGCGTCTATGGGAGTGACGTGGCAAGAGAACGAACGATTTGGACCAAGGCTTGAGAGGTAACGACTAATTTCTGTTTCCTGTACGTAACCTACGGAAGTTTTGCGATGCTTTGCCCAGTTGAGAAAAACAAAACAAAAGAATCATTCTCTGAGACTACTCGTTCTTCTGAGCCACGTTAAAGACTCGTTCAAAAAGAATAATCGTTCATGAGTGATCCACCACTAATGGACACACAGCTGTTTAGTCCCAATCCTCTGAGCTCTTGTCACATTGTGTGTGTGTGAAAATGCTCTTAGTTTGACAATAAAACATTATTAACATCAGCATTCTACTGGACATTTCTATGCATTTAAGTGATCCTATGTCATGATTTTTATCTGACCACATTTCTACTATGGAGTTGAGGGTTCAGCACCATCTTAAACCAATTCCAGACATTTCAGATATCATTAGTTGTTTTCTTTGTTTGCTTCAGGACAATAATTTGAACCTTCTGAAAAAGTTACTTTTTTTGGCCGTGCAGTTTTCAACAGCTAATAGCATACCCATATTTTTATATAGTTAGTAAAGTCTGTGAGACATACATGAAATACCTTTTTGCTATTTGTAATATATAGTTGGTAGCCTGGTGGCTTAGTGCTTAGCACTGTTGCCTTGCACCTTCAGGTCCCAGGTTCGATTCCTGTGACCGGTCCGTGTGCATGAAGACTGCATGTTCTCCCTGTGCTTGGTCGGTTTTGTCCCACTGTCCAAAGACATGCAGATTATGGAAATTGGTATTTGCCAATAGTTTGTGAATGTTAACTGGAGGTCCTACCACAGTCAGACAAATGGGAATAGATACACTGTTCACCGTTGGACTAGGTTCCTGGATGGATGGAATATATTTAAGTTTATATATACCTGTTTTATATACCTGTTTGCACTTTGTAGTTTGAAATTTGTAGTTTTGTGTGTAACATGATACTAATTACTAGATTTAAAAAAAATGTATCAACTCAATTTCTATTAAATTAAACTTAAAAGAGAAGAACAGGGTTAATCTGACATACAGTATATTGCTAGCAGTAGTAGTTAACTGGAAAAAGGTGTCACGATGCAGTTTAGGAGACCACAGAATGGTGATATAGACTGAAGGCTGTGTGCATACGCTTGCAGTCTTCTCCCTCAGCAGCCTCATTATCATTCACTGTCTGTCTCCTCGACCACGTCAGCACACAGGAATCTCTCTGTCTCTGTCTCTCTCTCTCGCTCTCTCCCTGCCTCCCACACCCACGCATTCTCACGATGAGATAAGCCCCCCCCCACCCCCCTACCCTTGTCTCGACTACAAACACAGTAAGTGTCTTCTGCAATATATCAGCCTGTGCTAATCTTTGCTAATCTCACACAACATAATTTCCCACAGCACAATCTCTTTCAATCCATCAATGAGAAAATGTCGAGCTCTCCCCGTCCCCGCCTGCCCCCGTCCACTGTCCCCCCCGCCCGAACAACTATACCTCCATTTGTTTGGATTGTTTGCCTTACAGCTTTGCCTTCATTTTAAGTCATATACCACATCTAGTCTATCACGTATAATTGATTTTTACTGATGTGAGATTTTTCATGTAGACATCCAATTTTAAAAGACGATGGCCTTTTTATTTTTTCAGAATCCGATCGATTTAAACAATCTATGACACATGCTACAATCAGAACAGGCTCAAAACAGGCTTATCATGGGGACAAATATGATTTCAGCTTAGCAGAGCCGCAGTTAACCCTGAAGGTGATCTGCAGCCAAATGAGGCAGCAAATTAGGTATTCTGTTCCAAGGACATTTAATTAAGACTGCTCCACTCTCTGAGCCCCAGAGGCACGGTGCGGTGAAAGTGCATGGCACTGGCTGGGGAGTGAGAGACAGAGAGAGAGAGAGAGAGAGGAAGGAAGGAAGGAGAAAAGGAAGGAAGGAAGTGAAAGTCAGGAAGCATAACAGGAAGTATTTGGGTTGAGTAACGTTTCACGCATTTTAGTTGGCGTGGACTTGCAGTAATAAAGCCACTAGCGAGTGATGCACCAGAAATAAACAGTGCAGAGAGTGGAGCCATCCCTGGCAGCGATATAGATTGATTAATTTCATGCCTCACTATAAAGTGCAGGAAAGTGCACAGGGCATGAACTAATGGCTTTTACATGCTAAGTAATGCACTCTGTGCCAAACTGGGAGCCATCTCGGACCGTCTCATGAGTATTAACTTTTTACTTGTGGCTTATTTCTACACAGTAAACCCTGAATAGACGTGTGTGTGTGTGTGTGTGTGTATTAGGGAGAAAGAGAGCGAAAGAGAGAGAGAGAGAGAGATTTCATCTTGACTGAACCAAAGAGGAAAAAAGGCAAAAAAAAAAAAAAAAAACACACTTTGAAGTAGTTCTTCATTACACTTAAAATGTTTTGCTGCACATTTTTAAAAAGTTACAAATTAAAAAAAAAAATTAAATTGCTGTTCTCAATCGCTGTTGATTCCTCTAATCTGATTGGTCAGATGATTGTGATTCATTTTCTGTAGCAGTAGCTCTGACAGTAGCGCAGCTGCAAATAAAAGATCTGTGACAGATGTGTCAGATATACAGATAATTTTTTTTTGTAAGGTGATGTTTATTATACAAAACTATATATATCACTCCACGCCACATGTGTTTTAATGATCATTTATTACACTAACTGTGTGCCTCAGCGTGGGTGAGAGTCGGTCTGTACGGTCCGCAGTACTGAGGAGAGAGCAGCTGCCTGACAAAACCCACATTCACACCCAGTCACAGAAGCACTTTCAGCTAAAACACACATCTGATAACGTTATGTCGTCTGAAACAACACTTTGTCTCTTTAATAACTGCTTCTTAGTCATTCTAAATAGCCTCTGAACGGTCTGTGTTGTCCTATTTACAGCTAAGGTGAGCTACAAAGCTGACTAGCTACTAACACAAGGCTGAATCACAAATCCCTCTGTAACCCCTGATCAAGGGCACTACTTGGTGTATGGAACGAGGGATTGTACACCCTACATAGTGCACTAGCCTTCCATTTGACACTATTTGGGTTTCGACCGCTGATCCAGGAAGTTAACAGAGCAGATATTCTAAAGCAGAATAAGTGGAAATATAAAGTGAAAATTATGAGATTTACAGGCTTCTCCATGGTTTATTCTCACCTTTTGGCTACATTTTTTTGTGTTTATACATTTTTACAGTACCGGTAAGAATTTAAAACTATTTTCACCTCTGTTAATTACACTAACTAGCTTAGCTTGTCGGTTGCTAACTGTCTGTCGCCAGTTTCACCAGATGCAGTTAATTAATTCCACCAGTCGTGGAAGCCTGTGTTGGTGGAGCAAAATAACTGGTTAAATAAAAAAACAAATCCTAATCGTTGATAATAAACAGTGTTTGTGGAACTGCTGCATAAAAGCAATATCATGCACAAGGTTATGCTGTTGTGCTGAATATCAGCATGGGTGTGATATCTTCTGTACTTGCGCTGTGCCTTGTGTCTCACCTTTATGCCTATGACCACATCACAGCCATACTGATATTCAGTATAAGAGCACGACATCAGAAGTGTTTTAACAGTCTGAAATAAAGGTGTAACATTGAGTTTTCCACAACTGGAAGTGCATTCATTGTTTTACGAATTTTCTACAACTTTAAACATAACTATAAAATGATAAAATGTACAACATTTTTAAAATAAATGGCTACATTATAAAAGAAATCAAACACTCTGGGATCTGCTCTTACTTTATTCCTTATTTCTTTTACTGGGGTGTCTAATACATTATTCTTCTCAGCACAACTGATAAATAATTTGCCTGTTACTTAGTAATATATTCTCTTACGTCCAGGAGTACACATTCATGACCTTGGTCTTCCACTAAACACAAGAAACCAAGAAACGTCCTCCAGACAGACGTGTGCAGCCACAACACAGGTTTTTATTATTATTTCTTTTTTTAACAAACTGAATTTGTTATCCTTAGACCACTGTAGAGGAGATTACTGAATATCAACAAGCTATGCTTAACTGACAGACAGTGATAAATCACACTGACCTACACTGCTCAGAGAAAGGTGGCATTTAATTATGAATAAAAAAAAGTCAAAGCTTTCACTTTGAATCAGCGTCTCTGAATCAGTGAGTTTGAGATCCCTGAGGGGAAATGGGATTTTCAGGGGTTAAAACATTTGAACAGATAGAAATGAAATCAGAAGTGAAATCAGTTCACAGTCCAGAATAAATCTCTGGGCATTTTTATTTATTTATATTGTATTTTCCAGTGCATGCATCAATATTATGATTGCATGGTCGAGGGGTTGTCTGTCTGTTTCATCCCATCACAGAGGCGAGGAGAATACTGATCAGCACAAGGTTCTTTCAAAAGGTTTTCATCGCTTATGAAAACATGGAATCATCTTCTGTTGTGTCATCTGGGGGTGCTATTACATTTCAGAGGAATAAAAATAAAGTTCAGGAATTTTCTTTTTATTGAAACGGCAGTCAGAGTGAATGTAAATTAAAATAAAAAACAATGTGAAAGTGAAAGACATACATTTGTTTCTGGTAGCTAAAGTATTACATTAGCTTTTGTAAATAACCTTTAATTTGCGAATTAGCAAAATGCCAATGTTTAAAAGAAGCCAAAAGAAACTAACTGAGTGAGACATTAATCTTGAGAGGTGATCTGTAAAAAAAAACAAAATTAAATCGAATTAATTTCTTACTATTTCCTGGATTTTACCTTTAAAACAAACTAACTAACAAACTAACTAACACACTAACTAACTAAATAAATAAAATTAGGATCTCCATCCATAGGAGTTAAAGTTGAACATGGGGAAAAGATCCAGGAAATTTACACACTTAGGAATTTTGCCCTTTAATTAAAAGCATTGATATCACATCATTACAAATGACACTTTTAGCACATTTCAGAAAGATTTGTTAAGTCACAGTGAGACAGTAAGCATTTTACAGTAAGAGGGAAACTTTTCAGCCTAGGGATTCAACTGTGATTTCCAGGGTTTTCACTAAATTTGTATTTGCATCTGTAGGGCAATATACTTAAATAGTTAAAATCAGACTTTCCTGCAGCGCAGTAATGAACTTTTCTGTTACGCTTTAAAGCAGAGGAATCTGGAAATCTGTCATCAAAAGTACATTTTTCTGTTGAGTGCACAGGAACATGTCAAGCCACACACACACACACACACACACACACACACACACACACACACACACACACACACACACACTCATGTTTGAATGTATTTGCATGATTACTGTAATATCATGTCTTTAAAATTTTAATGTTCTGTTCAAATTATTGTTTTTGGTCCAGTTTAACAAAGTCCCTAAAAATTGTTAAAAAAGTATTTTTTATATTTATAATCAAATATTCATGCATTAAAACAAGTCCATTCCTATACAAAATCACAAGATAGACATTCATTTTTGGAGATCATTAAAAAAACAAAACAAACCTAAAACAAACCTTAAAGAAAATTTTTTAAGTAAATTTGGATATATTTTAAAAATAAATAAATACATTAATTAATTAATAAAGATTTTATCCAGGTTACTTGCCCTTTAATCAAATTTAGTCAGTTTCAACTCAATTTAAAAATGTCAAGCAGTGACCTAACAGTAACCTTTACTTGCTTTGCAAACTGCACAACGTGAACTCTTCATTCTCATTTGCACTGATCAGTTGATCATTTTGACTTGAGGTCAAAATTATAACTGTGACCGAGAGTGTCTCGAATTAATACGATTCAGATTGTACAAACTAGCCTTTCCCAGTCGAGAAACTAGAGAGAAACAAGGTCACAATGTTTCATACAAAATAATTTGCAATATCTATTACAGTGGAACCTTGGATTACGAACGTAATTTGTTCCAGAAGCGGGCTCGTATTTCAAAACACTCGTAAACCAAATTAAATTTTCCCATGAGAAATAATGGAAACTCAAATTATTCGTTCCACAGCTCAAAAAAATAAATACATAAAAATAAGTAATATAAAATATAAAGTAAAAATAAAACCAATTAACCTGCACGTTACCTTAAAAAAAAAAAACTAATTATCCCGACAGATAATTCCGTTTGTGTGCGCAGACGCTGTGTGTGTGTGAGTGTGTGTGTGAAGCTAAAGTAAGTAGCCCCTCCCCTCTTCCTCTGAGTTTCACACACGTGCGCACACAACGGAAACACTGTTTTATCAGAAAAAAATAAACAAGAAATCTCTCTAACGACACTCGATTGGGCGCAGACTAACGGAATCACTGCTGTAAAGTAAAAAAAAAAATTAACCTGCACTTTACCTTTGAAAAGAATCACAACAGAGCAGTGTTTCTGTGTGGAGCAGAGTGCGTGTGGCATGGTGTCCAATGATGCGTACGCAGACAGACACAAAGTGCAGCGTATACAGGTGATACAGAGAGAGAGAGAAAATGGATCTTTAACCTCTCTAATGAGACTTGCTTTTGCTAACACACGCACACGTGTGTTATAATAAACAGTACATGCGCATTGCACACACACATACAAACACAAAATAAAATGTTTTACGCACACACGTGGTCACAGTATTAGTAAATAGTACACGCGTGCACTGATGTTGATTATATCAGTGAGAGACGTAAACCAAGACTTGCTCGTTTTTCAAGGCTAAATTTATTAAAAATCTTTGCTGGTCTTGTGGAACACTCGCAAACCGCGTTACTCGCAATCCGAGGTTTCACTGTATATATATATATATATATATAATAGTTTTGCAAAGTCTAGATATTATCTACTCTGTAATTCCTCTTTCCCTCTCTCAGTCTTTACAGCAGTAAAGAGTCTGTGTCTGTACATTGCTCTTACACTGGCCTCACTTTTCTTTTGTACATGTTTGCTGAAGCTTATTTCTTGAATACATTTGAGATTTAATTTGATTATTTGTTCTGAAACATGATCATGCCAAAACTGGTCTAGTTTTAAACTAGACCCTCCACCCACATCCTTGTTCCAAACCTAGCCAAGCCTAATAATTAGTTTATCATAAAAAAAACATGACCCTTGTAACCTATTTATTTATTTATTTATTTATTTATTTATTTTTTAAAGAAATCACATTTAGAACAAAATGTCAAATTAGTCGAGTTTAACCTTAAACACAACTGGAAAAGTTAATCTGTTAAGATTGTGTTAATATATTTGAGGTGATATTTAACATTTTATGAAGACCATGTGAAATTTAGATTAATTAATTAATTAATTTCGTTTATGTTTGTTTGTTTATGTTAATTAATTAATTAATTAATTAATTAATTAACATAAACAAAGTGGTAACCAAAGTAGACTAGCATGCACTGTTATTTAACGAGACCGGTCTCAATCATACGTGCTTTAACAGGGACACACAATATAAACCACAGAAGCATAATCGTGTGTTTGCAAACAAGCTATGTTCCAAGATTTAAAAAAACAAAATTTTATTATAGTGTTTTTTTTATTATTATTTTTTAAATAAACATCTTGTCTGTTTTTTTGGTGCTTTGGAGCCTTGGTTAGTTCTCTAAACATTACATGTTTTTCAGACCAAACTTTTGTTTGTCATTTAGGATCTTTGTCTGTCATTTTAAGCACAATAAGCTGCATTTTGTGTGATTTGAGTTGCTTGTATGCACAGTTTCAGATTCCTGGTTCAATCAGCTCCATTTTGATATAAAGGTTATTATTGTATCCTGTATCATGATCATTTGCAGAGATATGGCCAGTGTGAGTTTATGAGGAGCTTCCTTGTAAAAATCTGTTGAAATCCTATTTCTAGAATATTTAAATGAGGATTGTGTAACGTAGTGAGAAAGAGGGAACCTTCAGCTACAACTTGACACCAGAATTTCCCTGCCACCCTTAAAAATATCTTTGCAGAACTAAAAAACAAATCAACTCGGTATGATTTGTATCAAAACTGGACTAACCAGACTGGATATTGCTCATTAAAATGATTCAAAACAATGTTTAGGATTAAAACCTTCTCAGTTCTGTAGGATTGAAGGATCAAGAAGATAAGATATTTATCAACAGAATTGAAAATTAAATTCATTTCAACCTATTAGACTCTTTTGGCCATAGCGCAAAAGTAACCCGTATGACTTAATACCTGACTTGATTCTGTATGACGGGTCACATATACTGTACAGTATGTCGTGTTAACCAAATGCCCTGTGGCCTACAAACATGGCCGCCATGGACTACATCTCTCATTGCTCGGCTGAAACGTCACGCTCCAACTCACCTGATTGTTGACTGTTTCCACCTGGACTCAATCATACGTGCTTAAACAGGGACACACTATATAAACCACAGAGGCATAATCGTGAGTTTGCAAACAAGCCATGTTCCAAGATTGGTTATTTTTGTACAGAGACAGAGGTTTTTTTTTTTATTATTATATATTTTTTTAAATAAACATCTTGTCTGTTTTTTTGTTGTGCTTTGGAGCCTTGGTTAGCTCTCTAAACATTACATGTTGTTCAGACCAAACTCTTGTTTGTCATTTAGGATCTTTGTCTGTCATTTTTATCTTACAATTTGGTAAACAGAAGTGTGCAAAGCATTAAACCCATGTACAGTATATGAAACTGACTTTAGTACCTTATTCCTCTTTGCCATACAACTGAACCCAAGGAAGCTGTAAAATTCACGTCTGTCATTAAATCTGCATTTCTCTGGAGTGTAAGTGTGTTTGACCTCGCTTCCCCCGATTTGCCGTGAGCCATGTTCTGATTCAGTGCACCGGAAACGACTGCACATCAGTGTCTGTTTATAACTGAACAAGTTTCCAGGATGTAAGCTCAGTTTCAGCTAAATGTTCCTGGCAAACTTTGCTGTAGAAGAATATTATTATTATTATTATTATTATTTTTTGTTGTTAATTGTTCAGTATAATTTGGTAATGATGAACCAAACATCCTTGCACAGGAATCACAACAGCCGCATTTTGTCAAGATTTTTATTTCTTATCTCAGAACCACGTCATGCTTCATCACTTCCATGTTTTAAATAAGTCAACATCCAGTCTGTAAATAGTTTAAATGCAATATAATTTAATTAGTAAAACGATCACTGACAGGGTGGTGAAGAAGTGCAGGTAGTGTTCGAGTATCACCTTCGAGCTGATAATCTTTTTCTAAAGTCCTAAAGTCTGTTCAGTACTATTATACAGCTTTTTTAAAATCCAACTTTAACATACATAACTTTTTTTTATATAGTTATTTTAAACATCAAGAAAATTCCCCACATCAAATACACACACACTCATTTAAAATTCAGTGTTCAAATAAATCACAACGTTTTACCCTGTAGGCATCGTATTTCAAACGTTTGTTTTTTTTAAAATCTGTTCCATACTTTATTTATTCAGCTTACACTATTGCATTGCTGCTTTCAGTTCCTCAGAATTTCTTATTTAGAAAATGACAGAGCAGAATCAAACTGGAGCTACACATTTTTTTTTTTCCTCCGGAAGACAGCTAGAGTTTTTATTTATTTATTTATTTATTTATTTATTTTTAAAGGAAATACAAATCAACTAGGTTCCCCGATGTGAAACTGAAATACATATGACTAATTATCTCCTAGACAAGACAAACTTGTCTGATATATAAATGTCCTGAAGCTAACTCTAACGCCACAATTACAAAATGACACTTCATTCATGTGAGTCCTGTCCGTGCCCGTCTGCAGTCAGATATAGCTCAGATATACAGCATGACTTATTCCACATCAGCCTGAAAAAAACTCATGTGCACAGTCACTACTTGCTCATCTGTATCTATATATTGCATTTAATATACTGTATTTGGTCTGAAATCTCAACAGGAATGCAAAGGTGATTTAAAATAGCAGTTAATAATATACTTAAGTAATAGAGGACTCAAGGTCAAGCACTGGAGGCTGTTTGCGATCAATAGATTTTGCATCAGCAACTTTTACTTTTACTACTGATGGATTTTCTTGATTAAAATACCAGAAATGTTTTTATTTATAATCTGAATTATAAGGACTTTAACAGGAAATATTTTACCTGTTAGATCTCATGCACAAATTAGCACAATTGGCTTTTAATTGTGTTGTTATACTGAATACCAGAGAAACCGGGATTCAACAGACAAACGGCACACTTGCTTGTCTGGCGCACCTTGGTAATCTGGAAACAATTAGAGTAAAAGCTTTTCCATTGTAAGGATATAATAAAGAAGAATGCTGCTGATGAAGCTGCTCTATAAACCCTGTTCTAGCATCAAAGCTCGTTTTTTTTTTCAGCTTTCATACGTTATAGTCTAGTTAAATAATATGCTTTTTTTATTGGAAAGGAGATGCATAAAACTGTATACACTGTACTGTATGCTGTATCTGCTTGGCGTGAACTGTGGAAATAATTTTTTACTTGGTGGAAGGTGATTTACAATAAGGCGGAATGGTGGCTTAGTGGTTAGCAATGTCGCCTTGCACCTTCACGGTCCGGGTTCGATTTCTGGCCAGGTTCGATTCCCACCTTTTGTTTGCATATTCTCCCCATACTTGATGGGTTTCCTCCAGGTACTCTGGTTTCCTTCCACAGTTAAAGGACATGCAGATTAGGCTAACTGACATTCCCAAATTGCTCATAGAATGTTAAAGATTGTGTAAGTCAGGCCTCCAAGTGGCGCAGTGATAAAGTGCTCGCCCTATCATTTGATTTGAGTTCGATTCGAGTGTGTTACGCCGCCTCTAACGGTGCATGAGCAAGCAGTTCGAAAAGATGCGGTCGGCTGGCGTCACGTGGTTCGGAGGAAACACGTGATAGTCTTCAGCCCTCAGGACTGAGTGGTAGTAGTAGCCTTAATGTGGGAGCCCCCTAGTGACGGGGAGGAATTGGACACGACTAAATTAGGGCGAAAATCTGGGGGGAAAAAATTAAATACTGTAGATTGTGTAAGTCTGTGTATGCCATGCAATGAATTGACACCCTGTGCAGGGTGTACCCCACCTCATGCTTACAGTATGTCTCCTGGGAAATAGGATAAAGAGTGAGAGTGAGTGATTTACAATAAAGATAAGAGTCTTGGCATGAGAATCTGTTTTAAAACCCTTAAAACCCAGTACAGATGCTTACCATCAACATAGTATTGGCGAATGATGATTAAAAAACAGTGCTTATATGAAAGTCTTGCTTGTGTGTGTTAAAGTGAGACTTCAAACTGTGTATTTGGGCTAGAACAAAAGTTATCATTACTTTTATGAAGGGTAAATTTTACCGCTACTGGAATATGGGAATGATGTCACAAAATGTAGAACTCTCAAAATGAGCACTTTTATTTATTATTATTATTATTATTATTATTATTATTATTATTATAACAATTATTTGGTCATAGAAACAACTAAAAATAAAAACGCATGATCATGTGTATCTGTGCTATTTCTTTGCTTAAGTGCGCCATTAAGTATTTTTTTGCTCATTTATGTTTGTATAGTTGGATAAAATTAACTAAAACTCAGTTTGTCATATTGCCTAAGTCGTACTGAAAAGAAGGATAAGTCACTCTCATGAAACAAAATCATGAACCCTATATATGTTTATTAAAAAGAAACAACAAAACAATTAATGTCTAAAATATTCTGAGTTTTAAGTTCTACAGATACAATAAAAAGCCGAACACAACCAATCAGGTTGTGCATCTATAGCGTAAACTTTCTCCACCCATCACGCTGCATACCAGTGTGGTTCTGTGAGAGCGCTCTTGTATCAGGTTAGCATAGTGCGAGATCTCGCAGCGACACGACGAAGCATCATGTTAGCACATTAGCTGGCTACTGATATGGTTCGGATCTCCATGGTTAACCAAAGTCTACTTTCTTTTTCATTCAGTAGGCGCCTCTAGCAAAGCGGGTCACAAGAAGAGCACAAAGGCTCCCGGTCAGCCTCCCTGACGGAGGCCGCAGGGGAAAACAGAGGAGCCTTTCACTCCATTGTCGAGCAGTCTCACTCAAAATGTGTAAAGGCTCAAAGACAGCGTTCACACCACATGTATCACGCTTGGTCTTGTGATACATAGAAGCCCATAACCACAAAAAGCCCTAACTTGATGTATCTTGACTTTCTCAGTTTTTCCCAACGTAGACTATGATACTATACTTAAATTAGCATGCCTATTTTTTTTTTATAGTAATCTGGTGCTGTCTAAAACCATTTCACTGATCAAAGTAGAACTCTATGAAATGGTAAAAGGGGCAATGTTTACAGGATGTTACCCATCCCTCCCAGAGTGGGCTCCTAGGAATGCTCGCAGGAGATGGAGCACATCCAAAGGGGGAGTGTCGCAAAGAAGAGAGGCTATAAATACACGTCGTGCCACAGAGGCTGCAGCTCTTCAGCACAGCTGGGCTTCACTGGAACACCACACTGGGCACCTCTGCACATTTCACCGACTAACTGTAAGCCTTTTTCTCCTCTCAGCCTTTGATGATTTCTTTTCTTTTCTCTCTATCTCTTTTTAATGCTTTTTCACTTTTGCTTCTGCTTCTTTTGTGCTTTTTATTTGCTCAGCTATTTTTACCACACAAAAGTAAGTTCAGTGAACACTGACATGAAAAAGAATGAGATATTGAAAAGTAAATGATCTTTGGACCCGGATTGTATTTGCTAAGTCCTGGCTTATAATACATACAATAAGAAAAAAATGTTCTTTTGACGCAATGTGAGATGGCCGGATCTTGTGCTTAAGTAAATATTGACCTGAATAAGACTTTGTCTGCTTATGTCAGTGCAGCAGGATTAGTAACCAAGGATGTGGTTTTGAGATAGAGGGAGAGAGTGGGGAAAAAAAGACTATATTATATATAAAAAATTATCAAAGGCAGTTGTGTGCCATAATAATAATAACAATAACAATATGATCTTGGTGCTTACATTTTTTCTTTTACTTTTTTATTAAATAAATCAGAACTATCGATAAAACGTTATTATCCCTCGGATTTGTCTAATTGAAATATGGAACGGAATTGTAATTAGAAAAACGTAATGTTTTCATACATATTGGTTAAAAGGAATATGAAAAATGGTCAGAATCTGATTTTAAATGCATGCTTAAATAGCTGTGCTTTGATGAGGCAAATTGAGTCATGAGTGTTGACTCACAAATGGTTTCTTTTAAATGGAACTTCATCATTATAATCGTTGGTTAGACATCATGAGTACATTACAATTCCACTAAGCCTTTTTTTATATATATATATATATTAAAAATTATGTACTAAGGGGGCTGGTTGCACTTTATTTGCATTAACCAAAGATTTGATTTTGTCTTCATTTGCATGTTGCATAATTTTACTTTTGGTTACAGTGTTTTTTTGTTTTTTTTTGTGTGTTGTACATTGCTGAACAAGTGAAACGGATACACATTTTCTCAGATCTGGGTGTGCCTTTTTTTGCCGTAGTAGAATACGCAGGGTCTTGGGAAATGAGATATATGTGTGAGCTCATCTCCCCCGTGTAATGAAACTGCCCAGAAATACCATGAAATGTTCAACAGCTTGTCCATTTAAACATCTTTTCCCAGCAGACGCATGTTGGAAACAGATGTTTTATACTTTTCCCACTAGTGCTGGAATTACCCCCGTTATTGTCTGGCATCATTTCACAACTGAGACACACTCATGAATTACCCCCCGATGTTTACTTTGAACAGGGGTAAACTTTCTGCATGTTTATTCCCATTCAATGCTGAGAAACACCTGATCGTTCCCAAGCTCCGCAATCAGAAGGTGTGGTGTATTATGACTCTGGGCATGTTTGTACATGTCCAGATTTTAACTTTCCCACAATATGCTGGCTTCAGGTTATAAGGAACCTGAAAAACTGACTCCAAAAAAGACTGAACAGTAATATACCTACACTTGTTTAAGCTCTGTGATCAAAATGTCATGTTTTTTTGTTCTTGGGTTACATCAAAAAACTCATGTTGGGGAAATAAATGTGACCTTTAGAGGTGGCCGCATTGAATCTGGCATTGAATTTGATATCACTTGGCTAAGAAAGGGTTTTTAAATGACTTATCTTACTATGTTACAGAGAGAGAGCACTTGCCTCCCTTAAAGGATTAAGACAGGACCTCTTTCCCGGCATCCAATATGAGTCGAGTGGAAGAATGGGTTCTGGAGAACAAGGATAAGATTGAAAAGGGAGTGGAGATCATGAGCCAAAGCTGTGAGGTCCTGGCAGCCACTGTTGGCCAGTTCCATCCCATCCTGGAGGCAGTTTTTGTAGCCTCAGCTGAGCTCCTTAGCAACCCAGAGGGCAAAGAGGCTAAATATCTCGCCGAGCAGTTTGAAAGGGTCAACCAGAAGTTGGAAGGGATCCAGGATGAGATAGAAAAATTAGCTCTGGAGTTGCAGAGAACGTCACTGAACAAGCAAAACTTTGACCGCGAGGCTCAGATGATCAGTCAGTATGAAAAGTTTCAAGAGTTTGTCATCGCCAAACCCAAGTTCAAGGAGAAGAAGAAGGAAAAGTTTCTGAGCCACTACGAGAACACTGACCGTGATGTTAACCTTGATGGCTTGTATAACGCCGTCACTGGAGAGAACACCTCTGGAGATGCGATGCTGGACACGATACTGGTCACCGAGCAGAGGAGCAGGAGGGCAGTCGAGGAATTCTGTGCTCACCTGAAGAAGTTGTTTGTGGTTGGGATCATAGCAGTGATGGGCTACACTGCGCTAAAGGAAGGCACTGTTGGAGAGGACATGGTGAAGAAATGGCAAGTTCGCATGGAGGACGTGGAGAAGCGCATGAAGGCGGCAGTAGATGAATGTGTGAACAACTTTCCTGAACAGGCCAAGACAGATGTAGAACACAAGCTCGTGGAGAGGCAGAGCAGTGTCGACCCTGAGTTTACTAAATTCCTCCTAGATTCTCTTGCCAAAAAGTATGACTGGGTCTCCTGGTCAGTTAGGGTGTTTAACCATAGTGGCATTTTTTTCTGGAATTGGCTGGCTGGCAAGCGATACCATGGAAGTGGAGGAGGTATCAATTATTTTGACCTGTTGACTGACAACAAAGTAAGGATTGTGGTGTCTTTCACTGCGAACCCTAAACCCCTCAACAAAGTCCAGATCAAGGATCAAATAGAGAATGAGAAGCTGAAAGGTGACATGATATCTGTGGCCGAGTCTCTTTGCAAGAGTCTTCCCAACTGCCTTGTGCATGCTGTTAGTCGCTATAAGAGGGTGGAGGAAGCTAACAATTTCGTCCCTGAGTGCTATTATTATGCAGCTCACAAAAGGGCACATGTTTGTATCCACTCAGAATAGTAAAATTTTAATCAAACTAAAATATATCAATGGCAATCAGTCTTATATCTCAATAGTTTCTTTGGTCTTATCACTACACGATGATGGCAACCGCGCCAAGACGTCCAATTCTTTTTTTTTTTTATTATTATTTTGTTTCCGCTTGTTCTCTTTAAACTGTAAAAATCCACATGTTATGAAAAGATGTATGAATTTAGTCAAACATGTTAAATCAAAAGTACTATATTGTACGTGTCTGAGAACTTTTGTATTGTTGTCTTTCATGGTTAAGACGTGTTTTATAAACGTCATTTGTACCATATGCTGTTGAATATGCTGGTAGAATCATTACGAATGATTACTCTAAGCATCTGATCAATTACATTAAAATATATTCAAACTACTGTCTAGGTAACTGTTGATTTGTTAACCTACGTTGTGTTCTTATCATTCAGCCATACAAAAATCAACTGCCAAAACATGGTATAGGTGCTAAAAAAGTGTCTCCTCTAGGTGAAAGTGAATTTATAGTAATCATAATCATATAACACAATTTTTCATAATACTTGATGCTTCTTATACCCCGATCCATTCTTCATTTTTGGTAAATATTGATAATTTTTATTAGAAGAAATTTAATAATTAGATTTGCTAAATACAACTTCATGCCCTTTTATATTATGGTGTCTGTAACTTTTTTCAACTCAAATCTCAATTGTGATTCAGATGAAACTTGGCCAAATTTCACATGAAAAGACATGAACCTGAAAAAGTGTATTATTCTAAAATGCAAAATTGTTAAGATATTGCAACATGAATTTGACATGGTTATGGACGAAGCTTTTTAAGCTTTTATCAAGAACCCTCTCTTTTTGAATTTAAGATTTTTTTTTTTTCAATGTTATATGCTTCTTGAAGTGAGACAGTATGATGCTGGGGAAAAATTGCCATTTTTGGGGCACATATAAAATCATCTCTCCAGAACGGTTGAAGTTGGAAACTTGACAATTTTAGGGAAGCAAGATTCGTCACTTCCATGTTGCATAAACTTCTGGAGCTTCTTTGGCCACACACATTTTCTGTAATATATATATATATATATATATAGAGAGAGAGAGAGAGAGAGAGAGAGAGAGAGAGAGAGAGAGAGAGAGAGAAAATTAAAGTAAAATCAGCACCAATACTGTTTTTTGGCCATAAATGTTAATAATAAAGAGGTCATCCTATTAAAAGAAAGTTTAATATCCACATAATGTTGGAACTAAACAGTGAAGGTCAATTCACCAGAGTAACAACTTCCAAGGGTTAAAATGCAGACGATTAAACTTCATGGCTAGAGAGAATGGGTGTGCCTCACACTCGCTGAAAAAAGGGAAACTACAGTTCATGAAGTCGGGTTTAAACACAGAGCTGGCTCTCTTTCTTTCACTCTACCGCGAGTTTAAGGTGAGTTTTTGGTCATAGAATAAATAATAAACGTCAGTCTGACATTACATCGCAGCAAATAGTGTGAAGTAAGATGTGTGAATGCATAAAAGTAATTTGTTGTTGGAGAAACTTTAGTAACACTCAGGGCGTTTCTCTCTCTCTCTCTCTCTCTTTAACCAAACAACCGGAAGTTATTCCCGACTTTTTTTTTTTTAACGCATAAATTAAACTAGTTTTGACTTCATGATGTATTAGTCTAGTCACGAAAACTTTCCTCGATCATTTAATTCGCTAACAGCGTGTTAATATCTCAAAACAGAGTCACTGAAAACACCACTTTTTTGGTCTTCGGCCAACCAGGAAGTAACTCGACCAGCGCGAGCCCTTATCCTTCAATATTATGAGCGCGAGCCTTTTGTATATTCCATTATTGCGTTTCATTTATAATCTGTAATAATCTGTGCACTTGCTTAAACGTTTTTTTTTTAAATTAACTTTAGTCATCTGTTTACTGACTTTTGTGCTTTGTACATAACTGTCTTTATACATTACTAAAGTGTGTGTGTGTGTGTGTGTGTGTGTGTGTGTGTGTATAAAACACAAGGTGAGGTCTTAAGGGTAGTTTTATCAGGAATAAATAGAAGGAATTGAAGACAGGAAGGGATTTAGGGAAGGAGGGAGTGAGGGTGTGCACGTGCGGGTCCAGGCAGTGCCCAGCTGGCGAGTGTTCATGGCGTGGCAGAGTGCGTGCACGTGAGCAGAGACTCCTACCAGCCTTACGATACGGCTTTCACGGACACCCTTAGCCGGCCCCGTCCAACCATTGATTGGGCCGCCTCAGACGGGGTCCTGATGATGTCCAGCAGTTGGACGACTTGCCCGCCTGAGAACGGGGGGCCATGGCGGCAAATACAGCACCCTTTTTCCTTCTCGATGGCTGGATTACACAGGTTGGCATTTGGCAGAAGTGCTAGTGCCACCGTGGCTTGTGCAGGCCTTTTAACTGCTTTTTCCAATGTGTCGATCAAATGGCGGCTTTCAGTGCATCCGCCCTCGATGTCCCCAGGCCGCGTTGCATCGACCTTCTTACATTCTGCTCTCATAAACCGTTTCAGGCAGGTGAAATGGCAGTATTTAGTCCACTCGTCTTTTTGAAATGACCTCAGGCAGGTAAAATGGCAGTGTTCACTTCACTCGCCTTTGTAAAGTGACCACAGGCAGGTGAATCAGCTGTGTACAGTCCACTCGCTTTTGTGAAGTAAGCTTAGGCAGGTGCAATGACGGCAGCATGGTTTGCTCAGGCTGTTGCAATGGCGTTATTCAATCCACCCGCCTTTAAATCGTGCTTACCCTTTGAAGTACCTGGACCGCAGGGCATCGGCACGTTCACATGGCTTTCATGTGTTCAGGTCGGTTTAGGTTGACAGCGTTAGATCCTCGTGGACAGCAGCTCCTGCAGGCTTTTTCAAGCGGCTGCTCTCGTTGTCTCAACCCAGCCATCCATTCGTGCGGTCCCGCGCATGACCCTTTTCGACTTCCGACGTCTGGATGGCTTACCCCTACTGGGAATGGGGGCCTTAACACCGGACACAGTGGCCTTTTCCTTCTTGGTGGCTGGATTGGGTGGCTCGTTCAGTCTAACCAACTTTGAAGTCCCTGGGGCGCATGGCATCGCCCCACATCCAAGCCGCTCTCACCTTTGGTGTTTGCCGTACAACTATAGACTTGAAGCCTTAAACTCTGGATTTTGAACCACGAGCAAAGTTTCCCACTCACCTTTATAAAGTGACGCAAGCCCAGGTCGATTCCATTTAGCCTGCACCTATATGGACTGAATATATGGCCAATATATGACAATATGGACTGAAAGATGCACACTGGCTTTATACTTCAATTATTGTATGGTATAGGTGCATTATAGGTATACAGTATGTTGTACGTCACTAATCTCTACTGTAAAGTTTACTTGGCTTAATGCATTTACATTCACATTATATGTATTATATCGTCAGAAAAACTGAGGAAAGAGGATTACGCATCTCTGCGTATCAGACCTAACGTTATTGAGAACCAAATCATTGTGGCTTAAGTATCTTAAGATTACAGACACGTCAATTCCAGTGTCTCTGCGCATCATGTATCTGTTTTATGCATTGTAGATGTATGCATTACTTCACTCAGCTTTATACATTAAAACTGTAGATGATACTTTATTAAGCTGTGTAAAACCCTTTTACACTTTCGCATAAATGTTCAATGTAATCCAAACATAACTGTAGGAAAAGATGGAACATTTTTCAAATATATTTTTTTTCTGTGGCGATTCTTTACAAAGGAACTCTATAGTAAAGGTATAGTAAGGGTCAGCTATAGCTATAAAAAAAAAAAATGTGGCTCACATTTTCTGGATATTTAGCCGTCAGTTGTTTTATCAAATCCGTTTTTCAGCTTTTTGCTCTGTGGAGCTTCTGTATTTAGGCGGGAACATAGACAGGAGTGTCTGTCTTGCAAAATAATGATTTTTAGACTTCGGATTTAAGAAGTCTAAAACCTCAACCATTATCCGACATGTTAACACTGCATTAGTGGTGTGTTTTACTGTAATTCCTGATTCTTTCAAGTGCTGCAGTAACCCAGGGGAGGGAATGGGATGAGGCAGTCTGTAATGTTCTGTCTAATCTCTTCTAATGCTGTCTCGTGCAGAAAAAAAGCCTTGGAGGAAGTTTTTCAGTAGAAAAGCGAAATAGATTATTAGTTACTCATTAAATAAATCAGTTATTTTGTAAGCTCTAATTGTTTGTTTATTGAGGATTTAGACTAATCATTAAAATGTGAAATGCACACCGCCTGGCCAAAAAGGTGGCTTTTATCTTTGATTGAGGGACATATTCAACATGGAATTGTTCCAACAACATCATGCAACTTAATAACACATGTCACTTTTTGGCCGAGATCTTGTCTTGATGATGGGAGAGTCGAGCATGCTCATTCAGTACAGTCAGGTCGTCATTTTATTGTAAACATACGGTTGCTGAGCCTAGACCTGAACAACTAAAGCAAAGGGTTAAAAAATAAATTGTTGCAGCTGAAACATATTAACCACTGCAGTAATTATCCAGTCAAAAGCTCAACTTTTTGCTAATTGAAATCCAAAAATCGGGTAATGTATATACACCTGCCTTTAACAATGTTGCACTGAAATAACTACTGTTTATAAATGTGTTTGTTGAGATTACCTGATGTGCAGCAATCAAAACATTGCAAAATGTAAAAATATAATTATATTTTATTAACTTGTCTTTCTAAATTCCTGATTTGACATCATCATCATTTGGCACATTTTTTTTTTTATGTTCGTTAGAAGTTAGTTTCTATTATCATTAACAGTATAGCTGTTCCCTCACTTTCATGAAGTTAATTATATTTTGTTACATATAAGACTTTGCTAAGTTAGAAATCTTAGTTATAGCTTTAATTCTGACACTGGAGACTCCTTCCATAAATAATTAATCAGTGTCTGTTTAAAGAAAGCTTCACCATGTCAGTTATTAAATGATTTCCTTTGTTATATAACAACACCTTTTTAAAAATGGGTTTATTATTAACCTTAGATTTTATTAAGCGCCTGCCGTACGAATCCTGGTGATTATATGAGCATGAGCGTTTCATAGAGAATCCAGAGTTAATCAGCACCGTGGTGTAACTTGAAATAAAATTAATTATAATTCAATATGTAATAAAATAATTCAAGTTACTGTAATGTGATGCATTCACAGAACAAAATAGATATGGAGATCGGTTCTGTTTAGAGTCTAATTCTTTGTGCATGTGGTTGGAGGAAGAAAGTAAACAGCAAGTAAACTGGGTAGGAGTTCCATCAAAGTGTAACAGACAGCCTCATTTTTCTTTTGTCTGGTTTCCATAGAAACTGTCAGGGTTGCTTTGGAAAATGTGCTCCTGCTCAGCGAGTCGAACTACCTTATTAACCGTTTGTCCGCCCACAGTGGCACTCGCACACACTGCAGATGGAAAAAATATCCTACATTCTATCTGGTTTATGGATCATATGAAGATATCATGTTTCCGTTCACTATAAGCCACATCTCATTTGTAATTTTGAATTTAATTACACTGTCATCACTTAGCTTGTGTTTGTAAGATCAGCAACTGATCTTTCCAAGGCTAGTCTAAAACCTATATGCTTTTTAAATATTGTGTCTATGGTACCTAATCTGTGTTTAAGGCTGCAGTGTTGGTGTTGAGGAAAGTCCTGAGTTTAGAGATAAATCTGCCCAGTTATACAGGCCAGTGGTTATAGATTTTTTTAATTTATCCTTGGTATGTGGCCTGTGGAGTGCCTTTTCTGTCCCTCAGTGTGAATTCCTGGTGCATTGTTGGCTCATTAGCTCACGGGGTGGGATGGTACTGAGCGGTTCTTGCTCTGATAACTGAGCTGACTCGCTTGTCTTTCCTTTTCTCACACAGTGATCTCACCTTTTCCCACTCGGGCACAGCAAACAGACTGAAAATAAAACACAACCAAGTGTAAGTACTCTATTTACTACTGTACATTCTAGCTTAAAGCTTGTCTTCAAAAATTTAACGTTTTGCATCTTTGCCACCTGGTTACTCGTTTAAGTGTATTAGCAATATGACAATTTTTAATCTGACCTTTTACTTTCTTTTGCACTCAGATTTCCAAAGAGATTAAAAAATGGCGGAAAACCTACAGAAACTTGTTGCATCTAAGAAGGATGTGGTGGAGAATGTGATGGAGGTATTTGAGCAAGGAGCAGAGGTGTTGGCCAGTTTTGCAGGAGATCTGTTCCCTGTTTTCTCCATCGCTGCTCCCATTGTGAAGCTGGCACTAGATAATGTGGAGAGCAAGGAAGCAGAATACATGAAGGAACAGTTTCAGAAAGTCCGTGAGCGCCTGGAGGTCATGTCCGAGGAGATCCAGCGCATAAATGACGAAGTGAAAAAAAGCGGCATGGACGAAGCTTACTTCTCAGTGGAGGAGAATATAACCAATCAGTTTCGCAAGTACATGGACATCCTCAATGCCAAGCCAAAGTTTCGAGAAGCCAAGAAGAAGCAATTCCTGGAGCATTTTAGCAAAACTGGTGGAGACAAAAACTTGCACACGCTTTACGGTGCTGTGATCGGAGATAGCTTCAAAGGAGAGTCCATCCTGGAAATCACTCTCAACTATGAACAGAAAAGCCGGCGACCCGTCGAAGACTTCTGCGCCAGACTGAAGCAGTTGTTCTGTATAGGTCTCATCGCTTTGATGGGACACACAGCTCTGAAAGGTTTTGATGATGAAGAGGAGCAGCTCAAAGATTGGGCAGAGAAGATGAAGGTGGTCCAGTCAAAAATGAGTGCGGTCATCGAAGACTGCATAAACAGCTTCCCAAGCCAGGCCGAGATCGATATCAAGCGCCTGGTCAGGGATCACAAGGACAAAAGCAACCAGCAGCTGGCCGACATGATCATCCAGAACCTGAAAGTGAAGTACGACTGGGTGAGCTGGTCAGTCCGCGTCTTTAACTCGCCCAAAGGCTTGTTCACCAGCAAGAAGGACTACCAGTGCGCCACAGGCAAGAGCAGGTTTCAGGTGCCTTCAGATGAGAATTTGAATGTCGTGGTTTCCTACAGTGCCTCTCCCGAACCTCTAGACAAAGATCAGATCCAGCAGTTAATCCAGGAACAGAAGAAAGTCACAGTTGCAGAGCTTGTCTTTGAGAAGTCCCCTAAGTGTGTAGTCCATGCTGTGAAGAAGTCATGCAAAGACATGTCTTACTCATGGAGCTTTCAGGATGAGTCTCATTTCTTTGAGGAGTTCAAGAACTTTTACTTGTTTGTTCATTATTCTTAAGTCACCGACCAAAACAACCTTAGATACCAGGAAAAAAAAAATGACTGACTATTTTGCTTAGCCATTAGTCATGTTCTACTTTAATGCTGAAGATTTTCAAATGCTGTGGGAGTTTTTGGAATTAATCTTAGTCAGTTATAAACACTGCATTTGCAATTTAAAAATGTGCCTTATGACTTGTAATGTCTTGTGTCTTTGGGTCATTTTGTATGTCTTGGGAGAATGTCTGTCTGTTAGGCTTTATAAAAGGTGTAAGTCTAATTAAGTTTAACAAAAACAGCCTGGATGCAACAATGCTGCCAAATTCCTGGTTTGATTTTACAGCCTTGTTTTGCATTATGTTATAAAATTGTACAAATACTTCTTCATATATCTACAGCTGTTTGTCCCTGTGTGTGTGTGTGTGTGTGTGGTATGGTGTGTTATTTAGTGGTTCTTAAGGACAAAATCAGACCTTGAGTTACTGCATTCACTAAAAGCTGGACATGTCGGAACATGTCATGAACGGATAAGAAATTGTTTCCTCATGAACTCTTTCCATTCTGTTGGACTTTAACATTTTCCCCCAGTTGCATAATTCTTAAAATATGCTTTCAGTTTTATTTAAAAGGAAAAAAAAACTGCAAAGGGGTACAGAGTTCTTATTTGTACTCCAACACGAAGAAACTGGTTGCTGTTCAGTAATTTAGAGTGATAAATGATGGTCATGTGGCTTTTGGTTAAAAACACACTGCCGATTTTATTTGAAGCCTCCCAGCTTAGGATGCGTTTATTTTAATTTCACTACAAAATAATACATTATTATTCAGTTATATGTTTAATTCATAATAACACTATCAGTAAGCATGCATTGTATTTTTTTTTTTCTCTTGACTAAAATATTTAACAGAATTTATGTAAATTGGGATTTCGTTTAAGATTTTTCGTTATTTACGTCAGATACAACAAGCTATCTGAGCTAGTTGAGCAGGTTATACAACTGAAATGCACCTTTGATTAATTACCCAGACGACAACACTTCCAACTGGTTATGTTTTTAACATTATATCAATACATCATGTTTATGTATTGTTCTTCTTTCTCTGTTTCTATTAAATACACGTCTTATTACTTTGCATTGAAGGATTATTATTATTATTATTATCATTATTATTACACACTAACAAAAAAAAAAGGCACAATCTGGATTTAACTATTTAAAAGGAAATAGTTAAGAGCCTTCCATTGCACAATTACTGCAGTGATTAATATGTTTCAGCTGGAAACAGGTCATGCAGTGAGAAGCTCCTTATTTAAGACACATCCTGTGATGCTGCTCTGTTTCAGGAAAGTCAAATTATTGTCCTGCATCAAGCAAAGAAAACAACTAAGGACATTGCTGAAACTACTAAAATTGGGTTAAGAACGCTCCAACGTTTTATTAAAGCTTGGATGGTTAATGGTTTGCCATCATATGCAAGGAAGAAATCTGGTAAAAAAAAAAAAAAAAAATTGTATGGTCGTGATTGTAGATCACTTAAACGCTTGACGAAATCAAATTGTAACAAATAAATAAATAAATAAACCGTAGGACTCACGGCTATGTTGAATAGAGAAAGTAAGAGAGCATTTTGCGAAGAGAACTTAAGGGATTGGGATTAAACAGCTGTGTAGCCTTAAGAAAACCTCTTATCAGTGAGACTAATCAGAAAAAAGGCTTCAGTTTGATAGGGAGCATAAAGAGTGGACTGTGGAGCTTTGTTAAACGGTAATGTGATCTGATGATATTATTTACATTTGAACATATTTATCCTGTTCCAGAGTGTGTAGGTGCATCAGCGTAAGAAAAGAGACTGATGAAGTGATGCACCCATCACGCCTAGTGCCTACCGTACATACAGTATACTGTACAGTCGTGGCCAAATGTTTTGAGAATTATATAAATATTGGAAATTGGAAAAGTTGCTGCTTTAAGTTTTTATAATAGCAATTTGCATATACTCCAGAATGTTATGAAGAGTGATCAGATGAATTAACTTAATCCCGAAAAAAAAAAAAAACTTTCCACTGCATTTCATTGCTGTCATTAAAGGAGCTGCTGAGATCATTTCAGTAATCGTCTTGTTAACTCAGGTGAGAATGTTGACGAGCACAAGGCTGGAGATCATTATGTCAGGCTGATTGGGTTAGAATGGCAGACTTGACATGTTAAAAGGAGGGTGATGCTTGAAATCATTGTTCTTTCATTGTTAACCATGGTGACCTGCAAAGAAACGCGTGCAGCCATCATTGCGTTGCATAAAACTGGCTTCACAGGCAAGGATATTGTGGCTACTAAGATTGCACCTAAATCGACAATTTATAAGATCATCAAGAACTTCAAGGAAAGAGGTTCAATTCTTGTTAAGAAGGCTTCAGGGCATCCAAGAAAGTCCAGCAAGCACCAGGATCGTCTCCTAAAGAGGATTCAGCTGCGGGATCGGAGTGCCACCAGTGCAGAGCTTGCTCAGGAATGGCAGCAGGCAGGTGTGAGCGCATCTGCATGCGCAGTGAGGCGAAGACTTTTGGAAGATGGCCTGGTGTCAAGAAGGGCAGCAAAGAAGCCATCAGGGACAGATTGATCTTCTGCAGAAAGTATGGCGAATGGACTGCTGAGGACTGGGGCAAAGTCATATTCTCGGATGAAGCTTCTTTCCGATTGTTTGGGGCATCTGGAAAAAGGCTTGTCCGGAGAAGAAAAGGTGAGCGCTACCATCAGACCTGTGTCATGCCAACAGTAAAGCATCCTGAGACCATTCATGTGTGGGGTTGCTTCTCATCCAAGGGAGTGGGCTCACTCACAAATTTGCCCAAAAACACAGCCATGAATAAAGAATGGTACCAAAACACCCTCCAACAGCAACTTCTTCCAACAATCCAACAACAGTTTGGAGAAGAACAATGCATTTTCCAGCACGATGGAGCACCGTGCCATAAGGCCAAAGTGATAACTAAGTGGCTCGGGGACCAAAACGTTGAAATTGTGGGTCCATGGCCTGGAAACTCCCCAGATCTTAATCCCATTGAGAACTTGTGGTCAATCCTCAAGAGGCGGGTGGACAAACAAAAACCCACTAATTCTGACAAACTCCAAGAAGTGATTATGAAGGAATGGGTTGCTATCAGTCAGGATTTGGCCCAGAAGTTGATTGAGAGCAGCCCAGTCGATTTGCAGAGGTCCTGAAAAAGAAGCGCCAACACTGCAAATACTGACTCTTTGCATAAATGGCATGTAATTGTCGATCAAAGCCTTTGAAACGTATGAAGTGCTTGTAATTATATTTCAGTACATCACAGAAACAACTGAAACAAAGATCTAAAAGCAGTTTAGCAGCAAACTTTGTGAAAACTAATATTTGTGTCATTCTCAAAACTTTTAGCCACGACATACATATTTATTTTTATGACAAACTTTATATTGTAAATGCAGAAAAACACAGTCCAGATAAATCATTTTCTTTGATTTTTGTCTATATCTGACATAATCATTCGATTGACTTCAAACATATAAATCAGCAGATGATTATATAGCACTTTTCACATGAAAGAATCTCAGTTACAAGCAAGGAAGTTTCCTTGTTCCTTTCCCACATATCATAGATCGTGCAGTGTAACACCAGAAGTAGAGGAGTTATAGACACACTTCAGTGGAGAAATAGATGTGGTTGTGCACTGAGCGAAACACCCTTCCTTCTTACTCTGTAATTACGCACCAGAACAGCAGACTGTTGGGTTTCTATATAAGGCTTCAATCCACTGCATGCAAAAATTTTTTTTAAATAAAAGTTTATAAATACATTACCACACAAATGAATGTTAAACATCTTAAAAACAAGGCTAGACACGGGCAAGGATTAAATCAAAGCACAACCAAAAAACAAATACTTTATCTTATGGTCCATTCTAAATTCTAAAGGATACAGTAAGCTATCTTGCTGAAAGATGCAGTCTATCTTGTAGACCGGACTTGTGAATATAATGTACAGTATATTTGAGTGTAAAATTTGTGTTACTGTTTTATTGAAGGTGAAAGATAAAGAAATGTAATGTACTAACAGATGCTCTTTCATAAAGGTTTCCACAGTACTTACTGAACCACTGGACAGTCTGCGTTCACCTGGTTATAAAAAGTGTAAATGTTGATACGTTTTTATATACAGTATCATCTCCAATGTAATGGTTTAAAGCTGCGAATTAAATATTGCGTAAGAGAAATATGCACACTTCGTGGTTTATCAGTAACATGAGAAGTAGTTTATAGCTGCTTTACTTAATATCTAATATGAGCTAAAACCATATGAGAAAATAACTTCTTAATAACATAAATTAACCTATGAAGAGGTTTTGAAAACTTTTCAATTAAACCTATAAAAAACATACATGTAGAAATTTGCCACATCAACACTTCAGGTCATAGGAGAGACTCCGCCTAATATTGGCCCACATCACCTCACCTGCTTGTTGATTATTGTCATATAACTGCATACCCCCAAAATGTTTTATTCTTTTATAAAATTCTTTATAAATTAAAAGTATTTTTCTTCTCCTTTATAATGCTTAAACATCTTGGAACAGACACAACAAATACTGCACCTTTATTTACTTGTAATTTTTGTTGTTGTTGTTGTTGTTGTTGTTGTTGTCATGAACACATGTCATTGTTCTATCTGTACAGCATAAAGAATGCAAACTTTTTTTTCTCAGCTGCTGGGAAGTGTGTTCTTTTTCTGAATGTTTAATTAAGAATGGCCCAAAAGTTTGCATCCACTAATTATTTTCTTATATGAAATGTGACATTTTTCATTTTGCTTCAGAACCAAGACTCTACAATAACAACATGAGTTAGAATACGACCAGACCAATACTTTTTTCCCCTTTCATCTGAAGTCAGTAATCTGAATCTAAAAGGGGCAAATTCCGTTTCAGATGATGGGGAAGGAGATTATTTAAAAACAGTCCAATGTCACTTGGGACTCATCCGACATGACTAGACAAATCATTTCTTCAAGCTGTGACTGCATGTGGTGGTGATGAATCTGTTATAAACAGCGGTCAGGCAGCCTGTGTTTGGTTAACCTCAGCTCATTCATGTTACTGACCATTAGGGAACGCACTTATGGTGAGTTTCTGTCCTTAAAATAAAGTCCACCTAACCATCAATATTGCTGATGCTCAATTTTGATTTCCTCTTCTTTAGAAGGTTACTACTCCCAAGTAAAATTTTAACTGGTGAGTGCGGAGTTCAAGATCCAGGGGAACCTTCTACAGGTGTATGTTGTATTAAATTAATAAGCACATTAATTAATAGCACATTTTAAGTCTTAATTGAATGATGTTTTGAACCAAAACTGATTGAGCCGTCTCTACCACTTGAGCTATGCTACAGTATGCTAAAAAAGATGACTAGATGTCAGTGTGTCTTTAAATAGTATGTCTTTTCAAATGCTTTGTAGCATCCCAAAAGAAATAAATTAGATCTAATGCCCCAAAATAGTTGTGTTTAACATTTTATATGACTTTTTTTCTGGAATTTTACGTATTGGTAAACATGATGATAGTTTTACAGAAAGTAACGTATATCAATCGTCTTGACGAGGCCAACAATGAGCATTTATAGTCAGATTGCTCCAAAGAAATAAAAAATGCAATAAAAAAAATTCCCATTGCTTTTTTTTTTTTTTTAAACTGAGGAATGACGATGTGAAAGATTAAACTGCATACATACATAGTCCTCGAGTATTGTTTTCTACTACGCCTTGTTGAGTTCATATAACAATTTTCTCTTTTACTTAAGAGGATCTTTTGTAGGAATCAAAAAATGGCAGAACTGCAAATTTCTGAGCTGTAGTTTGTCCAAAAGCCAATGCAACATGCTGCATTTGTCATCATAAGAAATAATTATGAAAAAAATTAATGGTACAGTCATAAAAAACAAACAAACAAACAAACAAACAAACAAACAAACAAGATCCTTAATATGTTTAAGATGCACAATGACAATCTAGCATGTTGATCTAGCAGCGCGATTAAGTCCATGTTTTCCATGAACTCTTACCTCAAATATCAATCTATGACAATGAATGTAGGATTTTAAGAAACCGATAAAATTTGTCAAAATATAGTTACATTATTTTAAACTCATAAAGCCAGTGTCTGTGTTCATACACCCATCAGCCATAACACCAACACTACTGCCAGGTGAAATGAACAACCTTGATTGCCAACTATACACCAATATACTGGTAGGAGGATCATGGCCATCCAAGACTCAACAATGCCCACAGTGACTAAAGGTCAACCTGTCTGGTCTGATCCCACAGAAAAGTCAATGCTGGCCACAACAGAATAGCACAAGAACACCCAGTGCACCACAGCCCATCATGCATGGGGCTCATTAGGCAAACCTCCAAACCACCCAGATCCCAATTCGATTGAACACCTATAGGATGAACAAGTCTCATCCATGGAGGCCACATCCCACAACCCATAGCACCCAAAGGATCCAATGTCAATGTCCTGGTGCCACACACCACAAAAAAAAAAAAAAAAAAACAAAGGTCCTGTGGAGCCACGCCCTGAGGGTGCCACTTGGGTACCCAAAACCTAGGTGGTTTTAATGTTATAGATGATTAGTGCATGGCCAATAAATAATATCTTGTAAACTCTTGAAATTAGAAAATTACATTGTAAAGAGGTTGGATTATTTTTATTATTATTATTATTATTATTGCACAATGTGTGAGTTTGTCCTGAACATGTTACCCAAATAAATTGCTTAAAAATAGTAGGAAGAAAGAAATCAGACCAGAATAACTCTTCCAGAAACATGATTTGGTCAGACAGCCCTGCATTGAGTCCGGCCCCATCAGGTGATCTCAGGAACGCAGAAAAACACCACGTGGCGTGGGGACATTTTGTTTGCGGTGCAGGAATACGTTATATGCTGCCATTTATCCCCAAAATGTTACCCTGTCTACTGCTTAATTTGGTCTCTTTGGAAATAATTTCATTTTAGTGTCTAGGAAGAGGATGGTTCTTATCGAATGACTGGCTCCAGTGAAGCATGAGCAGGAGCACCAGACCTTTAAACAAGGACCTGATGTAACCAGAGAAAAGAGACCATATCGCGTGCTACAGTATATAAAGATGTCATATTTGCAAAGAAACTATCAAATTGAAGCTTATGGTATGAATTTCTGCAATTAATTAAAGAAATGATATAAACCTACTGTAAGCCAACAACACAGTTTCCTTGACACTTGATGTATAACTTATATTTAAGTATTACATTATGTGTCTTGTTAAGAGGATCTCTCAATTTCTCTAAACAAAATATGTACTTTATGAATAGAAGGTGTATTAAAACAAACAAACAAACAAAAACTGTTAATTTTTTATGTAAATGTGGGGGGAGGGGCATTGCATCTCAGAATGTGATGACCATTTATATTACTTTAAAATGAACAATCAAACAATGTTCAGGTTTTCATATCAGGTCAGACCGGTATATACAGTACAGTACAGTAGTCACAGCAGGATTGTAAACAGGGTATTAAAAACCCGGTGATTCAGTCTAAAACAAATCCAGGTAAAGTAGAGAGAGAGAGAACAAACCCTATATGAACAATGGGATGCAAAAATACAGACATGCCTGCGGGATTACGAGACAAACGTCTGTTATCTGCATTTGTCTGCGAATCACTTGTTTATTCTCAGTATCAGACCCCCTGAAACTAGCACACACGCATTTACCTTCGAATTCACGTCAACTTATTTAAATACATATTTTATGTACTATAACTAACAAACTCTATGTAGGCAGTGCAATGACAGTGTTGTACATTTAACTTAAAGATGACATTATCCTGCATATTGTGGTGATGTTTTTGGCATAGGAGAGCTCACTGAATAAACAAATCAAAATTCAGTTTTTTAATTTGCATATGCATTAGGACCCCGGTTTATTATACGGTATATAACTGTTGGAGTTTGGTATTTAAAAACGTATTTTAAGAAAATGCAAATTAATTAAATAACATATACACACACAAAAAACAGACAATTAAAAAAATATAATATTATATAAACATTTATATATAATGTTTTAATTGTCCTGTTTTTTTTCCCTTGAGGAAATGACTCATCTGTCTGTAGGACCTGTACACACAATCATTCAGCAACACTATTTGCACATTGCAGGAACTCAGCTGGGAGTTATTGCCACATCCCTCTACTGTCCTGACCTTGCTCCAAGCCATTTCCGCATGGTTGGCCTATTAGAGTTCCTTGGAGGTCAGCGTTTCAGACGTGAATCAGGCAGTCCAATTTTGATGGCATCCAAGCACAAGTGAAACACAAGGATTATGTGCATTAAGTGCGTTAGTATAGCCGGGGATTATATAGAGAAATAAAGGGCATTTTTTACTTTCAGAAATCTGTTGTTATTCTGAGCAACCAAAAGTCCTGGTTTGGCTTGAACTGCCCTTGTATGTTGCATAACTATCAAACAAGCAACCCAGAACTGGTTGCCATGACAATAAACCCAGGGAAGCCCCAGCTCTCAAAAAATAGGGACGGTCAGTCTTTTTTTTTCTGTCAGTCAGCTGGGTCAAGTTTTTTTTTTTTTTGCATGTGACAAAGGTTAAAACCTTATTTTAGACATATCTAATGAGTGAATAATGTATAATTCGAATAGGTATCCAAGAAAATCAACTTGAGTACCTGTGCAACAGAATGTAATATCTGTCACTCACTCATTCTTCTATATTCTTCTATACCGCTTTATTATGTATGCCTATGTATACCGCTTTATTATGTATGCCTCGCAGGAGATTTCTAGTTTTAGTCCATTGCAGGGCACACACACACACACACACACACACACACACACACACACACACACACACACACACCAGTGGGAATGCCAATTAGCTTAATCTGCATGTGTTTGGACTGTGGGAGAAAACTCACCAAACACGGGGAGAACATGTAAACTACCCTGGAGGTGCAAAGAGACAGCGCTAACCACTAAGCCAACGTGACACCTACATGATATATAATAATAAAAAAAATTAAATAATTATGTGCGTTCCTCTTCTTTTTTGGGGCCATTAAAATTTCGAATGCGCTTATTAATATGCTTACTCAAAGTTCAATATTTAGCATGCTAACTAGCTACCATGCTAACTAGCTTCAGGGCTGTGATAAACCAAGCATGCTTGAAACGAGGCATAAAATATTACAGATAACTTTATGCATCAAATCAGCTTTTTTTTTTTTTCAAACATGTACATTGTGGGCCATTTATATGGATGCACCTTAATAAAATGGGACTGGTTGGTGATATTAACGTCCTGTTTGTGGCACATTAGTATATGTGAGGGGGCAAACTTTTCAAGATGGGTGGTGACCATGGTGGCCATTTGGAAGTCGGCCATCTTGGATCCAACTTTTGTTTTTTTTTCAATAGGAAGAGGGTCATGTGACACATCAAACTTATTGGGAATTTCACAAGAAAAACAATGGTGTGCTTGGTTTTAACGTAACTTTATTCTTTCACGAGTTATTTACAAGTTTCTGACCACTTATAAAATGTGTTCAATGTGCTGCCCATTGTGATGGATTGTCAATGCAACCCTCTTCTCCCACTCTTCACACACCGATAGGAACACCGCAGGAGAAATGCCTCCTCCCTCACATATACTAATGTGCCACAAACAGGACATTAATATCACCAACCATTCCCATTTTATTAAGGTGTATCCATATAAATGGCCCACCCTGTATTTGATCCCTTACAGGTTAATTTCTTATTTATATTCAAATTAAATCAGTCTTCATTCTAATTTCCTCCTCGGGGTCAGGCAGGAAACAGGCTCTGCTGGAGTCCACTGCTGGAACACGGCCTTCATTTTCTCTGCATTTCTCTCTCAAAATGGCTCCCGCTGTTCTCATAATGCACAGAATATTATAACATTAGTGGAGCTCCCTGAGCGCCATCTGGTGGTGGATGACTGTACTGGTCTAGAAAGCTTGGGGAAAAAAAAAAAAAAAAAAAAGATGAGCTTGAAGGACATTTTCAGACCTGTACTGTTAAATCTGTGAATTGAGAACACAGCTTGGAAAAACACACACACACACACACACACACACACACACACACACACACACACACACACACACAAAAAAAAAAAGATCTAGATTTTTTGTTGTTAATGTAAACTAGATTCAAAACCCTCTGTGTAATTTTAGACTAAAGAGGTTCTTTAGGCGAAAACTGATGATGTTACTAATGATGGGTTTTACTAAAATACTGTACTAGAACAGTGAACATCCAGAATGGAGAAAGTTCATTCAAATGTTTTTACTGGTTTTACTGAATATTCTTTAGTAAAAATAAATCATTTTTCAGAAACTACTAATGTGTGATTTTCACGCCCAGCATTTCTGTGAAAAACAACAAAACATCCCGTGAACTGAAGTTCAACAGAAGTGAATGACTCGAGGTGAACTGGTTGGACTTTTCTGGAAGGTTCCTGTAAACCAAATATCTGCTCTGTGGTGAACAGTAAAGAATCTCAGGTCGCATAAGAGGTCAAAGCTCGAGAACAAATCCTACGTTCGCTACGTTCGGAATAGACTTAACAAAACCTGAAGATAAAGTAAGTAACAATTAAGAATGTAGCTTAGATCTTAGACTTTAGTCTATTAATACAAATGTTATTTATTATTTGTTAGTAATTACTGCAGACTGCTCATTTCAGCAGTCATATGTGCATATGTAATGCACATCAATGTTGTGTCTATATTTTGAAAGTTAGCAAAAAAAAATGACATACAGTAGTTTTTTTTAAGGAAAAAAGTGTTTTTTCACCATTACCTCCTTGATAAAAATTGTTAATTCATTTTTTTTCAGGCATTCATTAGGGATGATCTTTTCTTTTGTTATTCCAGCAGTAGACTTCCCATAATTACCCAAAAGGCTTATCATAAATCATTATCACACATTTATCATCAAACCTAATGTCATGTTCATAGCACAATTGTTAAAATGGACTGTTTGAAGATTTTAAGTATATACTTTAAGGTCAACATTTTCACACAAACAGAACATAAAAACTGACTCTATATGAACAAAATTCCCCTTTTTTTATTTGCTTTACATTCATTTAATTTTTTTGCAGGTATATACACGGTGGTCGCTGATACAGTATAGCAGATGAGCATGTTTTAATAATGATTTGAAACTGTGTAATTGTGATTGAATTGTAAATATAGGAAACACTTATTCTAACGACAATACTGTGGCTAGTTCTTTTCAAAGGTGACAATTAGGAAAGTGCTTGATATGAAATACACTAAGCGTAGTGTAGTGTTTCTAGTGTTTCTAACACTCAGGATTGGGAAGGTCTTCATCCATGAGGGGCCTGTAAAGTTCTGCATCCTCTACATCCTGAAAAATGAAACACAGGTCAGCTTGAAGCAGCTTAAATCAGATCATTTATTATATTTATCTAAAACACAGAGAGATACCTGTCCTTTGGCTGTCTTCTTGCACAGCGCTTTAATGCTCAGGACACACCAGCTGATGGTGACACAGAGCTGAAGAACAGCCAGAACAATCAGCATGCCGTCCAGGCCTCCAGCGACAATCTAGGGGGAGAAATCGATTCGTTTAGCTCACGCAGATGAAAGTTTGACTAGTTGAAAGTCTTCATTCAAGTTCAGCAACTTTTATTTTTGTTACTGAAATCTAATTCAGACAGATCAGACTCACATTACCTCAATCGAACTCTCTGATAAAGCATGGTGATGCAGATTTAAAATATGCACTGCTAATGTAAGTTGATCGTTACAACCGTCTCACTTCAAATGTAAATGACACTAAGAGAATCAAACCTTAGCACGGATCACATTGCTTATACTTCAATACTTAAATGAAATGTATAAGATTACAAAAACAGGAATTTGCAAAACTAATTACCTTCACAATGAGTCTGTTTTGCTTACAAAGGCTGTACTCCTCTAGTTGTTTCTCAAAGATTTCATCCAACTCAGCCCTTTTTGAAGGAGATGGAGTTGTCCAGTAATACCTCTGCTGGTGACGTTCAGGTTCTCGACACCAGTAATAACCCCGTTCCTTCAAATCCAATGAATAAAGCACGATGGCAGCTATAGATAATCCAGCGCTCACTATATTCATCAACACAATCAGGGCAACCTGTAATACACAAAATGAGGAGACGCTCATGATTATTATTGACCTTGTGTTGCACTCTTGTAGTAAACTAATCAACATCGTCAATCCTCCTCAGAGACAACGTCACCATTTCAACCCTTTTGTCCCAGCGTGCATTTTATTTATTGAGAATTAACCAGTTTTAAGATAAAATGGCAGAGAGTCGACTTGTACTTGTACAGCAGGAGCATGTTTCGAAAGAAAAGAGGAAACTCACCAGACACTGGCTCGGAAACTTTTCTGCTAGAATACACAGGATTCCAACTACAACAAACTGAAATAAAAAAAAAAAGTCACTTATTGAACCATAATAAATCATCTCATGTGAAACATTAACAGGTTAGATTAATGTGAATTACATAATTACATTTTACATCATGAAATATTATTCTTACCGTGCCTCCTAGCCAGAATGGAGCAGGTCCCAGGTTACTAAGAGTGTAAATACCTGTAATCAAAGCCCCGAAGCCTAGAGTCATTATTCCAATCATGATCTGTATAGTCTGTGGGAAGACAGAAGGTGGTCATTGTTTAGGCCCGGGCTCTCCTGAGAAAAAAATGTGTGTGACATCATCTTATCTCTAGTCCTGAACTATCACAGAGTGGATTTGGAGAATACTGACAAAGGTTAAGTCCTGATTTATCAAAAATCTTCTCAAGCAAGAAAAGAATGCTGTGTGTATAGTTCGAATGCATAACAAACCGCCAGTGCTGTCAGAGCACAGCCGAACTGCTGCTTCAGGCTCAGAGACACAGAGCACACCGGGCTGTAGCACAGGGTGCCCAGGATCTGGCAAAAAAGTGGCCATTTACTTTTGGTGCTGGAGTTTACAGTGTACACCGTCACCCCTTCGGCCCTGCTGATCGTCAGCGACATTCCTGAAGCTCTACAAAACAGACAAATATTATACACATTGTTGTTATAATTTATATTCATATAATAATAATTATTATAATAATATTTAACATATATGTTACATATTATTATTTATATTAAAAATTATGTTCATGGTTTTAGTTTTGAATAATTCTGTTCAATATAACTTTTCATTATTGTGCTAAAACCATATCTGACCACGAGGGGGCGCAAGTAGTGACAACGAAATGGGTTCATACAGCGTATTTGTTCAGTAGGTCGAGATTATAGTAGCAAACGTCAGTCTTCCAGCGTTAATAACTCGCATGTCCACTGCGTGGCGCATGACATGAACATACTGTATAAATTAGTTAATACTCATGGCCACTAGGCGGCGCCTATAGTGCGAAATAATTGTAGAAGAAATACCTTACATAGCCACTAGGCGGCGTCTATATATCCGTCATTACCAGGAACACATTCATTTTTAGTTTCCTTCCGTTTGTTTTAAATGAACGGAATGACCTAATTCATTAAGTAAACCCTATTCAGGTTGTAATTAATTTTTTTTATAAATAGCTTCTTCCCCTTCAGGGACCATAGATATAAATAATAATGTTTTTGCAGGTTTACTTAATAAACAGATGGCAAGAGCTGCGTTTTTAGTCAGCATTCATTTGTTTTGTTTCTGTTCAGTCGTTTTCACATGTTCAAAAACTCCAAACACACACACACACACACCAGTGCCGGGAAACAAACACATGAAAACCAGACCAACACTTGAAACGATGAAAGCAGTGTGTGGCTGTAAATAAATAAATAACTACTGCTGACTTTTATCGTAGGTTTTTGGGCTCCATTTTACAGAAAACTGATGAGCTGATGTTGTTTACAGTGAATTGGAAGCAATATCGGGTTATTTCCAGACAAATAATGTTTCTTTTTCCAGAAGATCCTCTTACATCACTAAACATTTGTTTTTCAGTTAATAAAAAGATGTTTGGATTCTTGACTGACCTTTTTTCAGTCGACTTCCTGCTGCTATGTTTCAGTGCTGCTGAGGCGTCAGAAAACAGGCATGCATTTTCGAATAGCCACCAGAGGGCGCTGATTTTCCTACTTCACTGTACCATAATAATACTAATAGTAATAATAATCATAATTATAATCATAATAATTATTATATTTGTCTTTGGACTGTGGGAGGAAACTGGAGTACCCAGATTAAACCCACCAAGCCTAAGGAGAACATGCAAACTCAGACCCCGAAGCTAGAATCGAACCATGACACTGGAGGTGCCAGGTGACCACTAACCCACACTGACCACAGTGCCGCTTATAATAATAATAATAATAATAATAATAATAATAATTTATTATTATAACCATTCAAATGTTCTTCAATTATAAATTTGGTTCTATATTAAAGCATTATGATTGGCAGGGTGGCATGGTGGCTTAGTGGTTAGCACAGTCACCCCGCACCTGTGTAGTTTGCATATTCTCCCTATAGTTGGAGGGGAGGGGGGGGGGGGGTTCCTCTGAGTGCTGTTGCTTCCTCCACAGTCCGGAAAAATATGCTAATATGCTCAAGTATGCTCAAGCAGACTGATTGACGTTTCCAAACAGAAAAATCACATTCACAGTCATAGTTAAACATCCATCCATGGAGTCATTTTCAAGTACGCTTGTGGTTTGGGTGTTAACACTGCCATTTCCTTTCTTGCTAGTAATTGAAGCTATAATTATCAGTAGAACGTGTGTTACCATCATCGGAGCTTTTAGTGCTTTAGTGAACATTTAAGAAAAAATAAAGATGGTTTGTTTAAGACTTCTTTGGATAAGCCCTGCCAAAAAAAAAAGGGTTTTTGACTGGAACTATATAATCTTTGTTCCTTTTAAGACGGCCCCACAGAAGAAGACAGACAGAGAACAAATGAACCCATAAATACATTCTTAAATCAAACATAATGTCATTCAATCGTCAATTTAATTTGAATGTAATCCTCTTTAAAAAGTTGCAAGCAGATAAATTGTAAGTTAATTAAAAAATAAATTACAATTAAATTAAAAGCCTTCGAAACAATCACTGAATAGTTACTGTTTCATTATTTCTAGCAGTACAACCTTAAAAATACAAATTAAATATATTAAAACAGGAAGAGAACAGAAAAGGCAAATAAAATAAAAACACTAACAAAAATACAATATCTTTTTAAAGATGACTCTGAAGTATCATCTCATTAATAGCACAGAGAAAGCATGCATGAGGACCTGCGACTGCATTGTAAAGAATCAAATGAATCTATTTTAGTGTTTAACCATTTCAGATAAATAAATATTTATTGGTTCATTTTCAATAACCAATTCATGGGAAGAGCTTTAACATGAAATGTCTTTGCCATAGCATTTGTATATTTCCATTGCATAAAACATACCAGTATCTTCCCCTACGCTGATGTACTTCTTCCCCTGTCCTCCCCTAACCTTTTGCGCACTCGCCCTGAACATAGGAAGAGAAAACCTACAGACATTAAAGCAGGTAAGTAAGATCCTTAGGCCTTTGGACCGACTTTACTTTTTTCTGTTCAATCTTCTAAAACATCGAGTGTAAGAATTTTTCATACTCAGGTTGATATGTTGATGGAGTGAATCGTCATTTAGGATGATTTTTCTTTTAACCTAACCAGTTTAGGCTGACAGTGTGAGACACTGCCTCTATTTTATGCAATGACATACATTTAGGAATAAATCAATCACTTTTTAAAAGTTTATTTATGGCTAATGATTAAGCCATATGCACAAAAACATATAATTGTTAATTAGTTAAACTTTGGGATTAAGAGGAAAAAAGCTTAAATAAATAATTAAAAGTTAGTTAATAGCCTACTGCATTTTCATTCTAAAAAGCTAAAAGGTTATTTCTTGCTAATCTCTGCTAGAGTAAAACACACTACAGTATGAATACCTATCCCGCAATCCACAATTTATTTCCATCATGAATATATTACAGTTTGCCTATCACACAAAGATTGAGAGTTTAAGTTCCAAACCAATAATGATAATAAGTAATAGATTCAATTTAATAACCAGTAAATCCACTTTACTGTTTATGAATTTTAATCTATTCCTTATTATTCATTAGTTTACAATAAGTAAACCCAAGGATTAAAAAATAAACATCCTTACCAGAAGAAGAGTCCCAGTCAAGATGGTTGTGATAAAAATGTACATTTAATAACAAACTTTAATGGAAAAAAGGCAGAAGCAATTAAAAATGTATCAAAGAATAATCAAAGCAAATTATAGTAATGACAATAATAATACAAATAAACTCAATGTTACAAAATTATTCTAAGCTAACCAAATGTTACAAAAGCATGTAGTAATAAAAAAAGGCAAATAGCAAAAAAAAAAAAAAAAAGAAAAAAAAAAAGAAGTTAACAACCCATGACAATTTAGTACCTATGTTTCTTTATTTTTAAACTATTTATCACACTTGTATACCTTAAGTCTACCTTAGGACTGTCTGCACTGTTGTGAGGTCTCAGACACCTAGACATAGCTAGTTAACTTTTCATGCAGCTCCTAACAGCGTTGTGGTTGTACTTCCTCCACACCACATTGAGAAACTTTTTCCGTTTCAGCCGTTGAACAAACAGCTGCATCAGTTCTCACACTTAAGCTGTTGCTTTTGTTGTCCCTATGTTTTTGACTTTGAGAATTCCTCCAAGTAGACTCATGTTAAAAGTACAGTACTAGGTGCCACATATATTTATATCATGCATCATTGAAACTCAGAGATCATGGTTTAATCCAGGATCTAACTTAATTACAAACAGAGTGCTCTAAGTGAAGGTAGTTGCCAGTATAACATAGTTAAAGTATATCTTCCTCTCCTTGACAGGCCAACGTTTGTGTTTTAGGTCATGGCTGATGTCGAGATCTTGGAGGACCGAGACAAGCTGAAGCGAGGCCTGGTGAAGGTGCTGGAGGCCGTAGCCACCATCTCATCAGCAGCCGCTGTGGTGAACCCCATCTTCGGTGTGGCAGGCTCACTGATCCGCGTCGTCCTGCACCACGTGGATGATGAGGAGATTCAGACTCTTCGACGTGAGTTCGGCAGCGTGAACCGGGCCCTGGATGAGCTTTCAGTGCAGAACAGTGGAACTTTGCTTCAGATCAAGAAGGAGACACTGGACGGGCAGTACAACCGCGTGGAAGAGAACCTACGCAACCAGTTCCGTAAGTTCATGGAGGTGGTGGAGGCACGGCCCGCGCACAAGGAGCGCAAGCGCGATGATTTCGAGGAAAGCTATTCCAACGACCTGGGCGACCAGAACCTGCACACACTCTACGACGGGGTCATGGGCAAGCCCAAGCTCTTCAGCCGGCCCATCCTCGAGGTCTACATGACTCACTCTCAAGGAGATCGGAGGGTGATGGAGCGCCTCTGCACACGCCTCACCTATCTGTTCTGCATCGGCCTCATTGCTCTGATGGGTTACGCTGCCATCATCGGTGATGACGAAGAGGGTCTGAGTGAGGAGTGGGCTGCGAAGATGGAGAACGTTCAAGAGAGGATGCAGGAGGTGCTCCGGAGGTGCAAGTGATTCCTTTCCCCTGATTCACACATTTATTACATGGACATTATTTACTTTGAATACCTTTAACAAAAGTGATACAACTGTATACTGGTACTTACATTTTAATGCTCAAATTCAGGGTCATCAGAGTCATTAGGTGTGTTTTTTTTTTATTGAATCAGGGCTTGGTAGTTACAACACTGTAGTGTTGTTTATGTGCAATCCATTCAGAGTTATAATATCTCTGACAGCATATTTTTTGAGTATTAGTATTAACATCAATTGTCATTATTTCTATTAGGCCTTTACTCATATTGCTAATATGACTACATTCAATTACTTTATTTTAATTGTTTTTAATAAAGCTACTGCAATATAAAGGACCAAAGATGAGTTTTTCTTTTATTTTGACTTTTGTGTTGTAGGCAAGTGATGACGTACGTTTCACCCGTCACAGTAACATGATATCAAGTGTATTCCCCTGCCTGTTGTTTAGTTTCATTAATTTATCTATTTAAAGTTTGTGTTTCAATTTGGTCTTTGGGCAGTACCCAGTGGTTTGTGTTAGCACTCTTATTATGCAATAATTCAAGTTATGGTAAAAAATGTAATTCCTTAAAAATGCCCAGAGAAATGCTCAGAGAGCCATTCCATCCTAACCCTGGCCTTACTCGAAAATATTTTTTATAATGCAAATCAGTCTCTGGGTTATGCTTGTTTGTGGATACACAACTTTAAAGAGGTGCATCAGACTCCAAATAGCATTGGCACCATAATGTCTATTGTGATCTAGAAAAGTACAGGTCAGGATATACCCCAAAATATACCATACTATCCAAAAATACCTACACAACCAAATATCAAAACGTCAAAATCACAATCTCCTCTTTCCCGCGTCTCTCTCCGGTTTATATATGGTCGCGCTGTTTGATGACGTCACTCTCAGGGCGGAAGCGACCGTGTGGAAGGTCAGGTAGATGCAGATGTGGGGAAACAGTCAGAAAACCTGGAGTGGACTCTGAAGCATTTATACAAAGCAGAATATATATATATATATATATATATATATATATATATATATATATATATATATATATATATATATATATATATATATATATATATATATATATTTTTTTTAATCATTTTTTGCATTTTCATTCATTTGTTTTACTCAGTGGTGAATATGATTTAAAATATAGCGAATTACAATACTTCAAACAAAACATACTTAAGTAAAAGTAAAATTACAAACTACTTTAAAAAGTAGAAGTACACACACAAAAAAAAAACTACTCAATTACAGTAACGTGAGTAAATGTACTGTAGTTCGTTCCTTTCCAACTCAGGATAACTGCTATAGAATGTTATTAAATCCTATAGTATAGTACCCTATATTATTATTATTATTATTATTATTATTATTATTATTATTATTTCTAGATTTAGGGTCCTAATATAAGAATTTTTTTTTTTATTTATCTCCAGCAAACCAGTCAAAGTCAATGTGGATTCAGTTTTGGCTTTGGTGAAACAAACTTCATCAAATCAAACAGTGGATTCTGCTAAAAGGATGAAGTAATCATGTGTGTATTTTTCAGTAATATATGAACAGGCTTTCTGTCTCATTAACTATTAAAACAGAAACCCAAAGTTAAAATGACCAATCCCAGGTCATAAAATGACCTCCAAGTAATGATATATAATATTGTTGAGTTAAAAAGAACAAAGCCAAGGTCACCTGGTCCAAGTGCAGGATAAATTTATGTGTTTACAATGCAGTTCCACACGATAATGAAGAATTTGTCTATCATGTGAACTACAAAACAGTTTAACGAGCCTGTTCAGAAAAGATTTCTAAAATAAGCTTTCTTTTCTGAACAGGCTTGTTAAACTGTTTTGTGTGTGTATATATATATATATATATATATATATATATATATATATATATATATATATATATATAAACAGTTTAGTTTAAAATATGACCAAAATAGGTCAATAGGAGGGAGGAACTTGCGTTTCAGTGGCTCTTTGTTTTTGGTCATGGGCAGAAACTAGACAAGCTCATCTGCATTCTGAAACTTCATATCCAGGTTTAAACAACAATTCTACACTTCCTGCATAAAAACCCCAGTGAATATGTGCAGATGAACTCTACTTTAGAGAGCCTCCTTCCTGCCAGCTACTTCGAGCTATTCGAATGTCAGTTCTTGTTAGACCTTCTGAAATTGGAGCTGAAGCTTTATGTCACCTGACACTATGTAGATAGGAATTTGTAATGAGCCATGCTTCCACTAGCTTTAGATGGTCTAAGAAAATCTAATATTTATCTAATACATACATATAAAATACATATCTAATATTTGCAGGAAGGAGGTAAATCTGGAATTGTAAAAATCGTAAAAAGTTTAATATGTTTACCTTGGTTCAGCTTCTTCGGAAAATCTTTTCTGAACAGGCTCATCAACTATCAGATGATTCTTACAATAGAATAACTTTTATTATAGTCTGAAACTAAATTATAAATACATAATTTAATTAGTATTTAGACAGGATGGCCTGAGAATTGTTCTCATGAGCTTCAAGTTTCAGTTCTGACTTCTTTGATTTTGTAATAAAGTAATACCTTATCATCAGCTTTATCTTTTATGATATTCACTTGCAGGTCAAGATATGAATGCCTGCAGTTGTTCTTTTTTTACCTTTATGGCTCTGTTGTCATTGCTGTGAGCCAGTAATAATATGATTGAATTGAACTGAGAATTGCATACAAATGCATACTGGATATGTTCAGCAGATTTCAGATATGAGCCAGTCCCTTCATCTGCCTATATATTACAGTAGTCTGGACAGCATCTTCAGCCTGAGTTTGAGATCAGAGATACCCGCTTGAACTCAAAGCAAAGAAACGGGTGAAGACATTAGATCAGGTAAAGTTCTTATCTTGGGCCAGTTTTCTTTCTCTCCCTGTATACTGTATGCCGACGTTATAACAACATTTTAGATGTTATTTTGGTGTGGTTGAGCTATTTATTGCTTGGATGATTTTTATTTTAAGTTAACCAGTTTACCCTAACAGGAGACAGAAATTTCTATATTATGTACATCTAATATTTACATTAAGGTTTGAAAAAGGACTTATTTTGTCTGTGGATAGTTAAGTTATTTTGGCCCCAATTTTATTTATTTTTTGTTACATTTCATTAATTATCCAAGATCTGTATTCATAAAATGCTACACAGAGTTTAGTCAAGCTTTTTTTACCCAGTTACTGGGAGTTGTGCCCGTAAAGATTTCTGTAATATCATCCCCAAGCATAAGGTGAATATAACTGGAGGTCTTTGGTGTTTTTTTTCTTTCTTTTGTTCTCTTCTTTTTTCTTTAAACTAGTGACAGCTCGTCATCCATGGCAGACAAGGAGCAATTAAAACAAACTACAGCCGAGGTTCTGGGTTATGTGGAGAAGGTGTTCTCCTTCGCCTCCACCTTCAACCCTATGTTTGGCATCGTCACCTCACTGGTTCGTGTAGTGAGGAGAGGCCTAGTGGGAGATGAAGCCAATGAGCTGTACAAGAATTTCCAGCAGATTCATGACAAGTTGGAGAGCATCTCTGAGCAGAACAAGCAGCTGCAGAGTGCAATCATAATGGCTGAGATTGACAAAAACTATGGTGACCTGGAAAAGAACATCGAGCATCAATACAGAGCATTCAAGAAAATGGTGGATGGAGTCAGGAAGGAGCCAGAAAATGGTGAGCGTTACAGAGAGGATTTCAGGAAAATCTATATCAAACAACAGGGCCGTCTAAATTTGAAGATGTACTGCGACGCCATCACGGAAAATAGTAACCCTTTTGGCAGGCCACTGTTGGAAGTCTATCTAGAGGAGTGTAAAGGTGATAAGAAAATGATGGAGGCTAGATGCGATCATTTGGCCTACCTCTTTCACATCGGCCTCATTGCACTGATGGCCTACTATGTCATCACTGAAGATGATGTGGATGAGTTCAAGGAAGAATGGGGCAAAAGTGTCAACAACATTCAGGCCAAGATGAAAGAAGCCCTCAATAAATGTAGCAAGTAGGAGTGATGCCTTAAGTTATATCACAGCTGCCTTAATAATGCTTAATAATGCAGCCAATGATAAACTAAACAAATTGTATTAAAATTATGAGCAATTGGAACTTTTTTTTTTTTGCTTTATTGTTTATAAGCCTTTTAATCAGATTAGCACTTCTAATCTTTTCTCATTTAAAACAGATCATACAACATTGTACAGTATATGACTCCATAAATCTAAAGTGTTGCTGAATGTAGCGTAAAAGCTATATGTTTTAAATCAACCTATTTGCGTTTTATGATGATTTATTTCTTCTTCATTTGGGCAGATTTTTGAATCAATGACCATACTGTTTCATTGTTTTCACAATAATAAATGTTCGTCCACCAGAGATGTGTCCATGTTCATCATTCTGCTCCTTGAGCTGTGACTCGATTTCTCCCATATCACTGCTTGGGCTCTTTGCCTCTGCGCAGGGTTGTACTTTTTCATGTTTCCAGAGGCAGGTCCTGCATTGTAGGAAGCAGCGCGAGATGGTTTTATCCACCCATGGTTTTTGGCTTTAAACTGTACTTATAATGTTAAAAGATTGAAAATTATGGCACTTTAGATTAAATCATATTTCCAATTTGGTCATTTTAAAAGTTTCAGGATGTTTATTATTATTATTATTATTATTATTATTATTATTATTTTAAGGATATGTAGCTCATTCCAAGGTGGTCAGGTATGCTAATAAATGGACAAGATGCAAATCATTGTGTTTTGCAGCTAGTGACATCTGCAGGATTTACAAAGAATTACATTAGCTCATTAAGTCTAGAAAACCTTTTCTGTAGAATCTACCCACATTATAGATACAGACTGTAATCACAAGAGACTTAAACAAAGTGCCTTGAAGTTTAGGATAGTTTTAAAATAGTTTAGGATCGTTTTAAACTATTCTAACTGATATTTATTTATTTATTTATTTGTTTGTTTATTTCTTTATTTATTTTTTGTTTATTCCACAGGTACAAATGAATGCAATGGTTTTGGCACCCCAATCAATTTCATACCTTATTTTATTTTATACTAAAATGAGACGTAAGCTCAACCAGCAAACTAGTTTTGAACATAACATTTTCATTCAAGTGATAATGCACCCTTAGTTTATATTTGTTGAGGTAAAAAGCAAAGGTCTTTACAGCTAGAAGGTTGTCCAAGCTCTTCAAATAGACAAGCCACTGATTTTAGTACATCATAAATTACCTTTACTAAGATAATTTTTTTTTTGCTTTTAAAGATGTAACATGCATTATGATTTTAGTTAAGCTCAAAACATGACCTTTTTTACCTTAAACCACACCAGCCAGTGACCAAAGGTCCACATGTATCATTTTCATGACTAACTAAAGAGATATACATCTTCTACAAATCTCCACTTTAAAGGTAAACAATGATAAATGCATTGCATGATTTTCATTTGAATGTCAGAACCAGTTCCCGTTTAGATCATACTAGATTGTATGATAATGATGTATTACTGCATTAAAATGTATTCTATAAAGTTAATAATTAATAAAGCAATTGAACATTTCTTCAGTCATTTTAGAACCTGTGCACAAGTGTTAATGTATAAAAATAAAACCAATACTGGTATGATATTGAAAAATTTAACACATAAGTGTAAAAGTATATTACACAAAATTGAATTCAAGAATGTTCTGTTCCCACATGGTTATTCTTTGGAAGATGACAAAAATGCAATAAACATGCTTCATGAAAGTACTGGTCAACAGATTGACCTGTTGGCTAGTACATGTCACTTGATGAAAAAAAATCTGATTCATGTTAAAATAAAAACAGAACTGGGTAAACAAAAAAGAAATCAGGCCTGGTAACAGCTGGTAAACTAAAAATAAAGAACTTATACTTTTAACGTGATTACAGAACTTACAGAATTCTGTGAGAACGTGCGTGTGATTATGAGTCTTTTATTATTGACAGTTGTAGAATATATTCTGGTTTACCTTTAGTCTAGGGATGTCAAGGAAGTTTGAGTCTGGAAGGAGGAAGCTTTTCCTAGAGGACCTGGGTTGACTGGCTTTAGGGGTGAAACATGAGAGGCAGAGTCTATGTGACTGTGACATGGTAGTTCAATGCCTGTAGATGACTTTACTGATGTGTTGCGAAATCTTGTAGGGTCCAGTGAAGCAAGGTTGTTGCTGCCTTATCAGATGTGTCGAGTAAAAAGCCATAACTGATTGATTGGCGAGTTCATAGGCCGTTCTCTCTTCATATCATCTGCAGACTTTCTTGTGGTCTGGTCAGCTAAGATCTGAGCGGACTTCACCCAAGAATAAAATTTTTGCCAGTAGGTCTTTATGAAACACCCACTCTCCTGGCTCACCTTTCCACTTGACGACTGTTTTTAGGTGCTATCTGTATTGCAAGCTGACAATACCGAAATTTCTTCATAAGTCCTTTCCAGACACTTTGTGTTTGGGGTTTCCCAGTCACTCATTATATCCTCTGGGAACCCGAAAATGCGCCACATAATCAATCTGACTCTGAATGGAACGTGCAAAAACCTTGTCCCCACTGGCTATCATTTGGGGTCTCTTACCTTAGGATATTAGCAATCTCTATGTTTAGGTTTGGATTTATGACTGGAATGAAGCTTGATTTCATGGGGAATTGGAGCAGTATAGAATCTCACTTGGCATTCTTCGACCCAGGATGGTTTGATGGGGTAATTTCAAACAAAACCATGCTAATCATGCATTACTTGAGTTCAGGCTTTTAGCTGTTTTAATATCTCCAGTACCTCTACCTCTATGGACCTCCTATGTGCCAGTTTGACTAAGAGGAGCTTTCTATTACAGATGTCCTAATTATATTTAAGCTTTAAGAACCCCGACTACTGTTTCATAAACCATCTGCCTTGATATTTACAGTAGTTGCTTTAAAAAGATCAGGATGCTGGATAATTGTGGCAGATTATCAAGCATTGAAACTGAAACTGAAATTCAATTTGTGAAATGACAATTTGTGCCATTCTTAAAATAAATGGCAATAGAAGTTTGCAAATGTTACTATAACCTCTAGATGGTTCTGGGAGCCATTTGGTTACCGTAGACATTTTTGTCCTTGTAAATGTGCGATGTGACATCTCTAGGTTAGAACACTGGGCCAGAGGGTTTCTTCTAGCTCAATGATCTAACCAAGAGATGTCATCTTCACAATGTTTACTTTTGACATATAATTGGTGTCATGGCCATCATGGCTGCACCTTTTTAATGTTTGGCAAAGTCTGTAAATCAGATCAAAATTTCATCAATGTAAGCTAGGATGAATTTTCCCTGCACATCGCATAACATGCCATTGATGAGACGTTGAAACTGCTGAAACTGCTGGTGCTGATACATAATAGCCCACATGGCATCTCATAATACTTGTAGTGACCAGTTGGAGAAGGCACTTATAATATTTGAGATGTTTGTCTTCTTTGGACCTTACTGCCATTGACTGGGCAAGCACTTTGTCAGTTATCAGATTTATAAAATGAGCTATTTTCTTGTGCTCTGAAGCCTCTTTTGGCCCACCGTTTAAAGAGAGTACTGCAGTGTTAAGCCCTTACATCTCATGGGATTGTCATACTACTTGAATTACTTTTCAAGGCAAGCTATGAGTGCTGCAGTGGTGTAGGCTAAGGTAATGGGGTAGCCTGGAGCCGAGCCATGATTTAGTGAGTAGCTTCATTCTTTAAGAAGCTTGATCTGTTCACTGATGATGCAACATTGAGTGAAAGGTTGATTGAAACTAATAAAACTCTCCTTCTGTGTGGATGTTAAAGTATTCTTTCAAAGGAGCAATTGAATGCAGATCAGCAGAGATTTTTAAACTGGGAAAATGGTACAAAAACAAAGCTTAGAATTGTGGTCAGGAAACAGGTAAAGGTCATGTGATCAAAAAACAAAATTAACTAAAGAAAGCAAAATAAGGGTAAAAAAAACCTTTAAAATCATCAGAACCAGGTAGAAAATAGGGTATGAACATAAGGAAGCATGTGATGGTGGAGAGTGCCTATGAAATAAGCAAAGTTTACATGATGTTATCTTTTCTTCTTCAGAATTCCTAGGAATGTTTGTATGAGATGTAGTCCATCAAAGTGGAGGTGCCACAAGGAGCAGTGCTATAAATGCTGTACATATAAAACATTAGAAATGTTAGTTTAGAAAAGTCAGAACATATGCATTACTATAAGCACATAGCCTAGTTAAACAGTATATACAGCCTAGTTATAGACTTTTTACAGTGAATGATGAGTGAACACTGTTAAATCTCGATTTATCCTTGGTATGTAGCCTGTGGAGCGTCTTTTCTGTCCCTCAATGTGAATTCCTGGTGGATTGTTGACTCGCTAACTCACTGGGTGGGATGTTACTGAGTAGTTCTTTCTCTGATAGCTGACTCGCTTGTCTTTCTTTCTCTCACACAGTGATCTCACCTTTTCCCAGTCAGACACAGCAAACAGATTGAAAAATAAACCACAATTAAGGACTAACTGAGTAATTTCTCTAATTATTACTTTCTGGTTTGACAGACAATGCTATATCTTCAGCTGTTTCATGTTTTGGAACTTTGCCACCGAGTTAATCAGTTTGTGTATCAGCAGTGAGGGCATTTGTAACTTGACCTTTGTGCTTGTTTTTACACACAGATTGATTTTTCTTTAGTTTTTGCACATAAAGAGATTTTAAGAAATGGCAGAAAGACTACAGAAACTTATTGTATCTAAGAAGGATGTGGTGGAGAATGTGATGGAGGTATTTGAGCAAGGAGCAGAGGTGTTGGCCAGTTTTGTTGGAGATCTGTTCCCTGTTTTCTCCTTCACTGCTCCCATTGTGAAGATGGCTCTAGATAATGTGGAGAGCAAAGAAGCAGAATACATGAAGGAACAGTTTCAGAAAGTCCGTGAGCGCCTAGAGGTCATACCAGAGGAGATCCCGCGCATAAATGATGAAGTAAAAAAAACCCGACATGGACGATTATATATATATATATATATATATATATATATATATATATATATATATATATATAGAGAGAGAGAGAGAGAGAGAGAGAGAGAGAGAGAGAGAGAAAGAGTTTTACTTTTTGAGTTGAATTATGGAAATAAATCAACTTTTCAATGATATTCTATTGAGATGCGCCTGTAGAAATAGCAGTCAGCCAGCCTTGGCAGTCAGGTTGGTTAACCTCATCTGATTCATGTCACTGACCACTATAAAAGGGAATGTGCATATGGTGAGTTTCTGTCCGTCTTATATATATATATAAAAAGCCCATTTAACCATCAACATAACTGATGCTCCATTCCTATACCCTCTTTTTAAATTGACCACTCCCAAGTAGCATTTTAACTGGTGCGTTCAGAGTTCAGGGGAGTTTTTTTTAGGAGAATCATTCTTAGTATATTTTTGTACTATTTATTTTAGCCCTTTAACATTTTGCTCAACTTCATAGTAAAGGACATTTTTAAGTCATTATATCCTAATTGAAAGATGTGTTGAACACAACCTGATCTCTACCACTCGGTTGAGGTACACTATGCTAAAAAAGATATACTAGATGTAAATGTATCTTCAAAACATCTATTTAAATGCACGATAAAAAATCCAATTAGATAAATGTTGAATTAATTAATATTTTATTGTTGGCCCAACTTTTAACAGTGGTATCTTCATTGAGATGCAATCACATGATTTTATAAAACCCCCACCTCTGGACTCTTTATTCTGGGTGAGTTTCTTTCTTTTTTTTTTTTTTTAATTAAATATGTTTCAGTGAGGTTACAGTACATGTATTTTAGACAGGGTGATGTGTTTCCACTTATCGTTATACTGAGGCACCCTGACATTACTGAAGTGAGCTTAGCTAAGGTTAGACTTAACGTTGCCGCACTGTATGTCAGGCTAGCTAGCAGTTCATAACCGTATCAATATTTTTTCCCCACTTTGCCCTGACTTTTGAGTAGCAACAGCGTCCTGCTCAACCGCAGCACACATGGCCGCAGGATGCTCAGCTAACAATGTTAAATAAATAGTGGAATAGAATAGGAATAAGTTTCGCTATAGAAACATTGAGGTAGAAAATAGAACAAAAATGTAAAAATATTACAAAAATATATAAGAAATATAAAAGCTTATCTATACAATGATATATAAGAAATATAAAAAAAAAACTATAAAAAATATGAAAAAACCTATCTGTACAAATGGACAATATAGAGATAAATATAAATGGAAATAAATGCAAAATGCAGAGATAATTTGTCCTATGTAGTGTCCATAACTGTGAATTGTGCAAAAAATGCAGAGATGATTAGTCCTGTGTAGTGATCTGGTTGAGAGACCGTATCACCTGCAGGAAAAAGTGTGCCTCATACACACGGGACAGAGTGTCTGGTCCCTGATTAAGACAACCCTTTCAGTGATGCATGGAGAAGTGTAACTTCTGCAGTCTTAAGATCCATCGAGTCAGACGGGAGGTGGTTTTGGGACAATTGAAGGCCCAAACTAGATGGTCTGCATGGAAACTTTGAATGGACTCCCCTTGAGGTAATGTCCCCATTTCTCCACTGCCCAAACCATGGCTAAACGTTCTCTGATGTTGAATAGTTTAGCTCGGCTTCTCTCAAGGATCTTGAGCCACATGTCACCCCTTTTCCCCTTCAAAAGTCTGCTGTGTAAGGATGCCCCTAATCACTAGCATCGGTGTGTACTTGAAATGGTTTATTGAGGTTAGGCTGTATCAAAATCGGAGGATATTGCAAGGCCCGTTTAAGGGTGTCCAGGCTCACCTATTCCTATTTTACCCCCTTCTTCTTGAGTCAGTTCAATGGCGCAGTAATATCGGAAAAATGGGGAGATACCATTCAGCTAGCCCCAAGTAACATTGTGGAGCCTTAAGATCTTGAGAAGAAAGGAACTCTGCAACGGATGAATAGGTGATAATATGTCAACAAAGCAGCACTTTGCATTTAAGTCTTCCATAATCAACACACAAAACCGTAGGAGCTGTCGGCCTTGGGGACGAGGACAAGGGGTGATGACCAGGGTGAGCAAGAGGGCTCCACGATGTTATCCCAGAGCATTGGTCCACTTGGTCCACAGATATCCTTTTCGTTATCGGTGAAACCCTTGATTTGAATGGTATCTCATATAATAAGATGATACAATGTTTTTCCACTGAGGTTTTCCCCAGGAAAATTGATGTGGCATTAACCTTTGCAGCCCCTCCAGACTGTCAGTGTCCCAAGTTGGCATGCCATCCTATGGTAACTGAGTTGAGGAAGTTTGGAGGTAGGGCATAATACAGGTTTACAACGGCTGGCGGTTCAGCATGAGCGGTATCAGTGCTTACACTGGAGCCTGGGGAACTCTGAGGAGGTAAAGCTCTGTTCTTAGCCCATATCCCTTGACCCATGTCTAAAACTGCCCCAGTGGCATGCAAGAAGTCGATGCTTGCGATGAGTGGGAACGCCAAGTCATGGTCCTCCATTTTATAGGTGTCCAATTGACATCTCTTATTATGCCACTGGTAGCAGATCATCTTCTTCTCTCTGGCTTGATGTACATTTCCATCCACCATGATGAACCTTTGGGTAGTGTTCGTGGACTCAGTGGTGGTTTGTGGTTTATCAATCTTTTACCTTAGCCTTTTCTGCTTTCCAGCACCAGCTCAGCACCAGTCCTCGCAGGACCGTACTCAAAGTTCCAATGAGTTCTGCACTAGGGAGTGGCCTTATCAACAGATGTTTTTTTGCATTGCTCTATGCAGTTGAGTACATCTGATGTTTTACTAGCTTCCCCAAATGATAGGAAATCGGCCACGGTTGTCATCAAGATTTTGGAGGACCGAGACAACGTGAAGCGAGGCCTGGTGACGTTAATGTAATATGTACCTGCAATCTCCTCATCTGCAGATGAACCTCATCTTTGTATGGCAGGCTCACTGATTCTTGTCGTCCTGCACCAGATGGACGATGGGGGTGATTTAGACTCACCAGTAATGATTCTCTTTAAGAAACTTTCACATTCCTTGGCGTAGTGGTCCAAATTCCGTTTGCCTATATTCAAATGCTTCTGTCTATGCTCTTCTGTGAAATGTTTTTAGTCATTAGGCACTGTACAGCCTCAAACCACACCAAAAAATATTATAAATCACTGCACGCTGCTATTTTTTCACAAGATCCATAAACTGCTGTAACACATTAACACTGATAAGACAGTTTAATATGCGCATCATTTTTGACTCATTGCCGTACCTTCACTAATAACACTTTGCTTTTAAACATGTATTATGACGTTATTTTAGCACAATATAATCTTTATACCTTAACCACAACAGTCAGTGACCCCTCATCAAGGTCCACATGGCTCACTGTCATGATTAACTGAAGAGCTCTTTCTTTTTTACAACTCTATGCTATAAACATAAACATTAATAAATGCATTGCATGGTTTCAGTAGGAGTGTCAGAGACAATCCTGCTCCTGTGTAAATAACTGTTCTCTCTTAGGGAACACTTGATAATGATTTATTACTTTATTACAATGTATTTTATGAAGTTATAATCATTAATCAAGCCATTGACCGAAGAGGAGTTGTTGTCTGGAGAGTCATTCCAGTTCATGTGTATATTAGGCGTATAAGAATGACAACATATTAGATATTTTAGATAGTTTGTTGTTCTAAACAAACATGAAGTTCAGAATCGTAGTAAAAGAGCAACAGAACTGGGTAAACAAAAATGGAATTCTGACTTGGTAGTGACTAGTAAAATTACTTAGCTTATACTTTTAAACATAATTACAGCAGTGAAAATCATTTATATTGCTAATAAATGTGAGTATGATGGCATCCAGTGTGAAGTGGAATTTGATACTGGTGTACACATACTATAACCGCCCCAACAGACATGAAAGCCACCAAAGTGCTACCTCTGGAGGCGCTGTTGTCTTTGGGCCTTCTCTTATGCAATGCACCTGGATAATTCGGCTGACAATAATGAAAAAAAGGATTCCGACATCTGACAAACCTCTTTGTCTAGCTTAACCTTTCTTACAGTGCAAAAGTTTTGGAAGTAATGTAGAGGAATGGCAAAGATGTTCTATAAAACTTGTTTTAAGACCTACAGACTCAACCAGAATTGCACTGCTTCTGCTGTGGCACCCGGCAGCGGCATTGGGGTTTTGTGTTTGCCGGCTTAACGTCGCTAGGTGGCGCTATAACCTGGACCTAGGAACTATATAGACTGAGGCCTCAGGTCTTACTTCATTCTGTCAAGCATTAATGAGCTGCTGCTCATCGACAGCTGCACATGATACTGTAGCATATAAATTCCCCGCCCCGCCCCCGCACTTAGCGCTCCATTCACATGCAAGTTTTAAGTCAATGACTGGAACTGCAGCAGATCTCAGTGGCCTGATATCTTGAGAATGAATCTTACTAATCTTGGTCATTTTGAAATGTGTTTACTCTACTGTACGTGTGGATGAACTGTATTTATCTACGCTATATATGTCATGATGACGTGGAAAGTGAGAATAGTGAAATGTAGATTCTTGTGAAACATGCATCTTGATTTGTTCACATGTGTCTCCCCTGCGTGCTTAACGTGTTTTCCCCGCATGCACGCAACAACCTTCTGCTATGCGTGCTCGACATGTGTACAACATCTAATTTCTTTGTTTGTCTAGGGCTCTACTGTTTGTTCTCCTTATGTTCCTTGTGTTGCTGGATTCATGGAGCTATCCTGTTTCATGTTTAGCTAGGCTGTCTCCTCCTGTATCCTGTGTAAGTACTGTTCTGTCTTCTGGTTTAATTCTTTGTTTAGTTTTGTGTAGCCACATGCAGGCCTAGCCGCTAGCAGGGTTAGCCGCTAGTAGGCCTTAATTGCTAGTAGGGTTAGCCCTTAGTAGGGTTAGCCTCCTGTAGGCTAGCCTCTAGGGGGATTGACTGCTAGTGGTTCTGGTCGCTAGTAGGTTAGCCGCTAGTTTGGAGTAGCCTCATGTGTGCTTTGCTTTTTGTGTTCAGTTCCCCACTCTTAGGTCAGTACTAACCCGGTTAGCCACTAACCCCTTTAGATACTAACCTGGTTAGGTCAGCATCCAGTGCCCCCAGCATTCCATATAGCTACTAACCCAACTAACCACTAACCCAGCCTGTTCCATCTCTTGTCCTGTCTCCAGTCTCTCCTGTCTCCAGTCTCTCCTGTCTCCAGTCTCTCCTGTCTCCAGTCTCTCCTGTCTCCAGTCTCTCCTGTCTCTCCTGTCTCCAGTCCTGTCTAGCCCAGTCTCTCCCGTCTCCAGTCTCTAGTTCCCCTATGTGTCTTAGTTAGCTTCAGCTCCATGTTTCCTCATCCCCAGCTCTCTGTCGGTTCCCTGTGTCAGTTCCTAGTTCCCTGTGTCAGTTCCTAGTTCCCTGTCGGTTCCTGGCTCCCATGTCAGCTCTTGTCCCTGTGTTGGCGCGCCGTTCCCTGTCGGTTCCTGGCTCCCATGTCAGCTCTTGTCCCTGTGTTGGCGCGCCGTCCCTGTTTTTCCTGAGCCCTAGTTTTAGTTTGAGTTTGTTGTTTTGGTTCCTTTGTTTGTTTGTGTCTGTTTTTGAGTTCTGTTAAATAAAGACTCTTTTTGTTTAACAACCCCTCTGCCTTCATGCCTACCTCCATGCCCATGGCAACATCATCAGCCGGGTCTAGCCAGCACCACCAGCTAGACCCATGACACTTACCTTTGTCCAGTGTTACAAAACTGCTTTTAAAATGGTCATTGTCTCAAAGCAGCTTTACACAATCAAAAAAAAATATATAGGAAATTTAAATTATACTGTATAATTTAAATAAATAATTAGATAAATTAAAGGAAGTTACATAAAGGAAACATTTTTAAATTTTTTGAATTAAGTATTAGAACATCCCAGTAAAAAAAAAAAATTCATATAGCTCATTGTTAGACCACTGTATTGTACAGTATGTCGAGTAAAATTCAAATCGGACAACTCGTCGCTTTACTCATAACTAGGGTTGGGTACCGAAAACTGGTTTCAATACGGCACCCGTACCTCTATAACCGGTATGTACCGGACTGAAACAGAACGCAAATTTCGGTGCCTCATTTCAGTGCCACTTAAATTCCTGAACTGTCGATTAATATATTTGTTCTCTGGGGCTATGATGACACAGTTGTAATAAGCATTAGATTCATCAACACACATGATCGCTAGTAAAATTGAAATACCGCATTCATGGACTGTCAGACATGATCGGAAAAATAAATTACTTCCTTAATTAGAAAAGTCTTGAGGACTTCGGAAAGCTTTGATAATACAAATCCAAAATATTGGTGCAGTAATGCTACTCTACATTTTATTTTTGTAGATTAAAAGTTTATTAGATTAGATTAAAAAAAAAAAAATTAAAAGCACAAATCATCGGGAAATGACACCATCCGAGATGCGCGTGAACGCAGCAACTAACGTTACACTCGCTCTGACGGCAGCAGGTGATCTACCGCTATCTTAACTTGCTAAATTAACTTTCGTTAAAAATGCCTAAAACTAAACGGTCGAAAGTGTGGCTATATTTCACAAGAAAGGATTCCGACACCACGACGTGCAGTAAATGTTTTACAGCAGTCACGTGTAAAGGGGGAAACACGTCAAATCTAATGAAACATTTGAGGGCACACGGAATAAAGTTAAAAGCAGAGGGACGCGCCGTGTTTGACAGCTTACAGACAACAGCTGGCGCTATCGGTGTGGACGACCCTCAGCCTCAGTCATACCAACCGTAGCAAAAAGGAGTCCAGCAATTATGATGACGACAGCAGCCTTTCCGCAGGTTAATAGTAGGCTAATGTAATGTTAACTGCAAAATGCAAATCTTGCATTCAGGCTAACAAATGGTCAAACGATTTGTAAAATACTAATGTAACATGGATTCTGTTTATAATTACTAGTACTTAAACTTTTAATATATTGTTAAATTTAAGCATTCATTTTTTTGTTCAATAAAAATTTATTCTTGAGTCGTCCACCATCATTTTGTGGCTTTTGCAAAGTATCAGTTCAGGCACCGTTTTGGCACCGGTACCGGTTTAAAAGTATCGATTTGGCACCGGTATCGAAAAAAATCCAAACGATACCCAACCCTACTCATAACTTTATTTCCAACACTTCCATTATGCGGCCAATAGTGCCAGCTGATTAGAGAAGAAACAGGCAATCAGAAGTAGTGTGTGGAAGTCGGTGACTGGCTAGTTTAGTGACAGTTTTGTAACACTGGAGAAAGGTGAGCGTTCTTACAGGCAGAGTCAAACGTGCATAGTAAAGAGACGTGCGTGCACACATGGAAAACACTTTGAGCGGACAGGGGAGACCTCACATGCAAAGAGTGCTTTGTCTGCTCTCAAAATGTCAAAACTGTGCACTCAGCAATGTGTCAAGAATACAATGCCATACTACAACCCAGAAAAAATATGTACATAAAAGATTCTTTTTTCACATGCGTTGGGGTCAAGTACTAATATTTTAGTTTGATCCAATGAACACAAAAATATGACAAAATGGTCATCTCAAAGCATTTATTTTTTTATTGATCAATTAGCTTTATTTTGTGGTATTAAACTGTAGTTTTTTGCTATTTTAGCGTCCTGCGTGATGTGCAATACTGTATGTGTCTTTCAGCGCACCATGGTAAAATAAGCTGTTCACTCTCTCCATACCGGAGATTAAGAAGCTGGACCCAATTCTCCAGTTTCCTAATCTCACGCACTTTAAAAATTAAAACGTGAATTGCATCAAATTAAATTCGTAGTACTTCAAATAGTATGGAAGGAGAGCATCCTGAACTATAAAAAAGCTCTTAGTGTTGCTAGATCGATGTATCTCTTCAATCTTATAAAGAATAACAAAAATGATACTAGACTTTTTCAATAACAAAGTCATAAATATTAGGCAAAAAAAAGGTTTTCAAAGCAGACATTTTAATTGATGTTAATGATGATAAAATAACCATATCAGATCAGAACCTAGAATACTTTACTTCCTTTGAAGAGAATGAAGTAATTTCACTATTTTTTTCAGAAAAAATCATCCACCTGTGTATTAGATCCTATACCAATACATTTTCTAAAGCAGATTGTACCAGCAATAATGGAACCAATGTTGAAAAGAAGGAATTCTTCACTCAGCAGTGGGTATGTTCCAAAATATTTTAAATTAGCAGTTATTAAACCACTAATTAGGAAACCTGACCTTAAACCCTGTCAGATGTCCAATTACAAGCTGATATCAAACCTCCCCTTTATTCTGGAAAAGATAGTAGCGTAGCACATATGTTCATATCTACATAGTAATAGGATACACAAACTGTTTCAGTCAGGATTTAGGCCTCATCACAGCACAGAGACAGCACTTGTTAAAGTAGTAAATGACCTCCTATTTGCCTCATGACTGGGTGTGCTTCCTCTGAGTTACGCTTAAACAAGAATACATGTGTTGCACATTATTAACCACAGCACAGATGTACTCTAAACATCCTTATTCTGTGGAAGGTGACACCCATCTGATAAACAAGCATGCGCTTTACGAAAGCAGAAGTACAGATCAACAGATATATTGGACTTGGCCAGTGATACAACCATGAAGTTAAGAATAATAGTAAAAGAGAAACAGAATTGGGTAAAATTAGATGTAAAAAGTAGAAACCGGGCCTAGTTTTTATGTGGTGCGGTATGGAAGGATGTTATACTGTTTATAAGAGCCCTAACGCAGGGCTTTAGAGGGGGTGAATGAAATATGAGTCGGAAGAGTGTTTTTGATATGCACAGGAAGACCTTCCTGTTTAGAAATAGCATGGGATTATTAATTAAGGAACTATAAAAGAAAACTGAAGACACAAAATAAACAGAGCTTTGCCATCTACGCGGGAACGGACGGAGCTCTGGAAACTAAAACTTATATCCTCTCGGGGTCTATGCCCTTACAAAGGATTTATGAGAGGGAGAGTTTGTGTCTTTTGCGCTTTGCACTATTAACTGTAACCAAGAGCGCTTGCTCCTCTCTACTATGAGTGTCTAAGATTGCTTTGTGCTGATATGATATGTGCTGGTTCACCTTCAGTGTCTAGGGATGTCAGGGAGTGTGTGTCTTCTAGGGGAGCTGGGTTGACTGGCTTTAAGACATGACAAAGCCTAAAGGGATAGTGACTGTGGCATGAAGTCTGTAGCACAGTCTGTGGATCATCTCATTGATGATGCAAAAACTTATAGGGTCAAAAGAAGGAAGATATTTGCAGTCGTCCATCATGTGCGTGGTGAAAAGCCATAACTGATTGGTGGGTTGGTAGACCAGTGTCTTTTTCTATTATCTGGTCTGGTCTGAGTAAATTCTGAGCATACTTCGCTCAAGAAGCCGGAAGGTCTTGAAATGCTCAGTCTCCTGGCTCACCTTTCCACTTGACTGTTGTCTAAAATTCATACTGACAATCATTTCTCCATAAATCATTTAAAGACACCACAGCCTAAGTGATTAATTGGGAGGGCTGAGAGCATTCCTGGTTGTGGTTACCAATTGTAGCCTGCATTGTATGCCTGTGACACTGCAAGTATTCAATGGCAATAGGCGATGGATAATACCACCTTACAGCTGACAGTGGTCATATGAGTTACTTGAAGGTTTCAGTAAGTATGGATAATAGGAATAGGCCACTTAAAAATAAATTATCAGAGCACAGTGATGGCACCTGCTAAGCTAATAAATGCCCTGTTATTGGCCTCTGATCAATCTTTGTTTGTGTTAGTTGACCTTAGTACAGCTTTTGACACAACTGATCACAGTATTCTCCTTCACACATTAGTGAGGTAGTAAAAGGTAGTAAGAATTGCTGGCTAATCGTTATCAGTTTGTAGATTTAAATCCTGACTATTCTGCCTGTTTTCAAGTGAAGTTTGGTGTTCCACAATGTTCAGTTTTAGGCCCACTGCTTTTTTCTCTTTACATGCTTCCACTGGGCAACATAATTTGTAAGCAAATTGAGAAATATATTCAAATATATATCTTAATGTATATAATTTTATATTCAACAATATACTTAATAATATATTTATTTTATTAAATATATCTATTTCTTTATATATTTTTTCACAGTATGCTTATATGTTAATGTAGTAAAAAAAAAAAAAAAATACTTTATAGGCATTACCCATAGCAAGATTTTGTTGCTCAGAATGATCTTTTCTAGTCTCATGAGACTGAATCGAGCTTTCTCATTTCAAGCTTGACTTTGTATTTTCTATTTCTCCTAAAGTTGACTTAGGAGAAACAAAGAGACATAACTGAGACACAACCCGAGCGATACCTAAGGGCGTTTTCTCACTGGGAACGACTGTTTCGTTCTGTTCCCAAGCACGATTTTCCCCCTCCCCAAGTCTGTAGGTGTATTATAATCTTTATACAGACATGTGTCATACGAGAGGACTATGTTCGGTAGTCACTAGATAGCTGCTGTAGAATATCCTTTTGTTACCCTCCTTCGGTCATAGCACATACAAATTTAGTAAGTAGTTTATTTAAAAAACTAAATAAGAAGAAAGATATGTGTACTGTAAAATGCTACAAATAAAAGTTTTGTCGACCGTTTTTTTTAGAAACCCAAGTGTCCTACAAATTAATGTACAATAGAATACAAAAGGTTACAGTATGCGCAATGGAGCATGGGGGGAGGGGGGAGGGGGGGACTTACTAGGGAGCTCCCACATTAAAGCTACTACTACCACTAAGTCAGGAGGGCTGAAGATCCTCCATGTGACATCAGCCGACCACATCTTTTCGAACGCTCTATTGGGGACTTGGAGGACAGCGCTATCTATTCCTTCCACTTGTGCGAGCTCACTGATGCCCCAGATTGGCTGTAGAGCCGCGATTCATGCAGGTGCACTAAGTACCTCTCATCCCTCCCCTCTGAGGGGACTCGGCCAATCGGCTCTCTAGGCCTCCGGCTGCGAGAGGTTACAGCATCACCTGGGAATCGAACTCGCGTTCTCCAGGTGGCAACATGTGTTCTTGACCTGGAGAGATGAGGAATGGCTTAAAAATTTTGTCCACGGCATCATAACACTGAAATTTGTCTTTTTCATCAGTGGAGGTGCTGGACTTTCCAAGCACATCCCACAGACATTTTATATGATACTTATACAAAGTGTCACATACCCTGACAAAGATATAGAGTGTCACACTGTTCAACTTAAAGTATGATTTTACAGAAGTAACACAAAATCCACAGTCTATGTGACTATCTTCAAGTGAAAATAATAAAATTGCAACAAAAAAAAAATTGTCCTGGAGTTGCTTAGTATCTAATGGAACAAATAAAAATGTATTAAAACATTTGATATTTACTTAAACACCATTCAGCTACTCCATTCCCAACTGTCTGAAGGTTGAGAGGGGCCTAATACTAATATTAGAGACCAGCCTAATAATAATACTGTAACCAGCAGACTGGTTTTTACAGACAAGGTTACATATAACAGAGTAAGGAGATAGCGTTAGACCATTGTATATGGAACCTGAGGTATAAAAGGACCTGTATTTATTTATTTCATATATATAGTACACTATGATAGGAAAATTATTTACATACAGGACAGAGAAAATTACATTTGCATCGAAGGCAGATGTGGCAGCTGAGTATTTTTGCAGAAACTTTGCGCTCATCTTAAGGTGGGTGTTCATTGAGAATGCGATCATGCTAAAAGAAATGGCAATAGAAGTTTGTGAACCCCACCCTTTTAAAGTTTGAAGCGTTTGGTTATTTTGCTACTGCAGAATTTTGTGTCCTGGTAATTGAGCATGATAATCAATGAGGCATATCTAGGTTCGATGATTGACGACTTTTTCTAGTCCATTGGTTTAACTAAGAATTTCCATATTTAGATGTTTTAGTCTTGACATCTAATTGGTGTTCCAGCGGTCATGACGGCACCTTCATAATGTTTGGAAAGGTCTGGGAAGTAGATCATTATGTCATCAATGTAGACTATTTCCCCAGCACATTTCATAGCACATCAATGAGACTCTTACTGTATGTCCCATGGGTTTGCGTAATATTTGTCTGGGCAAAATGGTGGTGTAGGCTAAGGTGATAAAGCAGCCTGGAGCTGCTCAATCAGAACAGCACACAGGACTAAACCATTTTTGCACATTGCACATTTATGGACATTTCCATTCGCACTCACCCTGGGCATTATGGACATTGCACATCTGCACATTCATGCACATTTGCCCACACCCTGGACATTTCTATTTAAATTCAATTTAATTTCCACAACTAAAGTGTTTTATATATTTATATAAAAATTATCAGAAATATTTTTATATATGTTTATACATTTTTCTTATATTTTTTTATTTTGTTCTTATCCTCTATAACAATTTTTCATAGCTAAAGTTTTATTTTTTATTTTTTATTCCTTATTTAATTCCATATTTATTTCTTATTGATAATCTTTTTTAAGGTCATGGGCAGTCCTATAAGCATTTCACTGCATATCGTACTGTGTATGATTGTGTATGTGACAAATAAAATTTGAGTTTGAATTTGATCAGTGAATAGCTTAATCTGCTGGTGCTGTTCACCTAAGCAGATGAGGATACAAGTGATGGTCAGCATAGTTTTATTAGAATCCGCCAATGATACAAAAAAATTAAGTTTGCCTGATCAGGAAACAGGTAAAGGTCAGGTGATTAACAAACAAATCGAGCAAAGCAAGATTTGGAGAAGATCTCCAAATCACCCCCCCCCCATCCCCCCACCCCCACCCTTGCAACGGCTGCAACCGCTGTGGAGACAAAAGTGCCCAGTCAACAGGGTCATGTGGAAACTGAGGCCAAGACAGTTGGTGACACTAGCAACACCTTGACTGTGCTCTGAGGGGTCAGGACTGTGGTTATTCGCCCCTCTAAAGAATATGTTTAACTGCTTAGGAAATACATAGTAACATGCTATGATGGTATTATTTTACCTGTAGTAGAAAGTATATAATATCTGCTCAACATTTATGACCATGAAAGGTAAAAACCGTCCTTGTGCTGGAAGGGAAGTGTTGTAAGAACATGAGTCACAGAACCAGGTTATATAAGGTGTTCTAATGCACTTCATATTTTGGTCTTAGTTTTTGTTCCTGATTTGGGTACATGGGTCCTTGTAGTCAGTTTTTCTTTTTCTTTTAACCATTTTGCCTAGTTATTTCAGTCTATATTATATTGCTTTATTTTGTTTAAGTTGTAACTGCTTGCATTTTAACACAATAAAAGGACTACCTCCCATTGCGAGGCTAGTGCCCCAAAGTGCTGTACACCAATAAGTGTTGTTGTTTTTTTTTTTTAAAGGTTTGGATTCTGGGGGGCAACATTCTCAAGGACTTACTGAAGGTGAGTGCTGAATTATCCTCACACTGATCTTTACAGAGTTTTACAGAGCCCCCGGGGAGGTTTGCCTTTCACCGGTAGATATTTCTGACTGGTACCGTGGGGAGGGAATATTTATCACAGGTGCATGATACTACCTAAGTAGAGGAAGTGAGAAAAAGGATGGTACTACAATTTTAGGTTTATTTCATCTCTTGTGAACTGTCCTTAAGGCAAATGTTTCCCCTTGATTCTATGTCTGTTATAGAGCAGTGTTCATGAGAAACCTTTTGGGTTCACCCCTTTACTGTAGGTACACTCATTTGCATACTAAGCAATTGTATATATTGTAAATATTGCTGGAACTAGTCCTGGAATTTTGGCCCTATCTTTAGGAAGTTGGTTTTCGTGAACATTTCAGTTATTATACACGGTATATACCACATTTATTCATATTTATTATATTGGTAGTTATTTCCCTGCAGATACTACAAGTTCATACTTTTTTCTGTCCTCTGTCTTATATATCTCATACAGTATTTTAAAGTATATTTTATTTTATTTTATTGTTATTTCTATGAAAGTATGTTATGTTTTAGGTAAATCCTGTTTTATGCAACTGAACAATCATTTATATATGAGTGTGATCAATAAAATGTGCCTTTCTTAACAGATTAAGACATGACCTCTACCCTGACATCCACTGTGACTGATGTGGCAGAATGGTTTCTTGAGAATAAAGAAAAAATCAAAAATGCAGTGGAGATCCTAGATCAAGGATGTACAACCCTGGCAGCCACTGTAGGCCAGCTCCATCCCATCCTGGAGGCAGTCTTTAGGGTCCCAGCTAAGCTCCTTAGCAACCCAGAGGGCAAAGAGGGTAGTTTCCTCATGAAACAGTTTGAAAAGGTCAACCAGACATTGGAAAAGCTCAAGGGTGATTTTGAAGAAACACAGCGGGTGCTGGAGAGATCATCGTTGAACAAACAGTACTTTACATTCTACTCACAGATAATTGAACAGTATGACATGTTTAAGTACATTTTCACAGCCAAACCCCAGTTTAAGAAGCTGAAAATAGATGAGTTCCTCATTTACTTTGAGGAATATGAAGGAGACAAGAACCTTGAATGCTTGTACGATGCCATCACTAGAGATGCAATGCTGCAGAAGATACTGGACACTGAGCAGAGGAGCAGGAGACCAGTGGAGGAGTTCTGTGATAGCATGAAGAAGGTGTTTGCGGTTGGTGTTATAGCATTGATGGGCTACACTGCACTAAAGGAAGGCCCTGTTGAAGAGGAAAAGGAATGGCAAGTCCGCGTGGAGGATGTGGAGAAACATTTAAAGGCAGCAGTGGATGAATGTGTGAACAAATTTGCTGAACAAGCCAAGATTGATTTAGATAAAATGATCAGAGATGGGCCAATGAGCGTCCAAAAGTTTCCAAAAGTCCTACTAGATGCTCTGGTCAAGAAGTATTACTGGGTCTCCTGGTCAGTTCGGGTCTTTAAACATGAAGACTGCAATCTTTTGAAGTTTCTGCTTGGCAAGCAGCACCATGTCAGTGGTGTCAATTATTTTGAGTTTCTGTGCAATAATATAAAGATTGTGGTGTCTTTCACTGCTGAACCTAAAACACTCAACACGAGTCAGATAAACGATCAAATAGAGGAAGAGAAAGGTGGCGTTGAATTTGTGGCTGAGTCACTGTGCAAGAGTCATCCCAAATGTCTTGTCCATGCTGTCAGTCACTGGTACAGAGTGGAGGAAGCCAATAATTTCGATCCCGAGCGCTATTTTGTGTCTAAAAAAATAGCACACATTTTTATTCACTCAGAATAATGTAATTTTGATCTAAATTTTAATTACATGTGTTGATGATAATCAAAGTCTACACCATGTACTCAGTTTGGATTCTTCAGGCTCTTATTAATTAACAGTCAATATCTTTATTTAAAAAAATGGTTGTTGTTATTAGTAGCTCTTAATATTTGATTTAAGCTGGTCTAGCACTAAAGCTTGACTACAGTATATCACAGTCTATAAGGATGCAAACATTGAGTATAACATTAAATGCTTTTGTGCAGATAAGTTCTTATTAGATTATAACCTTAACTGTATTATGTATTATATAAAATGTATTTTACATGATTAATAAAAAAAACCTCTAAATACAGTAAATGAGAAATTGTTTCTTTTAATATGTTTTGCAGAAGCCTCGATAACACATTGCAAATGTTATTTAAACAACAAATGTAATTAATCACAACATGACTGAAATTCATAATCAATATACAGTATACAAATGTGGTTTGAAGACAATTTAAACAGATCAAATATAATTGGTTGTATATCAATATACAGTATTATTCTGTTTAATATTCCAGTAATCAATTCTCAGAACAATATTTATTTATTTTAAGCATATGCTTAAATTTCTCTCTCAACTATGCATTCAAGGTCGCCAATACTAAATGTCTCTTCTGCTATTGTTTACTTCAAAACAGGACTTCAAATTTTATCCTTCCACAATTCCAAGATTTACTCTTTCTAGAAGTCCTAGTAGGCACACCATGTTAACTTCTTTCTAGCACAATATTAAAATACTCAGTAATAAATAGTGATGGTATGTAATGGCATAGAAAATATGAAGATACTGTAATTTGCAAACACATATTACTTTTTGCTCATTTAATTAAAGCATGATATTATACCTATTATATTTTAAAGCTTTATATGGCATTAAATTCCAGAATCACACTTGACACTAGTTGAAAAAAAAAATAGTTTATTAAAAATATTAAAATCTTCTATAGTTCATTATCCTGGTGATGTTCGTGTTCTTGGTACCAGTAACCACCCCATCCAAGTAAATCCACTGAATAAAGCACAATGGCTAATCCAGCGCTCACTATCTTCATCACCACAGTCAGAACAACCAGTATACACATGAGAAGACACATCTGTACACTAAAGCCATACACTGATTACTACTGGACTGGATATTTATGTAAGACTGATCAAGTAAACTAAAATCAAGTACAAATTTAAGTTAACTAATCAAAAACATTAATTCTCTTCAGAGAAAACTTCACCATTTCAACCATTTGTCTTTGCTTACTAAGAGCATGTATTTTATTTATTGAGAACAAGCTAGTTAATATAAAGTTATAATTAGAAACTGCGCTGTTACTGCTGCTGTTATAGAAGATGAATCAACATCTTTTTCAATGTGGCATTAAAGGTTTGATATTTCTGAGATTGCACTCTTTGTACAAGCGCAGTGTGAATGTTGCAACCTAAAGATTAATTAAATAAGTTAATTAACCAGCTTTAAGATAAAATGGCATTGAGAGGTTTGAGTCTCAACTCGTAATTGTACAGCAGGAGCATGCTTCAAAAGAAAAGAGGAAACTCACCAGAAATGGGTTTGGAAGCTTTTCAGCTAGGCTACACATGATTCCAACTGCAACAAACATAACATAAGACAATGCATAAAGAATTCATTTATTATACCACAGTAATGAGCCTTACATGAAATAGAAAAAGTTTAGGTTAATTGGAATACAACAAAATTTTTTAAATGAAATATTATTCTTACCATGCCCCTAGCCATACCATACCTTTATAGCATTTGGGGCTGTAGCACAGGGTACCCATGATCTGGCAAAAAAGTGGCCATTTACTTTGTGTACAGTGTACACCGTCACCCCTTCAGCCCTGCTGATCATCAGTAACATTTCTGAAGCTCTACAAAACAAACAAAATTATATTATTTTTTTATAATATTCATAAATACTATGTGTCTATTATTAATATTTGATTAACCTCACAAAGGCAAATATTTAATTGTTTTCGTTTTTAATAATCCTGTTCAAAAGGATTACAATATTTTATATAACGTAGGCTAATAAAAAGCAATAATATGAAGCATCACAATGAAACATAAATCGGTAGAGAAAATATATTCGCAGCAGTCCGATGCGAGTGCATGTGAAATACCCGAACTGAGAGCCCAATGAAATGCCTTAAAAAGCACTAAAATGCCCACCTACATAAATACCTGTACGTAATCGCAACGGTTGGCTGATCAGATCACAGACAAAGAGCAACAACACCTGGACTCTGTTATAATTATACTTGGTGATTTTAATAAAACAAACCTCAAATGTGAACTGCCTAAATACAAACAGAACATTACATGCCCCACCAGAGACAAAAATATTTTGGAATAACTGGTTGATGACTTGAATGAGTTCTATTTCAGATTCGAAACTCCCAGTCTCACACCACACACCTGTCCAGACCCTCTTTCTACATTATCACCTCTGGCAACCACCCTATCTCTCCCTCATGCACTCCAGGTCTGTGAAAAGGATGTTCGTCAGATCTTCCAGAAACAAAAGAGAATGAAAGCACAACCTCTGATGGGTCTTTTTAACAATGGAGTCAATGTGAATGTCCCACTTCAGTTCCTGAGAGATGGTCGTGCCGAGGAATTGACCAGATGCTGGCCCCCATCTTTACACAGATCTTCAACAGAAGTCTATATATATATATATATATATATATATATATATATATATATATATATATATATATTATGGCATGCCGTTTAGGAAAATTTTCATGAGAGAACTTAATGGAAACTCTGAATATATTGAATGAAACGTGAGAATATTGAATGGATTCCGAATATATTGATTGAAAAAAAAATATATATATATATATATATATATATATATATTGAATGAATTCTGAATATATGTATTGAAAACTGATATATTGAATGAAAAGTCTGAATATATTGAATGAAAACTAAGTATATATTGAATGAAACATGACGTCACCGAAACACAGCGCCATCTATAGAAAGGATGAGTGAGTCGGCGAGAAACTTGGTTGCAATTGTGAGAAATGAAGAGATGGTGAACACATTGATGAGTGCGTGTACGACCCAAAGTGGTGGCACAAGCCGCACTCAGTATCAGACTACGGATGAAGAAATTTATTCTCTATTTCACCGCGGAAGACCGGTGTTGTGCGCTAAAATGCCCCCCCCCCCCCCCCCCCCCCTGCCACAAATTGCCCCCCCCCCTACATAATCTCTATCAAATATTATATTACAACAGAAATTCATAGGTTTATTGTTATCAAATATGATATAAACATTATAATTAACCCTAGGCACGTGACAGGGGTCGAGACCATGGATACAAATTCTCATATAATGTTTATTTTGTGGCACATTTATTTTACAGGGATTTGTCATGTAATACAAAAATGCTTGCACTAAATAAATATTTATGATGAAAAATTTAACGAAATGATTTTTATTATTAAATAAGCAATATCAAAAATACATCTTGTATATTAAAATTTTAAAAAAAAATATTTTTCCCCTATACAACATGTAATTTTTTATAATGCTTATTTTATAATCAAATCCATTTGGTCTAATTTGTAATTTCTAAATCATAAACCTATACATTTCTGTTCTAATATAATATTCGACGGAGATTGTGTAGGGGGGGCAATCTGTGGCACGGGAGCATTTTAGCGCACAACACCGGTCTTCCGCGGTGAAATAGCGAATATATTTCTTCATCCGTAGTCTGATACTGAGTGCGGCTTGTGCCACCACTTTGGGCCGTACACGCACTCATCAATGTGTTCACCATCTCTTCATTTCTCACAATTGCAACCAAGTTTCTCGCCGACTCACTCATCCTTTCTAAAGATGGCGCTGTGTTTCGGTGACGTCATGTTTCATTCAATATATACTTAGTTTTCATTCAATATATTCAGACTTTTCATTCAATATATCAGTTTTCAATACATATATTCAGAATTCATTCAATATATATAGAGTTTCAATCAATATATTCGGAATCCATTCAATATTCTCACGTTTCAATCAATATATTCAGAGTTTTCATTAAGTTCTCTCATGAATATTTTCCTAAACGGCATGCCATAATATATATATATACTATGTAAAGTCCCTTTTAAACATTCCGCAATCATTCCTATTCCAAAAAAAAATAATAAAAAATCATAGGACTTCTAGCATCTTCTAACATCTGTGGTCATGAAGTCGTTTGAAAGACTGGTGTTGGCTTATCTGAAGGACATCACTGGACACTTACCCCCTGCAGTTTGTTTATAGAATCTGTCTATAGGTCTGTGGATGATGCAGTCAACATGGGACTGCACTTCATCCTCCAACATTTGGACAAACCAGGGGCTTATGCAGGGGTCTTGTTTATAGATTTTACACCAGCTTTAATACAATCATCCCAGCACTGCTTCAGACCAAACTAACCCAGCTCTCTTTTCCTAGCTCTATCTGTCATTGGATCCCTAGCTTTCTGACATGCAGGCAGCAGCTAGTGAGTCTGGGGGAATTCATGTCCAACAGCCACACCACCAAGGGATGTGTTCTCTTCCCACTGCTCTTCTCACTCTACACAAATTACTGCACCTCTACAGATCTCTGTGTCAAGCTCCTGAAATTTGCAGATAACACTACCATCATCGGCCTCATCCAGAAGGGTGACGAGTCTCAGAATATCACTTTGGGCCCCTCACACCCAAGCCACCTTCTCTTTGAACATTTGCTGTCTGGTGCAATTACAGAGCACTGAACACCAGGACAGTAAGGCAATTTACCTCATGAACAGTTAAACATTCTCACTGTGCAATAAATATATGTGCAATTCTGTGTGCAGTACGACTGTGTAATACTCTGAAAAAGTACAAGTATGCATATGTACTCATATGTTTGGACCCCTTTTGCAGCATTTACTGTCTTAATGCGACATGGCATGGAAGCTTTGAGCCTGTGGCACTACTGAGATGTTTTGGAAGACCAGGATGCTTCAATAGGGGCCTTCAGCTTTTCTGCATTGTTCGGTCTGATGTCTCTCATCTGTCTCTTGGCAACGGCCCATAGATTCTCTATGGGGTTCAGGTCAGGCAAGTTTGCTGGCCTATCAAGCACAGTAATCCCACAGTCATTGAACCAGGTTTTGGTGCTTTTGGCAGTGTGGGCAGGTGCCAAGTCCTGCTGGAAAATTAAGTCAGCATCCCCATAAAGCTCGTCTGCGGAAGGAAGCATGAAGTGCTCCAAAATCTCCTGGTAGACGGCTGCGTTGACCCTGGACTTAATGAAGCACAGTGGAGCAAGAGGAGCAGATGACATGGCTCCCCAAATTAACACAGACTGTGGAAATTTCACATTGGACTTCAAGCATCTTGCAGTATGTGCCTCTCGGTTCTTCCTCCACCCTTTGGGTCCTTGGTTTCCAAGTGAGATGCAAAATTTGCTCTTATCAGAAAAGAGGACTTTGGACCACTGAGCAACAGACCAGTTCTGCCGGCTTGACAAGAGGAATACGACATTTGAAGCCCATGTCCAGGGTGGTGGCTCTTGATGCACTGACTCCAGGCTCAGTCCACTCCTTCCAACACTTTTGAATGGGCTTTTCCTGACAATCCTCTTCAGGCTGCGGTCATCCCTGCTGCTTGTGCGCCTTTTTCTTCCACACTTTCCCCTTCCACATAGCTTTCTATTAATGTGCTTTCATACAGCAATTTGGGAACTTCCAACTTCTTTTGCAATTACCTTTTGAGGCTTTCCCTCCTTATGGAGGATGTCAATAATGGTTTTCTTCACAACTGTGAGGTCAGCAGTCTTTCCCATGACTGTGCTTTGTACTGAACCAGACTGAGAGACAATTTAAAGGCTCAGGAACCCTTTGCAGGTGTTATGGCTTAATTATCTGATTAGATTGGGACACTTCGAGCCTAGAATATTGAACCTTTTCACAATATTCTTATTTTCTGAGATTGTGGATTTGGGGTTTTCATGAGCTGTAAGCCATCATCTCAATTATGACAAATCACAGCTTGAAATATCTTGCTTTGCATGTAATGAGTCTCATATATTAGTTTCACCTTTTAAGTTGCATTACTGAAATAAATGAACTTTTGCATGATTTTCTAATTTTTCGAGTTTCACCTGTATATATTACGACATAATTTTATCATGCAAAGCTGGCTGGACATAATTTTCCAGTACCAATTTTACAGTATTTAGCTATCTGCCTGAACTTTAACCTGCGCCATAAGTGAAATCAAAATGTTGAGTAAAAGCTATTAGTTCTGTGATAGATTTAATAATATTCTTTAGAATAACCTATTAATAAGCTACTTGCTCAATGTAAACAAACATCTGCACCAATAGATATTAATTAGAAAAGCTAAACTGAATATTTTTACTGGGATTTGTTCATATTTTTACCACTGCAATAACAGCGCTGAAGTGATATAAGTGAATTTTAGTGCGCTGAAGTCGTTTTTTTTTTAGACTTTTTCAACTTTTTCATCTGATTCACTTTTAGATTACCGAACAGTATTTCCAAAATTTCTGTATGATGTACATCTACTGTAGTATATTTTTTACATAAATCTTCAGAAAAGGTTCATTTTGTACTATAATTATTATTATTAGGTTTTATTGATTATCCAATATCTGTACAGTGGAACCTCGGATTGCAAGTAACTCAGTTTACGAGTGTTCCGCAAGACGAGCAAAGATTTTTAATACATTTTGACTAGAAAAACAAGCATGTCTTGGTGTACGAGTGCCGAGTTTTTTGACACCGACACACACACACCGACACGCACACTCTCTTGCCTTTACACCCGCCCCTCCCCGACTTCACGCAGACACACACACTCTGCTCTACAAAGAAACTCTGTCGCGATTCTTTTCAAAGGGAAGGTGCTGGTTCAGTTTTTTTTTTTTTTTTTTTTTACTTTACAGCAGTGATTCCGTTAGTCTGCACTCACGTGAGTGTCATTAGAGAGATTTCTTTTTTCCCGTTAAAACAGTGTTTCCGTTGTGTGTGTGTTTATTGTGAAATTTAAAAAGCGAGTTGGGGGGAGGGAGAAGGAGTTTTACTGTGTAAGATGAGGCGAGGGAAGGGGCTAATTTCACACACACGCGCACACACACACACAAATACACGGCGCCTGCGCGCACAAACGGAAACACTTATCTGTTGGGTTTTATTTTAACTTTTTTAAAAGGTAAAGTGCAGGTTAATATGTTTTATTTTTACTTTATATATTGTATTAATTATTTTTCTGTATTTTTTTTTGGGCTGTGGAACGAATTATTTGAGTTTTCATTATTTCTTATGGTAAGATTTGATTTGGTTTACGAGTGTTGTGGAATACGAGCCCACTTCCGGAACAAATTATGCTCATAATCCAAGGTTCCACTGTATTCATAAAATTCTCCACAGAACAGTTCAGTCTCTACCTGAGACTATATTCAATCTTACATTACCCTTCTCAGTTATTAAACAGTTATGAAACAATAAACCTATGAAACCTATGAAACCCATGAAACCTATGAAACCCAGATTTCCGTAATACCATCCGCAAGAATAAAGTGAATGCAACTGGAGGTCTTTTGTGTATTTTTTTTCTTATGTTCTTTTCTTATTTTAAACTAGTGACAATTCATCAACCATGGCAGACAAGGATACATTAAAACAAACTACAGCTGAGGTGCTGGGTTATGTGGAGAAAGTGTTCTCCTTCACCTCCACCTTCTACGCTATATTTGTAATCGACACCTCACTGGTTCGCGTAGTGAAAAAAAGGCCTAGTGGGAGATGAGGCTAATGAGCGGTATGATGATTTCCATGCAGATTCATAACAAGTTGGACAGCATCTCTGAGCAGAACAAGCAGCTGTAGAGTGCAATCATAATGGCTGAAATTAACAAAAACTGTGGTGGACTGGAAAAAAATATTGAGCAACAGTACAGAGCCTTCAAGAAAATGGTGGATGGAGTCAAGAAGGACCCTGAAAATGGTGAGCGTTACAGAGAGGATTCAAGACAATTTATGGAAAACAAAAGGGCTGCCTAAAATTAAATGAGTACTACTTTGTCCTCATGAGAGAGCAGGGTCCTTTGGGGAGGCCACTGTTGGAAGTTTATCTAGAGGACTGTAAAGGTGAGAAGAAGATGAGGGCTAGATGATTTCATTTGGCATACCTATTCCACATCGGCCTCATTGCACTGATGGCCTACTATGTCATCACTGAGAATGATGAGGATAAGTTCAAGAAATAATGGGGCAATTTAAGTCCAAATATAAATATAAATAACATGAACACACAATAAGAATTAAATGACAACTAATAAGAATAAAAGTCAAAATAAATAAATATGTGCGAGATAAATATAAAAACAAAAAACATGTAGAGATGCGATGATATTATAATGTCTTATGTATAATGTTCTCAAATATAAAAAAATATGTACAGAGACTAAGAATAATGTGCAAATATGAATACAGGGAATAAAATATACGTAAAATCAAATCAAGAAAATCCTCATCATTCTCTCAGTATTGGCCTTCAGGGAGCAGAAGCACTTGACTAGAGAACAGTCCAATCTTGGAGTAGTGGCACTCACCATCTCCCTGGCTTTGGTGCAGCATCACTTGCTGTAGATACAGTACAGGTGTGGGAGCTCAATGCAGATCATATGTATCTTATTCCAAGATGGTCAGGTATACAACACTGAAACAGAAATACTAAACAGAACAATATGCAAATAATTGTATTTTGCAGCAGTTGGCTAGTGACATCTGCAGGATTTACAAAGAATTACATTAGCTCAAAGTCTGGAATAACATTTTCTATAGAATCTACCCACATGATAGAGACAGGATTACATCACCAAAGATTAAAAAACAGTGTTTTAATAGTTATTAAACATCTTGTCCCAGACATTTGCTTTTGGTGGTTGGCCTTCTCTAAAAGCTCTGTTGAATATTAAAAGTTTGTGATATATATAAAAATATATGTAAAAAATTTATGCAACCAGATGATGTGTAAGTGAGTGGAATGATTGTCCAAAGTCCGGATTATTTATGAATGGTGTGTGGTGAGAGAGCTGAATCGGCCTCACCGGAAGTGTTGGTAATAATCTGGGAGCACAATTTTGAAGCTGGAGTGAAGTGGTGAAGCAGACCGGGGATTTCCGCTGACGACAGTCTCAACAATATTCTTCCAACTCCACAACAATTGTCACAAAAACATTGCACTGCATCTCCCAACTCTCGCTACCGGAGCTTCACCGTCGGGTGTCCTTCAACAGGATCCCCTGACCCTGTTACGTCATCACGATGACTTCATCCCGGGAACGGATTGTGGTCTCGTCCAAGATCTAACCTAATTACAAACAACGTTCTCTAAATGAAGGTAGTTGTCTATATAATAGGGTTAAAGTATACCTTTTTCTCCTTGTAATGACAACATTTTTGGTTTAGGCCATGGTTGTCATCGAGATCTTGAAGGACCGAGACAAGCTGAAGTTATGCCTGGTGAAGTTACTGGAGTATGCACCTGCCATCTCCTCATCTGAAGATGAAACCCATCTTTGCAGTGGCAGGCTGACTGATGTGCATCGTCCTGCACCACATGAATGATGAGGTGATTCAGAGTCACCAGTAATGATTCTTCTTACGAAACCTTCACATTCCTTGGAGTATTGGTCCAAATTGTGTTTGCGTATATCCAAATGCTCTGTTTATTTTCTTCTGTGAGTTGTTTCGGCACCAGGTACACCCACAAAAAGAAATCACTGCGCACTGCTTTTCTGCTTGCAAGTCACAAGTGGGGCATCCATTTTTACTCGCACCGTAGTTACAAATAAACACACCTGCACAGCAGTGACTGGGGAGACAGTAGCCTTGAATGGAAAGTGCTGATAAGACAGTGCGGCCAACAGACGTTTTAATATGCGCATAATTCTTTTTTACTCACTCTCGTAAATTCACTAAGAGCACTTTGCTTTTAAACATGTATTACGACATGTATCATACATTTTATTTTAGCAAAAAATTATTTGTATATTTTAACCATAAGTCAGTGACCCCTTATTGAGGTCCACATGGGTCACTGTCATGGCTAACTGAAGAGTTCTTTCTTTTCCACATATAAACATAAATGTTATATTAATTTTGATACATAACGATACATACATTTTGCATGGTTTCAGTACAAGTCTCAGAGCCAATCCAGCTACTCGGTAAACAACTATTCTCTTCTAGGGATCACTTGATCATACTGTATGATAATGATTTATTACTTTATTACAATGTATTTTATAAAGATAATCATTAATCAAGCCATTGACTGGAGAGTTGTTGTTGTCTGGAGAGTCAGAGTCATTCCAGTACACCCAGTATACAGTATATTAGGCGTATAAGAATGACAACATATTAGATATTTTTGTGTGTTGTTCTAAACCTGCGATTTGCAGCTGCAGAACTGTTAAAACTGCTGTTGAATTTTCTTAATTAATGTTTGTGTCGAGATGCAAGAATTATATGAGTGATTATGTGACAAAAATTATGATTGATCGAGTTCTAGCTTAACAATATTGAGTGTGGTTCCTCCAAATTTAGATTAATTAGATGTATTACATCTAATTAGGCCAGATAAGGATGTACTGTACGCATATAATTTTTTTTGCACAATGACCACGCAATAAACATGCATTTATTTGCTTCTTGGGAGCAAAAGTGCAAGTCAAGAGATATATTGTATTGGACTTTGCCAATGGTTCAAACATGAAGTTCAGAATCATAGTAAAAGAGCAACAGAACTTGGTAAACACAGTAAAATGAAACAACATTCCTCCAGGATCAAGGTGCTAGATTCAATATAAATTTAACAACATACATTAACAGAAAAATGAACTAGCTTGAAGACCTAATTAGCCAGCTAGCTAACAAGACAGATTTACATTACAAGTTAAACAAAAAAAAAGAGCCTATACTTTCAAACATAATTACAGCAGTGAAGGTCATGTATATTGCAGTGTTAAGTGAAGCTTGATTCTATTGTACACAGAACATAACCTCTCCAACACGTATGCGGATCACCTGTGAGTGCTGTTGTTCTTGGGCCTCCTTTTATAGTGGGTCAAGAACATCACGGGCTGAAACATAGTGTCTTTTCTCTTGTCCATGGTCCTCTTAGTAAATAAGTTATGGAAGCTTGTCCTCCCTGCTACGTGTGTCTAAGACTGCTTTGACAATATATTCTGGTTCGCCTTCAAGGTCTATGGATGTCAGCAAAGCATGTGTATGGGGAGTAGCTTCCCCTAGAGGACTGGGGTTGACTGGTTTTAGGCATGAAACTGGGGCTATGTGACTGTGGCGTGGGAGTTCAGTGTCTGAAGAAGACCTCTTTGATGTGTTGCAAAAACCTGTAGGCCTAAGGAACCAATTATGCCAGGAGATCTTCATGAAATGCCCAATCTCGTGGCTCACCTTTCCACTTGATTGTTGGCTTGGGGTGATATCTGTATTTCAAGCTGACAATACTCAAATTTTCCATAAATTCTTTCCAGACAATCTATGAAAACTGGGATTCCCAGTCACTCACCACATCCTCTGGAATACCAGATTAACTGAAAATGTGAAGGAACATTAAGTCAGCTGTCTGAAAGGCAGGATCAGACGGATAAGCTGGAAGTAATAATTAATAATTACCATAACTGTGGTTTTGTTCTGAAAAGAGGGAGATGATTTAAGGGTGGGTAAGGACGAGAGTGGCAGCTTGCCTCCTTTGGACCATACTGCAATATACTGGACAAGCACCTTGTCAGTGAGCAGATTGATAAAATTAAGTAAGTAAAGAGAGCACTGCAACGTTATGCCCTTACATCCCACAGGATTGCCGTGGTGATGGTGGTGTAGTTTGAAATGATGAGGTGGCCTGAAGCTGGTCCATTTGAGCAGTGAGTGCTGTAGCTTGATCTGCTGGTGCTGTTCACTGATAATGTAACCTTGGGCTGCTAGTGCATGACACCAATACCACCCATCCCCATCCATGGGATAGTGAAGTATTCTGTCACAGAAGCACATACAAGTGCAGATCAGCAGAGTTTTATTAAACTGGGCAAATGTTACAAAAACAAAGCTTAGAATTGTGGGCAGGAAACAGGTAAAGGTGATCAACAAACATGAACTAGGCAAGTATGTGAATGGTGGTGTCAGGGATTACCCCTAGAGGGCGCCAAAGCGCCCAGAGATTTCCTTTGTTTTTTCTGTGGTCTTTGTGTTCTTTTCTGTGAAGGACTCTAATCCCCAGAATGCACCTCAGTCAGGTGATGTGGCGCTCACCTGAACTGAGGTTGCTAATTAGGTGTGCTCATTAGTGTTTGTTATAAATGTTCCTGAGTTCTGTGATGTCCTTGTCTTGCATCTGTTCGTCTAGGGTTACTGTTTGTCCTGGTATGCTAGCTCTGTGTTCTTCCTGGCTCCATGTTCTCCTGGCTCCGTGTGCTCCTGGTTTGTCTGTCTGTCTGTCTCCTAGCCTGTCTATCTCTGTCTGTTGGTAATGTCTAGTTTGTCATGTTTATAGTTTATCCTGGTTTCAGTTCATGTTCTGTTCCTTTTGTTCCCATTGTTTTGTGTCATTAAAATCCTTTTGATCACTTTCACCTCTGCTATCATGTCTCTCTTTCGTCCGGCAAGCAGTAACCGTGACAGGTGGTGAGTGGTAGGCCAATATGTAATGAAACATTGGTATAGACAAGAGCTAAGACGAAACAGAATCCTAATAAATATTTAAATAAATATTGATCTGCATACTGGTCTGTAATGTCACTGTGGCAGGATTAGGGACAAAAATAGTTAGTAATAAAAGCCAATAGTGTTTATGACAAGCTATAACACTGGGTTCTCTTTAGTTTAGGTTTAAACCTTGACGAATAAAAAAAAAATAGTTTGCTTTGTAGTTGCTTTTTTACCTCGCCTTCCTTAGTTTGCTTTGTAGTTGCTCGCCTTCCTCGCTGAAGCATGGAGGCGGAGGAAGAGGAAGCTCGCTGTCCTCCTCGATGCAGAGCCGCGGCGGAGGAAGAGAAAGCTTGCCGCCCTCGCTGAAGCAGGGGAAACCTGCAAACTGCCACGTCTGCTTTCATAGAGATCTGCATGATCAAGGGCTGATGATCACCAGCACCAGGCTAAAACTAACCCTCTTAAATCTAGTGGAAGCAGTAAGGGGGTACTTAGTATTGCCCGCATGTTTTTTTTTTTTTTCTTTTTGGCTTCATTTTTGTTCAATAAATAATAGCATGGTGTAAAAAGGTATGTTGTTGTTGACCTGTGTTAGGAAAGGATGAAATGTAGGCCATGCATATTCACATACAGTATGTTAAGACTTCAATTCATTTCAAACAACCAAAATGAAAACCAGATTTTTAACATGAACAAAACAATTAATACTTTCACTAGTGAAGCCCATAACAAACCAACTCAGAAAGGATGATGACAAACATTGATAACAAAACAGATGCAAGACACTCAATGACTGATCCCCATATGACCATGAAAGCACAAGATGGAGGTGCATTCTGGGAAATTAATTCCAAGACAAAGAAAACCATAGATGGAATGCGCCCTCCAGTGGCTATCCCTAACATTTTGAGGTTTTGCCTAATACCCGCTACAATCAGATGGTTTTAATGATGTTTTTACACACACACACACACACACACACACACAAATAGAATCAAAAGAGGGGGCACTAAATTTTACACATATTCCACACTCTAATCTTGTATGTGGCAGTAATAAACCTTTGAGCTGGCTTGTCAATGGTTATAAAAGCTGACAATAAGACGAATATAGAGAACAAGAGTCTTGCATCAAAAGCATAATGTATTCTTGCACGAAGAGTATAAGACCTGGCATATGTACCTTGCAGGTCTTAAACACTGGTGTTTTGGATTATGAATATGTCACATGTTCCATGCTTGTACATTGTAGTAGCAAGTGATTCGTCAGCACTTTTTCCTGGTTGGTGCAGGTCATATTATAGTATAAATATAGGCACCCCCAAAAACCAGACTTCAAAAATATAAGTCCTGCCACTTACTTGTTCCATCAATTAACTAAAGCAGCTGATTTTAATTAACACAACTCTTCAGCCGGACCTGAACTAACTGGTGACGTCACCTGTTCTGTGCACAGAGAGAACTAATACATGGCACGTGCTGTCTTAATACGTTTGGCCACCACTGTGTGTTTCTCTCTCTCGCGCGCGCACCACTTTAATTAAACTTTGACTGAATTCCTTTATCACAGTAAAATGACTAAAATATCTGATAATGATATAATTATACTAACACACTGCAGGTGCACTTACGAAGTATCGAAGACGTCCGCTTCCCTGGGTCACGTGACCGACGAACGGATTCCGTTCTGGCTCGATTGCTTTTCCTGTTTTGAATTTGTACTTGAATTTCCAAGCTTGAATTTTCTATCTGAATTTCACCGCTTGAAATGGATTGCGGAAAATTTCGTGTGACATTCAGAGCACTTAAATTCAAAGATGTTGCTTTTTAAAGTCAAATATTTCAGTTTAATAAATTCAGTAGTATTTAAATTTCAAAATTAACAGTTCAATAGGGATCCAATTTCAATATGTATTTTTCAAAGGCTGATATAATTCATGTAATGTGTACACTAGGAGATTTAAAAAAAAAAGCATATTACATAGAGTGTGTTGTTTTAAACCTGCGATTTGCAGCTGCAGTAATGTTAAAGCTACTGTGAGAAAAATGATTAATAGAGTTCCAAGGTATCTGTACTGGGTGTGCTTCCTCCAAATTTAAATTAAACACACAAGAGAAAATGTACAGTATTTCACATAATTTACCACAATACAGATTCCACATCCTTATTCTGTGGAAGATGACAGCCATGCTGTAAACAAGCATGTGGTTCACAAAAGGAGAAGTGCAGTTCAACGGATATACAGTAGTGAACTTGGCCAGTAGCACAAAATTGAGGTTCAGAATCATGGTAAAATAGACACAGAACTGGGTGGAAAAACAAAAAGAAGAATCCAGGCTTAGTAAAGACAGGAAAAATTTAAATAAAGACTCTATTCTATAAAACATGATTGCGGCAGTAAAATGTATACTACAAGTGATTATGATTGGAACCAAGTGTGTGCAATCTGTCCTAAGGTGCCTGTGATTGTGAGACAGCCTGTGATGCTAGAGTTTGGCAGCACACTTTAGTTGGATGATAATTGCATCGGTTGCCACTTGTAGCCTGCATTGTACGCCTGTGACACTGCAAGCTTTCGATGGCAATAATGTTATATAAAGTGATGAATAATACCACCAAAAGGTAATCCTTGTCCCAAATCGGTAAAGTTGATACGGCCTATACAGCTGACAGCAGTCACATGCGCTACTTGAAGGTTTGGGTAAGTATGAATAGTAGGAATAGGCCATTAGGGATTGAAAAGTTGGAGGATGAAGTGGCCAAATGTGTGAAATTACAAGATATGCGTTTCAAGGTAATGACATAGAAGATAATAAGTTTGCTAATGTTTGGTAACTATTAAAACTGTCACGTTGACATTTTCAAGATGTTTATCGTATATTGCTGGCCAAAGTGTAATTTCAGTTTAAAACACATTAAATCTTTTCTGTAACTTAATTTGGTAGCATGGCCCATTCATGCAATAAAATGACCCACTCATTAAATACTTTTGGAGTCTCCGTGAAGAGGCCAAGACTGCTGAGAGAATTAGAAGAAAGAATATGTGACCCAATCTGTAAAAACCCAGCTAAAGCTATTTTTTTTCATTTATTTATTTATGTATTTGACATTCAGTGGTTTTACATGAATTCATTCTATGTGTAAAAAAAAAAAAGGCTTTAGCTGGGTTTTCACAGACAGGGTTACATATACAGGAATCCACAATGTAAAAATGATCACTAGATTTGATTCTACTCGAAAGTTTATGATGTTTACATTCTTGATTCAAAGGAAACATGGGGTCTACCAAGAAAATTTAAAATGAATAGATATTAACTAAACAGGTGCATCAATTAATGAATAGGAGGGAAATCAATTTAACACAAAAATAAACCCATCACTTTATATTATCATACAATATAATCATTGTATGATTTATAATGAAGAATATAAAATATAAAATCATTAAAATAAATACATGAATAATAATATAGGTTTTTATTTTTATTTTTCTGGCAACTAGTATGATTGAGTATTTTACTCAATGCCTTTACACATATTTGACTTTTTTTAAAAAGCCAAAATCAGAGCAAATGAGATCCCCAGCTGATCTGTCCCAACTGTGCCATGTGTGTTTATCTCATCCTCTCACTGTACACTCTACTCAATGATGCCTACCATGTATTTGGACTTGCATATACAGTAAGGTCCTTTTGACACTTTCAATCACTCAAGTTTCTTGTGAAGGAAGCTTCTTAACACTGTGGTTTGTAAAGAACAGGCTAAGAAGTGCTCTGATTGAGGAACAGGCATTGGAGGCCTTGATGCTAATGTGAGCTTGATGCTCACTCAGAGAACCTGGAAAGGAGATCCTTGTGCCCCTAACAATGACACAGTAATTAACAAGCATTGCAGGAACTTGTGCACTGCTTAGGTAGTTGCTGATGCTATAGGGCTGAGCCATTTCCATTATCTTGGGTGTGAACCAAAACTTCTAAAGTTACTGTAATCAACAGGATGATACCCATTTCCTTACTTTTAAGTGAAATATTATTTAACTTTGTGGGCTGGTCTTGGGCAGGAAAGTCTCCCAAGTTGAAGATTCATGCCACTCTGGCCATGCCAGACACTCAAATATGAACTGGGTTTCCCAATCACTCTCTATATCCCCTGAGAACCCGCAAATTTGCTGGACATTTAGTTCAGCTGTCTGAAAGGCAGGATCAGACAAAAAGACTTGGAGAAATGATTGATACTTAACAAAATACATGTGATGTTGTTCTGGGTAGACAGTTTGGCTGCTGATAGAGTATGAAGTACTTTGCCTTGTAGCTTGACATGCTGGTGCTATTCACCTAATTTAGCCTTGGGGTATATTCTGTCACAGAAGCAGATGAGGATATTCAATTCAACTTTATTTATATAACGCTTTAACAATTGACAGGGTCGAAAAGCAGCTTCACACAATCAAAATAATTATTTAAGTTTGTATGACATGTGAATGTGTATGAATCAAAATGATCAGACCCTGATGAGCAAGCCGAGCATGACGGCGACAGTGGCAAGGAAAAACTACCCGAGATGGAAGTAGGAAGAAACCTTGAGAGGAACCAGACTCAACAGGGAACCCATCGTCACTTGGGTCATAATGGATAGCAGGGATTGATCTGCATCATACTGTGTGAGACTGGAAGTTCAGTATAGCAGGAGATGGGTTTATGTTAATATGGATTCCAGTTTGTTATTGTAGGCTCAGGTAGACTGTAGGAAACTCCAGTCCTGAACTATCGAGCGTGCACTGCCAGGTTCGATTCCCGTCTCTGTGTGCATGGAGTTTGCATGTTCTCCCCGTGCTTGGTGGATTTCCGCTGGGTAGTCCGGTTTCCTCTCACAGTCCAAAGACATGTAGGTTGGGTTAACTGGCATTGCCAAAGTGGCCATAGTGTGTGAATGAGTGTGTGAGTGATGTGTATGTGTGTGCCCTGCGATGGATTGGCTCCCGTGACCCTGAATACAGGATTAGGCAGTATAGACGATGAGAGAGAGAGAGAGAGAGATCATGAAATACAAAAGAGTTAAAAGTGGAATGTAGAATCATGTCCAATTATGGGCAAGGCAATTTGCAGAATGTGCAGAATAATGTGCAAGGTTGCAGTTCAAAGTTCCCAGTTCTTTGGTGTGCAAAATGTGCAAGTGTGCCAAATGTAGTGTGTGTGATGAGCAACGTGTTCAAAGAAGAACTTTGAGCAATGTGAGCAAAGTTCAAAGGAAGTTCAAATTTTGCAGTTCTGTGGTTCACAAAATGTGCAACTGTGCTTTTTTTAATTTGGTGCCAAAAGCGATACATAAGTAAGTTAAAATATCTTAAATCACCTCAAATGTATTTTTTTTAAAATGTAAGATTAAAACAGCAAATACAAGAATATTAAGCCTATTTCTAGATAAATTTTTACATGTAAACCATTTTTAATTATGAATTTTAAGCATCTCTGTCAAGAAATAAACACTTAAAATTAGCACAATTATCTTGCAATAGTCATTTATTGAAGGCCTGAGGTTGTTCTTTTAAAAAAATGACATTTTAGCAAGAAACATTCTTGAATCTAAACAAATCTATTTTAATTTCTTAATATACTGTATGTTTAAAATAAACCCAATATAAGATTATTAAGCTTGTTCTTAGTTAAAGCCTACTAAAATTACAAGTGAAATATGTCTGATAATTTAGCTTCTTTCATGAAATAAATTCCTAAGAACTAGTATAACTATCTGTCAATCAAAAAAGACATTGTTAACCATAATAATCTTATATTTGGTTTATTTTGAGAAATTACAGATTTGACTAGATTTAAGGCTCAGACATGTTATATTGCAATAAAGTGAAGTCAGCTGATGACCTGAATGACCAGGTTATTACATTTATGGAATTTTTTCCTTTCCTCAATTAAAAGATTTTATTGAAAAAGGCGTTCAATAAAATCTTTGAGTGTTTGATTTTTTTTTTTTTTTTGGCCGTGTATGAGCAGTGTATGAGTCACTCCCTTAGCCTGCATATATAGCACAGTGGTACGGACAGCATCTCCAGCTTGATGCTGAAATCGAATATACTTGTTGAACACAAAGCAGCACCTTTAGAAACGCAACAAGTAAAGACATTAAAGCAGGTATGATTTTTAATTTGGGTCATTTTTTTCCCCAGTTTACTGTAAGCCTCATAATTTTGGACTGATGTTGCTTGATTTGATTGAGAATGTTTTTGCTTGAAATGTTTTTTAAAATAATCAGTTTTCCCTAACAGTGGACATTACGTCAGATGTTTCTATATTATGCTCATCTAGTATTTACATAAATGTTTTGAAAAGGTATATTTTGGCTGTGGACAAGCAATATTATAATTTTGGCCCCAGTTTAGAATTAATTAATTTATTATTATTTTATTGATTATCCAAGAACCATATCTGTGCCGCTTGGGTTTTAAGGATTAATTAAAACACAAGCGGCATAGATAAATAATATTTTTCTTTTTTTCTTCTTCTTCTTTTTTTTTTTTAAGTGCATATGGACGCCTTGTCAGTGTGTGTTAACTGGGAGGCTTTAGACATCAAACTGTTTTGGATATGAACAAAAGTTACCATTACTTTTATAAAGGGTAAATTTTACCACTACCAGAATATGGGAATGACGTTGCAAATATGTAGAATTCTCAAAATGAGCATATTATTATAATTATTTTTTGGTCATAGGAATAACCAAAACCAAGCATAAAAACATGTGATCATTTTTGTCTGTTCTATTTCTTTGCCTATGTGCCCCAGTTTCTAATTTTGAGTAGTTTGAGTAGTTGGTTAAAAATGACTAAAATTCAGTTTATCATATTGCTTATTCTTTTTTGCTAAAAAAAACAAACAAACACATGTGTTACACTACTGCACAATCCTGAGCCCTATATGTTTATTAAAAAAAAAAATCATAAATAAAACAGCAAAACAAATAATGGCTAAAATGCTCTGAGCTTCTACTAAAATCCTCCATGGAACAATTTGGAATCTACTTGAGTCTATAGTTAAAGCTACAATACTCTCCTCAGTTATTTAAAAGAGTGCAAAAGTAAACATTTAGGAAACAATCACGAAAATTTTGGAACTAAGTTTTTTTCCTTCCAGGTATTGGGAGTTGCACCCATAAAGATTTCTGTAATACAATCCCCAAGAATAAGGTGAATGTTAGAGGAGGTCTTTTGTGTTGCTAATAGACAAAATTAGTGATTGTGCTGTTCTGGACTGGTTCTTTAATATTTTTTTATCCTATTTGTTTTTCTTTTGTTGTTTTCTTTCTTTTTTTAACTAGTGACAGCTCGTCATCCATGGCAGACAAGGAGCAATTAAAACAAACTACAGCTGAGGTTCTGGGTTATTTGGAGACGGTGTTCTCCTTCGCCTCCACGTTCAACCCTATGTTTGGCATCGTCACCTCGCTGGTTCATGTAGTGAGGAGAGGCCTAGTGGGAGATGACGCCAATGAGCTGTACAAGAATTTCCAGCAGATTCATGACAAGTTGGAGAGCATCTCTGAGCAGAACAAGCAGCTGCAAACTGCAATCATAATGGCTGAGATTGACAAAAACTACGGTGACCTGGAAAAGAACATCGAGCAACAGTACAGAGCCTTCAAGAAAATGGTGGATGGCGTCAGGAAGGAACCGGGAAAAGGTGAAGGTTACAGAGAGGATTTCAAGAAAATGTATAGGGATCGAAAAGGTCGTCTGAATTTGAATGAGTACTACCGAGCCATCACGGGAGAGCAGGGTCCTTTTGGCAGGCCACTGTTGGAAGTCTATCTAGAGGAGTGTAAAGGGGATAAGAAGATTATGAAGGCTAGGTGCGATCATTTGGCCTACCTCTTCCACATCGGCCTCATTGCACTGATGGCCTACTATGTCATCACTGAGGATGATGAGAATGAGTTCAAGGAAGAATGGGGCAAAAATGTCAACAACATTCAGGCCAAGATGAAAGAAGCCCTCAATAAATGTAGCGAGTAGGAGTGATGCCAAATTCACAGATTTTTTAAAAACCACAACTGATTTAGTTTCAGCTGGTTAATAATGTAGCCAAATGAAAATCTAATTATTTTAATATTATGAGCAATAAGAACAATATTTTTCTTCTCTGGTATTGTTTCTAAGCATTTTAATCAGATTTGCACTTGAAATTCAATTTTTTCCCCCATTTAAAACAGATTATGCAATGTCGTATATGAATGTACAAATGTACCAGTGTTGCTGAATGTATCATAAAGCTGTATATTTCACATCAGGATATTTGTGTTATATGATGATTATGTGTTATTAATTTTGGTAGATTTTTGCATCATTGATCTTACTATTTCATTGTTTTCACAAAAATAAATGATGGCTTCTCCAACAACAGTAGCAATAAATATATGAATAAATATGAAATTAAAACCATTTAAAATCAAAGGTTTATTGTTATTGACTATAAGACTGTACCAAATAATGTTCAATATTTCAGATGCACTTTTGTTTGTCACATATACAACCATACACAGTACTGTATGTCGTGCAGTGAAATTCTTACACTGTTTGCAGACTGACAGAAAGGCATAATGGCAGAGGTGATGTGAACAGAGGTCTTTAATGAATACAAAACAGGGAACAAACGGAACAGAACATGAACTTAAACCAGGGAGAAACTAAACATGGAGCTACACAGACTGGGGGTTACCAACAGACGGAGAGACAGACAAAGGCTAGGAGAACACGGAGCCAGGAGAACACACAGAACTAGAAGAACACAGAGCTGGGAGAACATAGAACTAGGAGAACACAGAGCTAAAAGAACACAGAGCTAGGAGAAAACACAGAGCTTGGAGGAAACACAGAGCTGAACAACAAACCAGAAAAAACAGTAACCCAAACCGAACAGATGCAAGACAAGACTTAACTGAACTCAGGAACATTTATAACAAAACTAATGAGCAACCTCGGTTCAGGTGAGCGCCACATCACCTGACCGAGGTGCATTCTGGGGAATCGAGTCCAACATAAACTACAAATGAAAACAAAAGTAAACAAAATGGAGTCTGTGGGTGCTTTGGCGCCCTCTAGTGGTATCCCCTGACAGTGGCGAAGTTGGTGGGGGGGGGGGGGGGGGGAGGGGGGATCAGGACTTAACTCTGTGGGACTTCAGTTCTGCAGGTGAGGGAGTCTGCCGGACATGCTGGCTCAACTGTACTGCCTGTGGTCTGCCAGTCAGCTGTAGATCCTCTGACACAGAAGTGGGTGAGTCTCAGGTCCTCCAGCTTGGTGGTGTGTAGAGAATTATAGAATATCTAAACTGTAGTTAAAAAAGAGCATTTTAGCATAATTTCCCTTCCTAGTGTCCAGGTAACTTAGGGTTGTCTATAGAAGACATGAGATGGCGCCATTGGTTGGTCTATTTTCATGTTATCCAAGCTGTAGTGTTTCCAGTGATTCAGGTAGTGAGGAGATGATGAAGTCCCTAAGGTTTTACCTCCCAAATCAAATTTGACATCTTATTGATTTTTAAACTTAAAATAAGTAAACATGACCAGTGCAGCAGCAAACTAGTTTTGAACATAACATTTTCCTGCAAGTCATAATGCAATGTTCTGAGACTTTATAACTAAAAGCATGTCCAAGTTTAAAACTTTGGTCAAGCCTATGCATTTAGTGTAGTATAGTGTAGACTATGCACTCGGTCGGGCTGTGGACCTGCCTCGCCTTTTTCAGGGTCATGATCATGAGTAATGATCCTTGACATAAAGGACAGGCCATCCACGGCACTCTGACAGCATTCTTTGATTGCCAACTTTGACGTGATGTTTCAACTGCTCCAGGGTCAGCGGCCTGGTTACAAACGTGGCAACAACACGATGCATGGCACACAAACTTATGAAGGTTGGTGCTGCCTGTGACTGTGCATGCACCCTTGTGTTGCCATCGTTTGGCATGTTAAAAAAATTAGTCTCAAAACTTTTTGAAACAATTTAGTATAAACTACCTTAACTCATAGTACTTCACACCAGTCAGTGACCCATTGTCAAGGTCCACATGGCTCACCATCATGACTAACTGAAGAATTATTACTTTTCTAAAACTGTATGCCACAAAGATAAACATTAAAAAAAAGAGCCATTACATGGTTTCAGTTTGAGTGTCAGAGCCAACCTGTGTAAATAACCAGTCTCTTATAAAAGAGTTAATTAAATAAAAGCGGTATTATTTTATTACAAAGTAATCTATGAAGTTAATCATTAATAAATCTATTGCCTGGTCTTCAGTAAGAGAGTCAGAGTCATTCCAGTTCCTGTGTACACTAGGAGATATAAAATAACATCTTAGATAGAGTACTGTATGTTGTTTTAAACCTGCGATTTGCAGCTGCAGAAATGTTAAAGCTACTTTGAGAAAAATATGACAAAAATTATTAATAGAATTTCAAGTTATCTGTACTGGATGTGCGTCCTCCAAATTTGAATGAAAACACAAGAGTAAACGTATTACACATAATAAACCATAATACGGATGTACTATACACACATCCTTTCTCTAAACAAGCATGTGCTTCATGAAAGCAGAAGTGCAGGTTAACGGATATATTGGACTTGGCCAGTGGTACAAAGTTCAGAATCATGGTAAAATAGAAACAGAATTGGGTGAAGAAGAAAAAAAATCCAGGCTTAGTAAAGTCTAAAATAAAAATAAATAACTTATTCTTTAAAACATGATTCCAGCAGTGAAAGTCACATTAGACTGCAAGTGAATGTGAGTGTGATTGGACCCAAGTGTCATCCATCACAGCCATGTTTGTAGGACAAGGGATGTGGAGTTCCATATTGTTGTATAAATAATATAACCTCCACAACTCACATTTACACCGCAGGACTATCTCTGGGAGTGCTGTTCTTCCTGGGCCTTCTCCTAGGCTGTGGACATGAATAACTTGGGTGAAGTAACTCCTGCAGCCACAGAGGACAAGGACATCATGGACTGAAACCCAGCATCTTTTATCTGGTCCATGGCCCTCCCAATAAATAAGATAAAGAAGCTTGCCCTCTCTACACTTCACGAGTGTCTAAGATTGCTTTGACACTGGATTGACTGGCTTTAGGACATGACATAGCCCAAAGCCCTGAAGTCTGTGGCAATGTCTGTAGATCATCTCCTTGATGTGTTGTCCAAGGAAGCAAGTCTTTTGCAGTTTTCAGTCATGTATAGATATCTGGTGAAAATCCATAATGGTTTGGCGGGTCTATGCATTATCTGTAAACTTCCCTGTGGTCTGGTCTAGGAAAGTTCTGAGCATACTTTACCCAAGGAATGATTTGTGCCAGAAGGTCTTCATGAAATTTCCAGTCTTCTGGCTCATCTTTCCACTTGACTGTTGGGTTGGGATGGTGTCAGGATTTCATGTTGACAATATTTGTTTCTTCATAGATCCTTTCCAGACACCATAGCCCGAGTGGCTAATTGGGAGGTCTAATTGAGAGGCTAATTGGCTATGGCAGCCAGAAACAACACACTTTAGTTTGATGATAATTGCGTCGGTTATCACTTGTAGCCTGCATTGTACGCCTGTGACACTGCAGGCTTTTGATGGCAATTGGTGATGGATAATACCACCTGAAGGTAATCCCCATCCCAAAAATTTATACCGCCCACACCGCTGACACGGTCACATGCGTTACTTGAAGGATTGAGTAAGTGTGGATAGTAGAAATAGTCCACTAGGGGCTGAAAAAGCAAGGCATTGGTGGATAGAGTGGCCAAATGTGTGAAATTAACAGATATTTGTTTCAAGAAAATGAGATAAACGATAATGAGTTTGGTAATGTTAATTAACGTGGCCAAGATTGCTGAGAGAATTGATGAAAACAATATGTGACCCAGTCTGAAAAAACAGCTAAACTATTGTTCAATCTTTTATTTTTTTGACATTCAACCTACATGTAATTTTCTGTAGAAAACAATGAATCACAAAAAAGACTTTAGCTGGATTTTCACAGATAGGGTTACATATACCGGAATACACAACATACGAATCAAGTGAATGCAGTTTACTAAGAAAAAAAAACAGAGTAAAACTGATCATTTGATTCTAATTGACTGTTTATGATGTTTGCAGTGTCGATTCGGAAAGGAAAACATTAAAACATGGATGTATCAAGAACATTTGAATAAGTTAATTGCTAAATGAGTGAATGAATAGATATTTAAATTAACAGGTCCATCAATTCATGAATAGGAGGGAAATCCCTTTTACATGAAAATAAACTCATCACTTTACATTACCATAAAATGAATATAAAATTAAAATAAATACATGAGTAATAATTGTTTTTTTTTCTGCCAACTAGTATGACTAAGTATTTTACAGTGCCTTTACAGTGCCTACACATATTTGACTTTTTTAATGCCAAAATCAGAGCAAATGGGATCCCCGCTTAGCTCCTCAAACAAACAAGCAAACGCTTGCTTAAGTTTGATGACTGAGCTGCTGTTGGCACATTACATGCTGAGACTGAAGATGGAACCTCTGGAGGGTTACACAATCAGGACAGGAAGTGAGGAGGATAGTGGCCGAACATTGTATATGGAACCTGAGGTAGACCTGGAGAGTAGGAAACTGTGCCATTTTGTGTTTATCTCATCCTCTCACAGTACACTCTTCTCAATGATGCCTACCATGTATTTGGACTTGCATTTGACACTTTCAATCAGTCAAGTTGCTTGTAAAAGAAGCTTTTCAACACCGAGGTTTGTAAAGAACAGGCTAAGAAGTGCTCTGACTGAGGAACACTTAGAGGCCTTGATGCTAATGTGCACTTAAAAGTAGATCCTTGTGTCCCTAACAATGACACAGATTAACAATTAACAGAGTTGCAGGAACTCGTGTCCTGCTTAGGTAGTTGTTGATGCTATATGGCTGAGCCATTTCCATTATCTTGGGTGTGAACCAAAACTGATAAAGGTTGCATATTTTGTTAGCTAATCAACAGGGCGATATCTACAGTATTTCCTTACTTTAAAGTGAAATATTCTTTAATTTTGTGGGCTGGTCTTGGGCATGAAACTTCCAGACTGAAAATTCATGCCACTCTCGCCATGCCAGTAACTCTATGTGAACTGGGTTTCCCGGTCACTCACTATATCCTCTGGGATGCCAGAGAACCTGAAAATGTCCTGGACGTTTAGCGCAGCTGTCTGAAAGGCAGGATCAGACAAAAAGACTTTGAAGAAATGATTGATACTTAGCAAAGCACGTGTGACGTTGTTCTGAAAAAGTGGGATGTCTGATGAAGCCCGTGGCAAGGTGTGACCAGGGTCTTTAGGGCATGGGTAGGGATGAGAATTTGGCTGCTGGTAGAGTATGAAGTACTTTGCCTTGCTCACAAACAGAACAGGAAGAGACAATTAATTTCTTGAAACACAAAGCTGACAAATTTTCAGAAAAGCCTGGAGTAAGATTCTGAAAATACGGGCACTATACTGTTCTGTGCATATACGCATCCCATGCCCTCACTGTGCATGCCCAGCCATTTTGTCTGAAACTAGCAAGACACCTTGCATGGCTCATGTACTGCATATTTTGGCGTTACAGTGTTAAAGTGACCAAACAGATGCGTGTGACTGTATCTATTCCACACACACATGGTAAAATTAATTACATACAGGAGAGAGAAAATTACGTTTGCATCAAAGGCAGATGTGGCATTTGAACATCTTTGCAAAAACTTTGTGCCCTTCTTAAGGAGGGTCTTCATTGAAGATGCGACCATGCGACCATTGAAGTTTTCTCCAACTTCTTAAGGTTGGGGCATTTGGTCATTTTGTTACTGCAGACATTTTGTCTTGGTAAATGAGCATCATGAGCAATGTGGCATCTCTAGGTCTGATGATTGGGCCAGACAGATTCTTCTAGTCCATTGATCTAACTAAGAAATCCCATATTTAAACTTTTTACTTTTGACATTGAATTGGTGTTCCAGCAGTCATGACAGCACCTTCGTAATGTTTAGGAAGGTCTGGAAAGTCGATCAATATGTCATCAATGTAGGCTATTTCCCCAGAACTGCTGGTGCTGAAGATAGCCCAAATGCCATCACACAGTACTTGTAGTGACCAGTTGGAGAAAGAACTCATAGGAGATGTGTGCCTCCTTTGAACTATACTGCCACAGGCTGGACAAGCGCCATGTCAGTGAGGAGATTGATTAAATTGACTATTTTCATGTGCTCCAAAGTCCATCTTGGCACCCCAAGTTTGCCATAATACTTGTCAGGTCAAACGATGAGTGCTGCCGTAGGTTGAAATGGTGGGGTAGGCTGAGGTGATGATGTGGCCTGGAGCTGGGCCATTTGACCAGTGAGTAGCTTGATATGCTGGTGCTGTTCACCTAATTTAGCCTTGGGGTGTATTCTGTCACAGAAGCAGATGAGGATATAAATGAAGGTCAGATCAGAGTTTCATTAAACCAGCAAATAGTACAAAAAACAAAGTTTAGAAGCGTGGTCAGGAAACAGGTAAAGGTCAGGAGACAGGAAAACAACCACAAAAAGCATCAGAACCATGTAAACCAAATAGGAGATGACTATGAGAAACTATATGATGGTAGAGAGTTTATGGTGACCAAGCTTATAGGCCAATATGTAATGCAACATTGGTATAGAAAAGAACTGAGGCTTTTCGGAAATGGAACATTCATTTCACACCTTTCCAAACTTGTCTGCCTTCAGATGTATTAGAAATACACAGTGAAGGTACAAACAAATCAGTATTAGCAACGTTTAGATTAATACTGGTTTACTAAAATGAAGAATTTATTGAAATTGATGCCATACAATGCCATTAAAGATTTTTGCATTTATATTTTTAAGCATATTGCCTCTAATATATTTACTTCTAACATTCTGTGATGCAATGCTTTGGTTCCTGTTGTATGTTTGTTCTTAATTACAGTATGATACATATGATGTTAATGATGCATACATATATTTAGGCCTTAAACCTCTTTCTAATTAGTTTTTAATCAACAGTTATGTACTCAACCTATGGAATTGCAAACAAAAACCGGGTTCTTACATCTGACAAACCTAGCTTAACCTTTTAAAAAAATCAGTGACAAGCAGTGCAAAAAGCTTTGGAAGTAATACAGATGAATGGCAAAGATGTTCTATAAAACCTTCTTTGAGACCAATGAAAGGCTGGCATGACTATTAAATCATCATTATTGTTATTGTAGATATTGTTGCTCTTATTTTTGGGAGGGACAAATTGGTGGCTTTGAAATTGACAAAGTTTACAGGTTATTGCTGATTGCTCTCAGAATTCGTAGGCATGTTGGCATGATATGGAGTTCATCCAAAGTGGGGGTGCCAAAAGGAGCAGGGCTATAAATACACGCAATCCACAGAACCTGCAGCTCTTCAGCACACATAGGCTTCATTGGAACACCACAGAGAACATCTATGCACCTTTCCACGAGTAACTGTAAGCCTTTTTATTCTTTGATTTTCATATTTCCAGTTAAAAATATCAATAAACAGTGGCATAAAAAAAAAGAAATATCAGAACCTACAAACTACAATGTGGATTGTATTTGGTAATTTTTGGTTTATTTAAGATACAATATCAAAAGGTTGCAAGAATTTTATAAATGCTTAAATAAATATAGACCTTTATTACATTTGTCTGCAGTGTCAATGTAGCTGGATTAGTAATAAAACAAACCTAGTAATAAAAGTCAGTGGTGTTTGTGATGACAACCTATAACACTGTTCTTTTTAGTTTCAGTTTAGGACTTTAGAAAAATTAAATGTAATTTAAAAAAAAAGTTTGCTTTGCAAGTTTGTCATTTTTACTTCTTTCATGGATGACAATATTTGATATAGAACCACAAGCTTGTGCTTTTGGGAAAGATCAGAATTACAGTTCCTACAAATTACCTCATTTTCCATAGGGAAGACATGGGGTGCTTTTATTTTTATTAGTAAATCTGTGGAGACCAAACTGCAGCTTCTACGAATATGAAACTTGTCATTTAAATAGAGCTTTGTTTCCCTACCAAAGTAGAAGTGAGTATGATTGACCTGAAGGTGGTGCTACCATTTTATGTTTATTTCACCACTTGTGAACTAGGAGTCCTTAAGTGAAATTTTTTCCTTTGATTCTGTGTCTGTCTATAGCGCTAATCTGTCTAATTTGCTTTCCTTAACAGATTAAGACATGACGTCTTCTATGACATCCACTGTGACTGATGTGGCAATATGGTTTCACGAGAATGAAGAAAAAATTGAAAAGGCAGTGGAGATCCTAGGCCAAGGATGTGAGATCCTGGCAGACACTGTAGGCCAGCTCCATCCCATCCTGGAGGCGGTTTTTAGGATCCCAGCTAAGCTTCTTAGCAACCCAGAGGGCAAAGAGGCTAAGTTCCTCACTAAACAGTTTGAAAAGGTCAACCAGACACTGGAAAAGCTCAAGGGTGATTTTGAAGAAACACAGCGGGTGATGGAGAGATCATCATTGAACATCCAGTACTTTAAATTCTACTCACAGATAATCGGACAGTATGACATGTTTAAGTATATATTCACAGCCAAACCCCTGTTTAAGAAGCTGAAAATAGATGAGTTCCTCATTTACTTTGAGCAATATGAGGGAGACAAGAACCTTGAATGCTTGTACGATGCCATCACTAGAGATGCAATGCTGCAGAAAATACTGGACACTGAGCAGAGGAGCAGGAGGGCAGTGGAGGAGTTCTGTGCTTGCATGAAGAGGGTGTTTGCGGTTGGTGTTATAGCATTGATGGGCTACCTTGCAATAAAGGAAAGCACTATTGAAGAGGTAAAGAAATGGCAAGTCCGCGTGGAGGATGTGGAGAAACATTTGAAGACAGCAGTGGATGAATGTGTGAACAAATTTGCTGAGCAAGCCAAGATTGATTTAGATAAAATGATCAAAGATGGGCCAATGAGCGTCGACCCTGAGTTTCCAAAAGTCCTACGGGATGCTCTGGTCAAGAAGTATTACTGGGTCTCCTGGTCAGTTCGGGTCTTTAAACATGAAGACTGTAATCTTTTGAAGTTTCTGCTTGGCAAGCAGCACCATGTCAGTGGTGTCAATTATTTTGAGTATCTGTGCAATAATATAAAGATTGTGGTGTCTTTCACTGCTGAACCTAAACCACTCAACATGAGTCAGATAAACGATCAAATAGAGAAAGAGAAAGGTGATGTTGAATCTGTGGCTGAGTCTCTTTGCAAGTCTTATCCCAATTGTCTTGTCCATGCTGTCAGTCGCCGGTGCAGAGTGAAGGAAGCCAATAATTTCAATACAGAACATCATTTCATGTCCGACAAAGCAGACATTTTTATTCATTCACAATAATGGAATTTTGATATAACTAAATTTACTGATGATAATCAGAGTAAACTATTTACTCAGTTTGGATTCTTCAGGCTCCTTTTAATTAACAGTCAATGTCTAATATTATGGCATGCCGTTTAGGAAAATATTCATGAGAAAACTCTGAATATATTGAATGAAACGTGAGAATATTGAATGGATTCCGAATATATTGATTGAAAGAATATATATATATTGAATGGATTCTATTCTATTCAAGTCTCTTCTGCGTGTTGCCTGTCCTTAGCAGTGGTTTCCTAGCAGATATTCTCCCATGAAGGCCTGATTCACACAGTCTCCTCTTAACAGTTGTTGTAGAGATGTGTCTGCTGCTAGAACTCTGTGTGGCATTGACCTGCTCTCTGATCTGAGCTGCTGTTAACCTGCGATTTCTGAGGCCGGTGACTCGGATGAACTTATCCTCCGCAGCAGAGGCGACTCTCGGTCTTCCTTTCCTGGGGCGGTCCGCATGTGAGCCAGTTTCTTTGTAGCGCTTGATGGTTTTTGTGACTGCACTTGGGGGCACTTTCAAAGTTTTCCCAATTTTTCGGACGGACTGACCTTCATTTCTTAAAGTAATGATGGCCGCTCGTTTTTCTTTACTTAGCTGCTTTTGTCTTGCCATAATACAAATTCAAACTCTTTGAATGAGAAGGTGTGTCCAAACTTTTGGTCTGTACTGTATATTGTTGTTGTTATTCTAATGGAAAAAATGCTTGAACTAAACAAGATTTAGACTGACGGTCAAAGCACTAAAACTTGACTATAACACATTAGGCTCTAAGGATGGAAACTTTGAAAATAACATTAAATACAGGCTTTTGTGCAGATAAAATCATATTAGAATATAACATCATATGTATTATGTAAAATTACAAAAAATGTATTTAACTTGATTAATAAAAAATATTTTTCAAATAAATTAGAAATTGTTTTTCAGCTTTTGTGTCTCAGCTTTAGCCTCGGTGACACATCATTTAAAATGTTATTTAATCAATAAATGCAATTAATCAATAACATGACTTGAAAGACAAATTCCTTCAAATTCATAATCAATGTATTCTAATATGGTTTGAACACAGTTTAAACAGATTAAATATACTGTAACTGGTTGCATATTGTCAGGGATAACCCCTAGAGGGCGCCAAAGCGCCCAGAGACTCTTTTTGTTTTCCTTTGTATTTTTCTTAGTTTGAATTCCATTTCCCAGGATGCACCTCGGGCAGGTGATGGAAGCGCTCACCTGAACCAAGGGAGCTCATTAGTTGATGTATAAATGTTCCTGTGTTTGGTTCATCCTGGTCTTGCATCTGTTCCGTTATGTTAGTTGATATGATGGTTGTGTTTTCTGTTACCTAATGATGTCCTTGACCCTTGTTCTTTCCAATCCTAGTTTATCCAGTCCTGTTCTGTTCTGTGATATTTTGTTGATATGGTGGTTGTGAGTTCTCTGTGTTTATGCTCCTAGCCAATGTTCTTAGTTTTAGTTCTGTTAAGTTCCTGTTCGGCATTTGATTCTGCTCCTGTCCTGTCCTAATCCAGTCCTGTTCAACTCCTGCCCTATTTTTTGCTGTAAACTTATTTTAAGAAGAAGAAGAAAAAAGGTTTGTCTAGATTCAAGAATATTTCACTTGCCAATATTTTCTTAAGTAATGTTTTGCAGTGATAAAGTAAAATTTTTTTTGAAATTCAATAAATTCAGAGTCTGTAAACCTAGAAACAAATTCAGTTTAAGGAAAACAAACAGCAATAAGAAGGCTTGGTATAGACTGGTAGACAGAGTATATACTCTGCAATGCGGAACTGAAGGTCCTTTAATACTATGAGTACTGTAAGGTGTGTAATGGAAGCAAGAGGTGCACAAACAGTAATCGGGTTAATATGAAGGTCAGGGAGACTGTAAAGGGAAAGGAATTGTAGTTCTGGGTCAGTTTAATAAGAATCATGTAAGGATGTAAGCAGTTCCTGCAAAAATATATAATTTCAGATGAAGTGATGTACAGTATTATATGTTATCAATATGGTAGTTAAAAAAAAACACTCAAGATAAAAGATATGGTCCCTTTCATAACTAGAATTATAGTACACCCTTATGCATAGTTGGTGATATTTAGGGAATATCCTGACCTGTGGGTATGAACAAGTTAAGGTGGTTGTAGATCAGTGTGATTGTGCATATGTGTGTTTATCAGTTCAGTCCGGATGTTATTTAGTTTGTCTGTTTTAGTGATTTGTGTGTGTGTGTGTGTGTGTGTGTGTGTGTGTGTGTGTGTGTGTGTGTGTGTGTGTGTGTGTGTGTGTGTGCGCGCGTGTGTGTTTATCAGTCCAGTCTCTTTGTGTTGAGGAGATGGGTGGCTTGTGGGTAAAAACTGTTACATAGTCTGGATGTGAGTGCCTGAATGCTTCGGTACCTTTTTCCAGATTGAAGAGTGAGTGTGATGGGTGTGTCCGGTCAGCCACAATGCTGGTGGCTTTGCAGATGGAGCGTGTGGTGTAAATGTCTTCGATAGAGGGGAGAGCGACCCCGATGATCTCAGCTGTCCTCACTATCCGCTGTAGGGTCTTGCGGTCTGATATGGTACAATTCCCAAACCAGACAGTGATGCAGCTGCTCAGGATGCTCTCGATAGTTCCTCTATAGAAGGTGGTGAGGATTGGTGGTGGAAGCTGTGCCTTTCTCAGCCTTCTCAGGAAGAAAAGATGTTTTTGGGCTTTCTTTTGCAAAGAGCTGGTGTTGAGGGACCGGGTGAGGTTCTCCTCCAGGTGGACACCCAGGAATTTCGTGCTCTTGACGATCTCCACAGAAGAGCCGTTGATGCTGAGCGGAGAGTGATCGCCCCGTATCACAGGCAGGTGATGAAGTCCTGTAGTTGGTGATGGCATGTATGCCCTGCCACATGCGCCGTGTGTCAACGCTGTCTCTGAAGTGGTTGTGGGTTCTTTGGGTGTGTGCACGCTTCGCCTCTCTGATGGCCCGGGACAGTTTGGCCCTTGCTGTTCTTAGGGCCGCTTTGTCCCCCGCTCTGAAGGCAGAGTCTCTGGTCTTCAGAAGTGCATGTACCTCCGCGCATAACAGAGATGTGGTCTGAGTAGCCGAGGTGGGGACGGGGGTCTGCCCGATATGCGCCGGGGATGTTTGTGTAAACAAGATCCAGCGTGTTTTCCCTTCTTGTTGCAAAGTCCACATACTGATGGAATTTAGGAAGCACTGAGCGCTAGGTGGAATGTACACTCCGATAATGAAAACGATGGTGAATTCCCGTGGTAAATAAAAAGGTCTACATCTAACAGTCACAATCTCCAGCAACGATGAGCAAAAACTAGAAACTAGCACAGAGTTCTTACACCATTTCTTGTTGATGTAAACACACAAGCCGCCGCCGCGAGTCTTACCGCACAGAGCTACATTTCTGTCGGCGCGAAACGAGGTGCGTCCGTCAAGTTGAATGGCGGTGTCTGGAACTCTGTCGCTGAGCCATGTCTCCGTGAAAACAAAGACGCAGCAGTCCCTAAACTCACGCTGTTAATTCTGTTGGAGTCGGATTTAGTCCAGTTTATTGTCCAGAGAGCAGACGTCCCGCCCGCTTGCCGCGCTTCCGCTTCCTCGCGCACCGCTTATGATGTCCCCTCCTCCGGCTACCGGCATCAGGCAACGCCGAGGACTGGATGCCTGGTTCCCGAAGCAAAGCCGAGGTAGCGTAGCTTCTCACGCAGCTCATCTTGAATTAAATTTGCCGGTTTATTTAGTTGTAAAAGTGTCTGGCGGTGGTAAGTACGAACACCGTTTGCGCCTGTGTCCATATACTGGGTAAAATAAACGAGCTACAACACGAAGTAAACAAAGTAGCACCATTTTGGCTCCGGAGCGGCCGCTGCGTGCTACTGCCGCGCCGCCATCACTGGAATAAAATAAAATTTCTGCTAAGGGCAATGGAGCTGTAGAGGATGGATGCACATCGCTAAAGTTATGTATGCACAAACAAAGCCATAATTGAGTATGAGTGATACCACTATTTTTTCTTTGAACACAAAAGCCAGGTAATACTAAGTTTAGTGTCACGATACTTATATCAATACTGATACTTTCAAAAGTCTTCTTGTGTACATGCAAACAGGCAAACTCGGTGATTATATTGATAATCTGCAAATCTTCTTCTCACACACCAAATAACTTCATGACCTCTTACCGTATCCACAAATCTCTTCTTTGGTCTACAGTAGGAGCCACACGAAATGGCCGCCTGGAACATGGCGGGTCCCATAGCTAACCATGACAAGTCCGTGCACGACCCGTGCTCAGAATGTGATCCCCCGCGATGACACAGTTAACGATGCCCCGCCCCATAAACGCCCCCATGCGCTTTCCAATAAGATGGTTGCAATGCTGTATAATCTCGCCAGGTGGAGCATGGACTGCTTCAGTTAACTACAGTGTCCAGGCAGTTTATACGGCATGTCTATATACTGTACAGGCATTGTCAACATACTGTAGTTTCATAAATACAGTAGATGATATGGTAAAAAAAATCGAATAAAACCGATTAATAAAACAGAAATCTTTTAAATCACTCAATACACAACCCATGATGCTTATGCTATTTAAAATGTATTAATTTCTTAGTAAATAAAATTAGTTATTGCAATATTTTCCAAGACATCCTTAATAATCCTTAAAGACACGGTAACATGTGTAATTTATCTATACCGATAGCTGTAGATACGGAATATAAACGCAGGCTATGTATTTTGCATTACGGTGTATTTTATCTACGTAGTTCCGTTTAATACACTGATAGATAATATTTTGCTGCAAAGTAAAGCTCAAAATGTATCTTCTGCTTGAGTATGTTTTCGGTATATTTTTTATTATGTTTTTTTTTTCGTTGATAGTCAAAAATTGGCATAACAAATTGATTAATGGCGCATAATATCTGGAACAAATATCTGCCCATACGGATGTTACGTGGCGCGGTATGGAGAGCCGCACCAGGAGATGTTTTTAATGAGAAGAGCTTTTACTCAGAGCTTGAGGGAGGTTTAACGAAATAAGAGTGTGTGAGAGTGCTTATGATATGCACGGGAAGACCTTTCCATTTGGATATGGCGTGAGATTATTAATTAGGAAACTTGAAAGTAAACAAAAGAAAACTGATAACACAAAATTAACAAAATTCCCCCGCTCTGGAATCAAAAATAAAACTTTTGATCCTCTCTGGGCTTATGCCCTTACCGAGGACCTATGAGAGAGAGTTATGTATTTTTTGTGCTGTGGTAGCAGCCTGTGGATCTGCCCGTTCTGAACAGTTTATGCGCGGATCTGCATCTCACGCGACCTGCATCGTTACAACAGATCAGTATTTCTTTTGTCATTTATCCCTGCATAACGTTCCACCAGCAAAGATCTGATGGGGCATTAATCACTTATCACAACTGTGAATAAATGCGGCAGCAGAGACAGATTAAATCCCCATAAACATTCACACTTGAGAACATTACTAAAGCAACTAAAAGGTTCAAGAGGTTTAGCGCCTGTTATCGCAGGACAGGAATCACCTACAGTATACTGAACTACTGTGTTTTTCACTGCTTCTATTTTTTTGCCCTAGTTTCATTTGGTTTTATGCAATTTCATGTGCTGTGTGTGTTTGAGAGAGAGAGCTTATATTGTCTTGGATTACTACTACTACCACTACTATTAATAATAACAGTCAGTAGTGGAGGGAGTCAGTACATTCTCCATTGAGGTTTCTCACCTTACAGATCTGGGCATTAAGAACGCACGTTTCGAGAAAAGGGATCTCGCGCGCTTCCGTGGCTGTGAAAATTGAAACTGAAGCCGAAAATGCGTTCTCTCTCTTATGCCATTGACAGCAAGCGACAGAGCTCATAAACGTATTTAAATACTGATATGTATTTATTCTTCATTTTCTTCTCTCCTGCAATGATGATTCTTCTTTGACTGCGCTTTCTCCATTCAGTATTATTATCATAAGTAGTAGTAGTGAAAACTACCGCTGATTAACTATCTCTGCAGTAGTTAAAACAGCGGATTAATTTCATTTGGGGTATTTCTAACAGGCAATCTACTAAATAATAATAAATAGATAAAATAACCCAGCACTTTAACATTTAACCCAGCAGTTTTTAGAGTGTAACATAAAAATATTCCATTCGTAAAATAGCATGGGCGAAATCATAGGTTGTGTATAGAGTGATTAAAAACAATACAACAAAGCTTATGGTAAATACATTCTCAGACTCTACATGAAGTATAGACATGATTTTGTTTTAGTCTACTCGTTGACAACGTGACCGCGTGCTCTGAGGTGAACACCCGAGGACCCCCAGTTACTGTAATCCCTCTTCTCACCTTTCATTCACAATAGGTGTGAAGTTATCAAACCGGTTTCGCTGATGGGGGAATTGGCAGAATTGAGGGGTTTAAAGCGAATTAACAAAACCGAGCAGACGTCTCTGCCTAAAATGTATTTCGCCATCACAGTGTACTGAAGCTCCGCACGTCTTCTTTCCTTGTTTTAATCTGTAATATTGTGAAATAATAAGTGAAATGTATTTCGCATATATGCTTAAATATTCCTTTTTATTTATGGACATGTGTATTATGTTGTATCTGGATTATTGCGAGACGCGATGACTTTCTGGGATTTTTATCGATTTATCACACGCGTTTATCAGCCTTTTGATCAAAACGCTGCCTTTTTGTAAAGTGAAAGTTCACGCACAAATCGAGGTTCACGCACGACGATGAACAGCTTTATTTCAGTCATAAATTCATAATCACATTCCAGCTATTATTTCCAGCCGTGGTCAAATAGTATATGAAATAATTATTTAATCCTGGACACAAACAGCAAAAAAAACATGATTATTATTATAAAAAGCCCGAAGCACTTCGTGTGCATATAAGAACATTTACTAAAAAATAGATTTCTTTGTTCATTCATGTCTTTTGATGGTGCTCAATGTCGACCCATTTTTACATTTTATCGAAGATATGTTGACATATTCACGAATCAGGTAGTTAACACTATCAGACGCGCACAAGCACACACAAACTCTCCGTGCAGATACACTGTGCGGGGAACAACTGAACACAGGTCTTCACTTCATAATACACCTGGCCATAAATAAAAAGGAATAGTTAGACATATACGCTAAATATTACAGATTAAAACAAGGAAAGAAGACGTGCTGAGCTTTAGTTCATTGTCTTCAAAGTCTAGGAAGGAAACGGTTGTCGTTATTTTACTGAATAAAATAAAATGTCGTTAAATCTGAATATATTCGGTAAATTTGTGAATTACACTGAAAGTATCAACTCCAACTATGAAGTCTATTTCATTTCATTGGTACCACTAAACATTTTATTTATACTTATTCTATTTTTTTTTTTTGCTGGCGAAATACATTTTAGGCAGAGATGTCTGCTTGGTCTTGTTAATTCGTATTAAACCCCTCAAATCTGAATACAAAAATGTATAATCTTTAATAAAGTTAGCCTAAAACAATATTGTTTCCCATGCTTAAGCAAACATGATTTTGTTTTAGTCTATTCGTTGAATACAACGCGCTGCGAGGGGAACATCCACAGAACCCCCAGTTACTGTAATCCCTCTTCTCACCTTTCAGTCATGATTGGTGTGAAGTTATCAAACCGGTTTCACTGATGGGGTAATTAGCAGAATTGAGGGGTTTAAAAAGAATGAACGCTGCCTTTTTGTAAAGTGAAAGTTCACGCACAAATCGGGGTTCACGCACGCCGATGAACAGCTTTATTTCAGTCATAAATTCACAATCACATTCCAGCTATTATTTCCAGCCGTGGTCAAATAATGGATGAAATCCTGGACACAAACAGCAAAAAAACATTATGTTTATTATTATAAAAAGCCCGAATATAAATATAAGAATATTTAATCTGTAATGTTTAAGTGAAATACATTTTGCGTATATGCTTAAATATTCCTTTTAATTTATGGACAAGTGTAGTATGTTTGATCTGCATTATTGCAAGAGGTGATGACTTTCTGGGGGAGTATGTCTGTGAAAGTACGAGCCGCGGGTTCACACACGCCGATGAACAGCTTTATTTCAGTCATAAATTCACAATCACATTCCAGCTATGATTTCCAGCTGTGGTCAAATAATGGATGAAATAATTTTTAAATGCTGAACACAAAGAGCAAAAAAACGTGATTATTATTTTTATAAAAAGGCCGAAGCACTTTGTCTTCATATTTGTTAAAATCAAATGATTGCAACTCAGCGCAGCTAAATTGTTGGCTTGTGTTAATGTGTTCTTGAGAACAAAGCGCCATCTAGTGGTGGCACCAGGTAAATGAATAAATAGAGCTTGAATGGGCGTGTTTACTGCAAAATTTTGACACACCTCCCTGGCAGGAGAAGGAGGGGGGACCACGGGGTCCAAAGGGAAGCCGCACGGGATCCGCACGGCATTCACATGGCCGCGCCTATTTCGTGTGGCTCCTACTGTACCGCTAGGCCTCCTGTTTGACAGTTCCAAAATCCACAATCTCTCACCTGAACATGCCCAACTGTCAACTGAAAACGCCTGTTCAGATTCTCTCACGATTACTGTCTGCTGAGTCTGTATATTTCATAACAGAAAGTCAGACCAGACAATGAACCCGACCGGCTCAGATCCAGTACTCGAGCTGGTGGAGCAACTCCGCCATCTCTTCTTCATCTATTCTTCGCCAGTCCTATGGCGCCGTCAGCACCCTACGGTGGCGAACCGGAGAACTGCAATGGTTTCCTGCTCCAGTGCTCTCTTACCTTTGAAATGCAGCCTCTCAGATTTCCTACCAACAGATCGAAGATCGCCGAGGCCATCTGGCAGCAAAATGGCAGTGTAGTACACAGCTACCAAGATTTTGTCAATTACTTCTGAGGAGTATTCACTCAAGTGGCTGATGCGTCCATCACTGGAGAGAAGCTTCGATGAGCTTTTTTGTGGACAAAAAGGATGGTGGTCTCCGCCCCTGTATTGATTATTGTGCCCTGACAAGATCATCGTTAAGTTTAGCTACCCACTTCCTCTCGTCCCAGCTGTCCTAGAACAACTTCGATGAGCACACAAACTGGATCTCTAGAGTGCCTACAACCTCATCAGAATTAAAGTGGGGGATGAGTGGAAAACAGCTTTCATCACCCCAACCAGCCACTATGAATACCTTGTTATGCCATTCGGCCTGGTCAATGCCCCCTCCGTGTTCCAGTGCTACAGGAATGAGGTGCTTCATCCGTTCCTTAATCGATTCATTTTGGTCTATATTGATGATATTCTTATCTACTCTAGGAACAAATTGGAGCACCTCATTCATATAGCCGAGGTTCTCTGGAGATTCCAACACCATCATTTGTTCCTAAAGGCAGAAAAAATGTGCATTCCACCAGTCCTCCATGCATTTCCTAGGGTACCATATCACTAAAGAGGGTGTTAAAATCGATGAGACAAAAATAGAAGCCATTCGAACCTGATTCCTACTAGCATCAAACACCTCCAGCATTTTTTGGGTTTTGGCAACTTTTTACAGGAGGTTCATCCGCACCTCCACTGTTCCCCAGTCTCTCCACTCTTGGACCTCCTGAAAGGTAAACCGAAGGCCCTTTCCTGGAACCCAGACGCTACCATGCATTCAAGCCATGCATTCTCTCCAAAGGGCATTTACTTCAGCTCCCATCCTCATTCTCCCGGATCCCAATAAACTCTTCCTGGTTGAAGTAGATGCTTCACAATCTGGAGTGGGAGCCATCCTTTCGAAGCAGCAGGGGAATCCTCCTCAGTACCATCCACGTGCTTTCTTTTCCCAGAAAATAACATCTGCCGAACGGAACTATGACATAGGAAACAGAGAACTCCCAGCGATCAAACTCGCCCTACAGGAATGGAGACATTGGTTGGAGGGGGCTCGACATCCGTTCATAGTTCTGACTGATCACCGCAATCTGGAGTACCTGCGAGAGGCCAAACGCCTCACTCCACGACAAGCCAGATGGGTGCTGTTCTTCACCAGGTTCCATTTCACTCTCGCTACTGGAAGAATGCTTCTGGTGGCCAAGTATGGCTGAACAGGTCAGAAGGTACGTAAGAGGATGCCAGGACGAAGTCCTCCAGACATCTACAAGCAGGAACACTCTTACCCCTTCCAGTTCCTCGGCGTCCCTGGTCACACTTAGGAGTGGATTTTGTCACTGATCTCCCTTGCTCCGAGGGCCACACATGCATCCTAGTAATAGTTCACCGATTTTCCAAATCGTGCCATCTAGTTCCCTTGCGAGGACTCCCCTCAGCCAAAGAAACGGTCGAAATTCTGTTTAACCAGGTTTTTAGGTTGTTTCGGGATACCCGAGGACATTGTCTCTGATCGAGGACCTCAATTTGTCTCCAATTTCTGGATGGCCTTCTTTCAACTTCTAGGTATGACCATCATCAATTCTGGATACCACCCTCAAAGTAATGGACAAACTGAACATAAGATCCAGGAGATACGCAGATACCTCCGTACCTTCTGCCACGACCGCCAGCACTCCTGGAACCAGTTCATCGCCTGGGCCGAGTATGCACAGAACTCACTCCGTCAACCCACTACAGGACTCGCCCCCTTCCAGTGCATACTCGGCTATTAGCCCATCTCTTCCCTTGGAATAGGACACCATCTGAAGTACCAGCTGTGAATTACTGGTTCCAGGAGAGTGAGAGGGTTTGGGACTAACAGCTACAGCGGGCAGTTCGAAGACAACGCATCGCCGCCGGCGTGAGGAGAGGAGATACTCCAACTTTCCATCCAGGACATCGAGTTTGGCTCTCCACACGTGACATCCATCTTTGACTGCCTTGCAAGAAGCTGAGTCCCAGATTCATTGGTCCCTTCACCATCCTTTCACAGATCAACCCCGTCACATATAAGGACATACAAGATTCACCCTAGCTTTCACATATCACTCCTAAAACCCTATCATTCACCCATTTTCCCTGTTTCCACAGAGTCTGGTCCCAACGACGAACCTCCCCCGGCGCTAGACATGGAGGAGGGAACAATGTACATCGTACATGGGAAATCCTAAGGTCCCATCATCGAGGTGATCGGCTCAAATATCTTGTGGACTGGGAGGGGTATGGTCCCGAGGAAAGGAGTTGGGTCCCTCGCCAAGACATCCTCGACCCAAGCCTACTCAGGGACTTCCACCAGCAACATCCACAAATGCCTGCTCCCAGGGGAAGAGGTCATCCACCCAGCACCGTGTCATGCGGCCTTCAGGAGCGGTCCATGAAGGGGGGGTTCTGTCACAGAAACACCAGGCTCCACCCTCAATCTTCGTTCCCAATCACCCGATTTATAATCTTGTCATGTCGCTGCAATCGTTGTCTCAGTCAGAAAGCTGGAGATCCACTGAGAGAGTCCCAAGTCCTCTAGCTTGGTGGTGAGTGTGGACGGAATTATTGTATATCTAAATTGTATTTAGCAAAGATCATTTTAACATAATATTTCATCCTAGTGACCAGGTAACTTAGTCAATTATGTTAAAATGCTCTTTGCTAACTACAGATTCAGGTAGTGAGGAGATGATGAAGTCCCTGACCAGTCTTTCAAAGCACTTCATCACAACTGAGCTCAGGGCTACAGGGTTAGAGTTAGGCATTAATAGTCATTGAGGCAAGCAAAATGAGGTTTCTTTAGGACAGGAAGAATAATGGACACTTTAAAGCATGTTGGTAGTACAGATTGATAAGAAGTGATAAGAAGAAGTTGAATATCCATGTGAAAATAAGCTGGTCAGCGCAGGCTCTAAGGACCTGACCTGAGATGCTGTCTGTTCCTGCTGCTTTCCCTGGTCTTCACACTCCTGAAGGCTCTTCTCATGCTCAGAGATAATAAACATGCTTGTCAGGATTCTTTATCTGTCTGCTGCGTTAGTAGCGTTAGTAGTGGTAGCAATATAAGCAGTTTTTCAGCTCATCCACCAGAGACATGTTTATTAATCTGGATGGTTTACTTTTATGGTTTGTTTTTGTCCTTAGCTCCTGTCACAGGCTCCTAGAGCCACTCTGTTGGAGCTGTGTCTCTAATTTCCATCCATTGCGTGTTTTACACGTTATATTCATATTATACAGCCTTGTACCATACATTCACATATTCCTAACCCCTAAGTCCAACATTGTGGTGCGAGATCTCGGAGCATTGCAGATGGTTTTATTCACCCACAGCTTCATCATGCACATGTTCTAATATCATTGAAATATTGAAAATTATATCACTTTAGATTAAATCACATAACCAATGTGGACATTGTAAATGTTTTAGCGTGTTGTTTTTTTTTTCTTCTTCAAAATATTCACACTCAAAGATGGTCAGATATACTCACAATGAAACAATATCTGGATCATCATTTTGCAACAATCAGCTAGTGACATCTGTAGGATTCACAAAGAATTAAATTAGCATTTGCTAATTAAATAAAACCTTTTCTGAAAAATCTACCCACCTGATGGAAAAGGAATGTCATCACAATAGACTTAAAATAAGTTGGGAAAGTTTTAGACATTTCTGCCTGATTATTTACAGTGTCTATTTATTTATTTATTCATCTGTTTACAAATGAATGCAAAGGTTTTGCCTCCCCAATCAAATTTCAAATAGTATTGATTTTTAAACTAAAAAGAAATAAGCATGACCAGTGCAGCAGCAAACTAGTTTTGAACATAACATTTTTCTTCAAGTGATAATACAAAGTTCCTAGACTTCCTAAAACTAGAAGAATGTCCAAGCTTATCAAATGGAGAAGCCCATGCATTTAGTGTATGAGGCAGTATCGAAAAGTTTAGATATTAGCTCTGTTTACAAGCTTTGCCATATGTCCTCCCTCACACACCTAAAACATGGCAGTAAGATTCGCAATATCCACTGGGGACAAATTCTTAATGGACAATGCTGCAAATGCTACATCATCGAGGTGATCGGCTCAAATATCTTGTGGACTGGGAGGGGTATGGTCCCGAGGAAAGGAGTTGGGTCCCTTGTCAAGACATCCTCGACCCAAGCCTACTCAGGGACTTCCACCAGCAACATCCACAAATGCCTGCTCCCAGGGGAAGAGGTCATCCACCCAGCGCTGTGTCATGCGGCCTTCAGGAGCGGTCCGTGAAGCGGTCCATGAAAGGGGGGTTCTGTCACAGAAACACCAGGCTCCACCCTCAATCTTCGTTCCCAATCAAAGTTCCTAGACTTCCTAAAACTAGAAGAATGTCCAAGCTTATCAAATGGAGAAGCCCATGCATTTAGTGTATGAGGCAGTATCGAAAAGTTTAGATATTAGCTCTGTTTACAAGCTTTGCCATATGTCCTCCCTCACACAACTAAAACCTGGCAGTAAGATTCGCAATATCCACTCGGGACAAATTCTTAATGGACAATGCTGCAAATGTTGAAAAAGACAATGAACGTGTGTTTGGTCGGGCTGCGGACCTGTCTCGCCTCATCGTACTTGTACTCCCAAGTTTTGTTATCAGAAATTATAGTCAACATGAAGGACGGATAATCCACGACACTCTGACAGCATTTGTTTCTTGCCAGACTGCGATGTGATGATCCAACCTCTCCTGGGTCAGCAGCCTGGGTAAAAATGTGGCAGCAATACGGTGCAAGTTTCAGTCACACGTGAGGATGGCCTGGACTGTTTAGTATGACACACTGACAAATGGGAGCAGTGTTCTGGATTGTTCTGTGATGATCATCTTGCTCAAGTTGCCAAACTCTTTATTTTTTGGGAGGTTGAGCTAATTGAAGGTCTTCCTGATCTCATCTTCCAGTAATATTCTTTCACTCTTAAAGCATCACTGTAAACTTGCAGAATCATGTCAGATGTCTTTGTGGCAGATTTCAGGAATAGCACCAGTTGCACAGCTCCCAATGTTCGCAGGATGATGTCTTTTGGCACACTGACTTATGAAGATCTGTGCTACCTGTTACTGTGCATGTAGCCTTGTGTTTCCATCTGGTAGCATGTTACAAAACTAGTCTCTAAACGTGTTGATACAACCAAGTATAAACTACCTTCACTAACATGTATTACGTACTATACATGTTGTACTATACAACATGTATTACGACTTAATACAAAATAATACAATCTTCTACATCTTTGCAAAATCCTGCATTAGGCATACCCTAAACCACAGCAGTCAGTGTTCACATGGTTCATCATCATGACTAACTGAAGAATTATTACTCTTCTAAACCTGTATGCTACAAAGATAAACATTTAAAAAATCTATTGCAAGCTTTGAGTGTCAGAGCTAACCTGTGTGGATAACCAGTCTCTTCTTGGGAGCACTGAATAGTATGATAGAGTTGTTATTTTATTACAACATATTCTATGAAGTTAATCATTAATAAAGCAGATGCCTGGTCTTCAGTAAGAGAGTCAGAGTAATTCCACATCCTGTATACACTAGGAGAAAAAAAATATCGAGTTGCAGCTGAAGTACTGTTAAAGCTACTGTGAGAAAAATATGACAAAAAACAATTAGTAGAATTCCAAGCTATCTGTGCTGGGTGTGCCTCTTCCAAATTAAAATTAAACACACAAGAGTAAACATATTACACATAATTAACCACAATACGGATGTACTATACACACATCCTTATTCTCTGGAAGATAACAGTCATGGGGTAAACAAGCATGTGCTTCACGAAAGTAGAAGTGCAGGTTAACGGATATATTGGACTTAGCCAGTAGTACAAACATGAAGTTCAGAATCATGGTAAAAGTGAAACAGAACTTTGTGAAGAAAAGAAGAATCCTGGCCTTGTAAAAACTGGTAAAATAGAAATAAAAAATGTATTTTGTTAAACATAATTTGTAGCAGTCAAAGTCACATTATATTGCAAGTGAATGTGAGTGTGATTGGAATCAAGTGTGTGCAATCTGTACTAAGGAGCCTGTGGAAGTGAAACAGTCTATGATGGCTGAGAGTTGTTGTGGATGGTAGCCATGTTTCTAGGACAAGGGATGTGGAGTTCCATATTGTTGTATAAATAACATATACTCCACAACACACATACACACACCAAAGGGCTATGCCTGGGAGCGCTGTTCCTTCTCGGCCTCCTTTTAGGCCGTAGGTCTGAATAAATTGGTTAAAAAGGATGTAGCTCCTGCAATCACAGAGGGTCAAGTACATCATAATTTACATCAATAAAAAACATACAGAAGCTTGCCTTCTCTATGAGTATGTAATAATAATAATAATAGTAATAATAATAATCATTTTTATTTATATAGCGCCTTTCCAGAGCTCAAGGACACTTTACAATGAATATAAACAAAAGGAAATAGTACAAACAGACATTAAAGTACTGGAGTAGAGAAACAAATTAAGTCGAGAAAAAAAACTGGAAATACAAAACAAGACCTAAAAGACAGACATGCAGAGGACAGGTGGACTAAACCAAAGGAGTTCAGTTTAACAAATCAAACGTATAACATTCAGAAAACAAGTGAGTTGAATACTGAGATGTTATTAACAGAAAGGAGAGAGTGTGGTAGAGAATTCCAAAGTTTGGGTGCAATAACACTAAATAATCTTGCCCCCCAGCAAAAAAGCCAGAATCGGAAGAACGAAGTGAGCGAGTCAGGATGAAGGGGACAAGCAAATTTTAAAGATAAGAGGGAGCTAAGGCATTTAAAGATTTAAAAACAAGGAGAAGAATTGCCAGTAGGCAACTGTGAGCCAATGGAGATCATACAAGATTGGTGTTATATGAACAGAGCGTTTAGTATGAGTGAGTATTCTAGCCGCAGAGTTTTGAATATATTGCAATCTGGAGATGGAACTGGCAGGTAGACCAATGAAAAGGGCATTAGAAAAATCAATGCGTGATGACACGAATGCATGGATTATAGTTTCAGCATCTTTGGTACTGATGAACGGATGCAGTTGGGCAATATGACATAAATGGTAGAATGCAGATTTAGTGACAGATTTAATATGAGACTGAAAGGAGAGTGTGGAGTCAAAGATAACTCCTAAATTTTTGAAAGAAGTGGATGTTTTGATGTGGGAACCAGCAATCTCACAAGTGAAATTGGTGGAAATGTTGCTGGTGAGTGCTGAGGTTCCAATGAAAATTATCTCTGTTTTATCCATATTAAGTTTTAGAAAATTTAAGTTAAGCCAATCTTTAATGTCCTTAACACAAGCAGAGATTTTGTCAATTTGGGCAGATGGAGTAGGTGTACAGATAGAATAAAGTTGAATGTCGTCGGTATAAAAGTGATAGTTAAGACAATGACATTGAAGGATCAGTAAATTGTGAATAATAGTGGGCCAAGAACAGATCCCTGGGGAACACCTCGCTTCAGGGGGATGGTAGGTGATGAAAATTCTTAACAGAAATATAGAATTGTCTATCTGAGAGATAGGAAGAAAACCAAGAGAGAGCAGTACCAGAGATACCCAGACCAGAAAGACGAGAAATAAGTAAGTAATGGGAAACAGTATCGAAGGCAGAGTTGAGATCAAGTAGCAGCAGTATAGACAAGGAGCCAGAATCCCCAGAGAGCAGTAGATCATCCACTACAAGTGCAGCTTCTGCATCAGCGGGCGAAAATCTGACTGAAAAGGGTTGAAGAGATTATTATCAACTATAAAAGACTGGAGTTGGGTAGCAACAGTACTTTCCAGTAATTTAGATATGAAAGGTAAATTAGAAATTGGACGATAGTTAGATAGAACTGAGGGGTCAAATTTGGGTTTCTTGAGCACAGGTGTAACTGCAGCCGTTTTTAGTGGCAGAGGAAATGAGGCAGAGGTAAGAGATGCGTTGATGAAATGAGAAATAGGTGCGGAAATGGCAGAGTGGCAAAGTTTCAGAAGAGAAGTGGTAGCAGGATCAAGGTGATAGGATGAAGAGTTGGATTTCAGGAATAGCTTAGAGACGGAATCTGGGGTCGTCAGAGAAAAACAAGATAGAGACTGACAGGATAGATTTGTTGGATGGCTGAGCTGTGTATCAGTAGGGAAACATTGGTGGACAGCATTAGTCTTCTCAAGCAAATAATCCAAAAAGAACAGCAAAACTAATTAGATACTAGAACATCCTGAGGTGGGCGGTTAGTAAGTTTATTAATCGAATTAAAGATTGCTTTGACAATATATGTTGGTTCACCCTCAGTGTATAGGAATGTTTGGTGAAGAAGGAGGTAGCTTTTCCTAGAGGAATTGGGTTGACTGCCTTTAGGACATGACATAGCCTACAGTAAATGGCTATGTGACTGTGACATGAAGATTGTAGCAAAGTCTGTAGATCATCTTCTTGATTTGGTGCAAAACCTTATGCTCCAAGGAAGCAAGTTTTTGCAGTCTTTCATCATGTGCAGATTTCTGGTTAAAAGCTATAATTGATTGGTGGGTTTATAGACCAATGTCTATTTATATAATCTGTAAACATCCCTGTTGTCTGGTCTGGGTAAGTACTAAGCATACTTCACCCAAGGAACCAAGTGTGCCAGAAGGTATTCATAAAACACCCAGTCTGCTGACTTACCTTTCCACTTGACTGTTGGCTTAGGTTGATGTCTAGATTTCATGCTGACACCTGAAGGTAATCCCCCCTCCCAAATCAATAAAGTTGGTACACACAGCTGATAGCCTCATATGCCTGAGGTTTGAGTAAGTATGGATAGTAGGAATAGGCCATTAGGGGCTGAAAAGGCAAGGTTTAATGTAGCCAAATGTGCAAAATTAACAGTTGTGAATAAATAGATATTTTAAACGAACAGGTACATAAACAAATGAATAGGAGGGAAATCCTTCTTACATGAAAGTAAATCTGATGTGCTTTACTCTACATTATCATACAATAAAATGAATATAAAATAATTTAAATAAATACATGAATAATAATTTTGTCTTTTTGGTTTTTCTGGTAACTAGTATGATTGACTATATTAAAGAAATTATAATGCCTACACCTACATTTAACATTTTAATGCCAATATTAGAGCAAATAAGATCTCTAGCAGGCGGCACGGTGGTGTAGTGGTTAGCACTGTCGCCTTGCACCTCCAGGGTCTGGGTTTGACTCCCGGCCAGGCTCGATTCCCGTCTCTGTGTGCATGGAGTTTGCATGTTCTCCCCGTTTTGGTGGGTTTCCTCCGGGTACTCCGGTTTCCTCCCACAGTCCAAAGACATGTAGGTTAGGGTAATTGGCATTCCCAAATTGCCCATAGAGTGTATGTGTGTGTGTCTGTGCCCTGCGATGGATTGGCACCTTGTCCAGGGTGTACCCTGGAACGTGCCCTAAGTCTCCTGGGATAGGCTCCAGTCCCCTGTGACCCTGAATACAGGATTAAGCGGTAATGAAGATGAGTGAATGAGTGAGAGATCTCTAGCTCAGCTAATCAAAAATAAGCAAATGTTTTCTGAGGTTTGATACAGAGCTACTGTTAGCACATTACATGGTGAGTTGTTTAGCCTGGCAGCTCAGTGGGAGAGACTGAACATGTCCAGTACAATGGTCAACTCAATCAGGACAGATAGAGTTGACCATTGTACTGTATATGGAACCTGAGGTAAACCTGGAGAGAAGGAGCTGTTTCTCATGCAGAAACTGTGCCATTTGAGTTAATTTCAACCTTTTACAGTATACTCTTCTCAATTATGCCTACCATGTATTTGAACTTGCATATAAGGTCCTTTTGACACTTGACACTCAATGATTCAAGCTGCTTAGAAGCTTGAATCATTGGTAGAAGCTTCTCAACACCAAGGTTTGTAAAGAATGGTCTAAGAAGCTCTCTGACTCGGGAACACTTGGAGACCTTGATGCTTATGTGCACGAAAAAGGGAGATCCTGTAACATCTGTACCACCGCAGCACGGGGAAATAAGATCTAGCTCACCGGATTACTGAGTTGACCCTTTGTCCCCACCTAGTGTGTCTACGTGTGTACTGTCTACACTTTAACACTAATGAAGAGCACCTGTGTACCCCCCGTGTGTCTACCTATATATTCCGGTCGAACCCGTAGCACTTTGTCTGTCCACTGTTGTGCACATTACGTTTTGTGTGTCTACGAGTGATGTCTCTAACAAATCTTTTGTCTCCCGATTTCCCCCAGGACTGAGCGGTGTCTGCAGGTGTGGCGTTATTAGATGACGCAAGGAGTCATAACTCCGGACCTGGTTTGTTGGCCTAAGAGCCTGTTTTGTTTTTGTTGTCTTTTCTTTTGTTCCCGCCTGCAGACCCCCGCTGGGGAGAAAACAGTGTATCTTTTTGTTTTCTCTTTTGGTTTTTTTGGCGTTTTTTACCTGCCAAGAAAAAGAATAAATCTTAAAAAGAATGGAACCTGCATCTGCGTCTGATTTACAAGAGATAGACATGACAGATGGACAGACCCTCCAGGACGCAGCAGGAACCCCCCTGCCCGAGGACGAAGTCCCCACGTTAGATCACATCAGGGGACAGCAGCACGAGATTGACAGCCTGGCTCGAGCGGTCAATGACCTAGCTCACAGCGTGGAACAACTCATGAAGGCACAATCTCCAACCTCCTCCTCCTCCTCTGGGCCGCGCCCCACACCCTCACCACCACGCCCCACCCCTCCGGAACGGTACGCCAGGAACCCAGAGGGGTGCAAGCGTTTCCTCCTAGCCTGTGAGCTATGTTTGGCGGAGTTCCCGGACATGACGGACCTCCAAAAGATCAGTTTTTTAACACAACAGCTCACAGGCTCCGCTATGGATTGGGCGACAGCCGTGTGGAGCGCCGGCGGGATGGCGGCATACAGCTATCGGCAGTTTCTCGCGGACTTCCGCACCGTCTTTGACCATCCGGATCACGGAAAATCGGGGGAGCAACAGCTGCTGAGGTTGCGGCAAGGTAACGCGACCGTAGCAGATTATGCCATCAAGTTTCGGGTACTGACGGCGGAGAGTGGCTGGTGTGATCGGAGCCTGTTAGCCAGATTTCGAGACGGACTACAACCAGAAGTGCAACTCGAGCTCGCCTGCAGGGACACTGGGATGTCCCTGGACGAGTGCATCGGACTGGCGATCAGGCTGGATCAGCACCTCCGCAGCCGGAAACAGCATCTCCCCCCGAAAGCCGCTGGAAAGCGGCCGGATTACGGCCGCCGCCCCCCCAACCTCAGCATCCCCCCGACGGAACAGCGAGAAACCCCGCTAGGCGAACCCATGGACCTAGGCACCTCCCGCCTGACAGCCCAGGAGAGGCAGAGGAGAATTTCCACGGGACTTTGCCTGTACTGTGGGGGGGATGGACACAGACTACCCACTTGTCCGTTACTCAAAGTAACGCACCTCACTCCACCTCGCACTCACCACACTTTTTGTTTGAAAGCACATTTGTCTTATAATAATCACTCTTTATTTATTTTTCCCCTTATAGATTCCGGGTCGGCTGGAAACTTTATTTCCTCATCCCTTCTTTCCTCGCTGCATGCTCCACTGTCGAAGCTACCATGCCCTATGGCGATCAAAGCTCTAGATGGTCAAAATCTTAAACAATCGCCTGTTAAACAAATATCTACGTCACTTCGGCTAACTTTTCCCGGTCATACTGAGGAACTAAAATTTTTTGTGCTCCCTCGGTCTGATCATTCCGTCGTGCTGGGCTTACCTTGGCTCAGCCACCACAATCCCCATTTCGATTGGGCGAACTCTCGCATATTATCCTGGGCACCGAGATGCGCGAAAACATGTACACCGCCGACATTGACGGTCCAAACGACTTCAATTGAGAGCCCGCACGCCTTAGTCTCTATTAAAGTGCCATCAGAGTACGAACGATTTAAAGACGTGTTTAGTATTAGGGCAGCAGCACGACTTCCCCCTCACCGACCGTGGGACTGCGCGATAGAGATTTAGCCGGGGAAAACACCGCCGAGCTCGCGCATTTACCCATTGTCCGTGGAGGAAACCCGGGCTATGGAGGAATACGTGAGCGAAGCTCTCCGGCAGGGTCTTATCAGCAGGTCCACGTCCCCCGCCTCGGCAGGTTTTTTCTTTATAGATAAGAAAGGGGGGGGCTTACGCCCCTGTATTGATTACCGTGGTCTCAATGCAGTGACAGTAAAATACAAGCACCCTCTACCACTGGTGCCGGCCGCTATCGACCAACTCCGAGGAGCCTCCATCTTTACCAAACTCGACCTCCGCAGCGCTTATAATCTCGTTCGTGTGCGAAGAGGCGATGAATGGAAGACTGCGTTTAGCACAACATCGGGTCATTACCAATACAACGTGATGGCTTATGGACTGGTAAACGCACCTGCGGTGTTTCAGGGGTTCATGAACGACGTATTTCGGGATATGTTAAACCGGTTTGTTATAGTTTACTTAGATGATATCTTAGTATACTCCCGGTCATATTCTGAACATGTCCAACATGTAACCGCCGTCCTTCACCGACTACGCAAACACGGGCTCTATGCGAAGGCAGAGAAATGCGAGTTCCACAAGAAGGAGATGGCATTCCTCGGCTATCGCATAGGGCCACTGGGGGTCGAGATGGAGACGACCAAGGTCGCGGCGGTGCAACAATGGCCGGAACCAAAATCCGTGAAGGCGCTACAAAGTTTCCTAGGGTTCGCCAATTTTTACAGACGGTTTATTCGAGGTTTCAGTATAATGGCAGCGCCGCTTACTAGTCTACTAAAAGGGAAACCGAAACGCCTTCGCGAGTTTCCCCCGGAAGCGCGCAGGGCGTTTCAACGTCTCAAAGGGGCGTTCACCACCGCCCCCATTTTAAGATTACCAGATCCGCTGAAGCCTTTTTTAGTGGAGGTGGATGCATCGGAAGTGGGAATAGGACCGGTGCTGTCACAACGTCAGGGCGACCCTGAGAAACTCCACCCCTGCGCTTTCTTTTCTCGTAAATTAACACCTGCCGAGCGCAACTATGATATCGGTAACCGAGAACTGCTAGCAGTTAAAGCGGCGTTAGAGGAGTGGCGGCACTGGTTGGAGGGAGCTGAACATCCATTTGTAGTGCTCACCGATCACCGCAACCTAGAATACATCCAACACGCAAAACGATTAAACCCTCGCCAAGCCCGCTGGGCACTGTTCTTTACACGCTTCCGCTTCCATATTACATATCGCCCCGGATCCAAAAACAAAAAAGCAGACGCGTTGTCGCGTTATTATTCGATCCCTGAACGCACTACAGAACCGGAACCCATTCTGCCCTCGTCTCTCGTGGTGGCTCCGATCATGTGGGACCTTGACTCGGAGATAGCACAAGCGGCGCGGTCACATCCCACGCCGCAACAATGCCCTCCGGGGAGGACCTTCGTGCCGGAACCGCTACGAGAACGAGTCACAATACAAGCACACACTAGTGTTGCATCCGGACATCCCGGGGTCATTCGGACATTCCAGCTTCTGGAACCAAAGTTCTGGTGGCCGGAAATGCGGAAGACGGTCAGAACAGTTGTTTTATCTTGCGCGATCTGTGCGGCGACGAAAAGTCCTCGCCACCTGCCAGTTGGGAAATTAATGCCCTTAGCAACGCCGAACAGACCGTGGTCCCACCTTTCTGTGGATTTTGTCACGGACCTGCCCGTTTCAAAGGGGTACACGACTATTCTAGTTGCAGTAGATCGCTTCTCTAAGGGATGCAAATTCATCCCATTCAGCTCCCTTCCGTCAGCCTTCCAAGTGGCAGAAACCCTTTTTTCCACAGTGTTTCGTTGCTACGGCATACCCGAAGATATTGTGTCAGATCGTGGTCCCCAATTTATCGCCCGAGTCTGGAAAGCTTTCTTTCAGAAGTTGGGGACCACTGTTAGCCTAACGTCGGGCTATCATCCCGAGTCGAATGGTCAGGCAGAGCGGACTGTCCAAGAACTCGTGAAATATCTTCGAGCATATTGTAGCAGCCGACAACACGACTGGGCAGAATGCTTAATTTGGGCGGAATACGCGCAAAACTCGCTACGTCACTCCGCAACCGGCCTAACGCCGTTTCAATGTGTGCTTGGGCATCAACCTCCGCTATGTCCCTGGGACACCACACCCACCGAGGTACCCATGGTGGATGAATGGTTCAAAAGAGCGGAAAAAGTTTGGGAGAACGCGCACACAAAAATTTCACAAGCAGTTCACCGTTTTAAAAGGTATGCCGATAGACGGCGACGGGAAAGTCCTCCGCTCCAGGTAGGCGATAGGGTATGGCTCTCGACAAGGGATCTTCACCTTAATCTTCCCTGTCGGAAACTCACCCCTAGATATATAGGTCCCTTCCCCATTCTATCTCAAGTAAATCCAGTCTCCTTTAAATTACAGCTTCCCTCCCATATACGCATTCATCCTGTTTTCCATGTTTCTCTTCTCAGACCAGTGATCCGGGGGCCGCTGGACGAAGGTGTAGCGGAACCAGCAAACCCCGGGGCTGTGGAGATTGAGGGCGCCCCCGCGTTCCGAGTCAAACAACTTCTAGACTCCCGGAGGAGAGGGGGTTCCCTCCAATATCTAGTGGATTGGGAAGGGTACGGCCCGGAGGAGCGGAGCTGGGTTCCGGCCCGAGACATTCTACACCAGGAACTCATTTCAGATTTCCACCAAACACGGCCGGATCGCCCAGCACCGCGACGTCCGGGTCGCCCCCACCGCCGGCAACCCCATCAGGTCGGCGGTCCCCGACTCCCTCCGGTGATGCGGAGAGAGCGCTCGCACCCCCCTCGGGAAGCCGGTCCTGGGGGGGGGGGGGGGGTACTGTAACATCTGTACCACCGCAGCACGGGGAAATAAGATCTAGCTCACCGGATTACTGAGTTGACCCTTTGTCCCCACCTAGTGTGTCTACGTGTGTACTGTCTACACTTTAACACTAATGAAGAGCACCTGTGTACCCCCCGTGTGTCTACCTATATATTCCGGTCGAACCCGTAGCACTTTGTCTGTCCACTGTTGTGCACATTACGTTTTGTGTGTCTACGAGTGATGTCTCTAACAAATCTTTTGTCTCCCGATTTCCCCCAGGACTGAGCGGTGTCTGCAGGTGTGGCGTTATTAGATGACGCAAGGAGTCATAACTCCGGACCTGGTTTGTTGGCCTAAGAGCCTGTTTTGTTTTTGTTGTCTTTTCTTTTGTTCCCGCCTGCAGACCCCCGCTGGGGAGAAAACAGTGTATCTTTTTGTTTTCTCTTTTGGTTTTTTTGGCGTTTTTTACCTGCCAAGAAAAAGAATAAATCTTAAAAAGAATGGAACCTGCATCTGCGTCTGATTTACAAGAGATAGACATGACAGATCCTCATGTCCCTAACAATGACAACAGTAATTGTTGCAGAAACCAGTGCACTGCTTAGGTAGTTGTTGATGCTATAGGGCTGAGCCATTTCCATTATCTTGGGTGGGAACCAAAACATATGAAGGTTGTATATTTTGTTAGCTAATCAATGTGGTGATAGTAATATTCATATATTGAAGTGAAATATTATTTAACTTTGTGGACTGGTCTTGATTCCTAGGCAGAAATTCATCCCACTCTGGCCATGACAAACACTCTGTGAACTGGGTTTCTGAGTCACTCACTATATCCTCAGGAATGCCAGAGAACCTGAAAATGTGCTTAGAGTTTAACTCAATTGTCTGAAGTGCAGGATCAGACGAAGAGACTTGGAGAAATGATTGATACTTAGCAAAACATGTGTTCCGTTTAGACAACCAAAAAGTTCTCTAAACAAAGCCGGTGGTAAGGTGTGACCAGGTCGTTAGTGCTCGGTGGAAATGAGAGATGGCTGCTGGTAGGGTATGAAGTACTTTGCACTGATCACAACCAGAAAACGAAGAGGAGGTGATTTTTTTTAAACACAAAGCAAAACTTTTTTTAGAAAACCTTGAAGTGAGATTCTGAAAATACAGGCACTAGTTTTGTGCATATACACAAACCATGAACTCACTGTGCATGCCCAGCCATTTTGTGTAAAACTAACAAGACTTGGCATAGCTCAGGTTCCATATTTTAGTGTTGCTGTAACGACGTGGGTCGTGCGAGGGTCAGAACCGCGCATGAACTGTTCAGATCCGTAGGCTGCTACCACGCGGAGTTCTGAACAGGCAAAGGTGCGGCCATTTATACACATGGTTGCCAGGCAATGCCACCGTCAGACAATTAGCCTGAACGAGCTGCACCTGGCGGCGTGTCTATATAAGGGTCCTGGTAGCACTGGTAAGGTAAAGACAGAAAGAAAAAGAAAGACAGACAGACGGACAAAGCGTGGAGGCAAAGCCCAAGCCTCAGTCTGTTTAAGACGCCGGCAAGAGAGGGAGAGAGAAAGAGAGCGGCACACGTCAGTTTAGTGAGCGCTCTCACCTTAAATTATGGTGCAAAAAAGACACAAACAAACTCTTCCTCTCCTCTAAAATAAAGGGTGAATGCCCCTAGAGGATCTTTAGTTTTTGTTTTAGGTTCCAGAGCCCCGTCCGTTCTCGCGTAGACGGCGGAGCTCTGTTTATTTTCTGTTATCAATTTTCTTTTGTTTCTTTTAAGTTCCCTAATTAATAATCCCACGCCATCTCCAAACGGGAAGGTCTTCCCATGCGTGTCTCAAGCACTCTCACCACTCCTATTTTATTGACCCCCTCTCTATACTCTCTCTATATCGCACCACACATAACAGTTGCAGTGTTAAATTGACACAACAGAGTGTGTGACACACAAACACACACACTTGGGGTGTAGTCTGTCACAGAAGCAGATGATTATTAAACCAGCAAATGGTAAAAAAAAAAATAATAAAGTTTGCATGATCAGGAAACAGGTAAAGGTCAGGTGATCAACAAACTAATTGGGCTAAACAAGATCAGGACAAGAAAACCACAAAAAGCATCGGAACCAGGTAAACCAAATAGAAGGTGACTTTGAGAAACTATATGATGATAGAGAGTTGTAGTCCATGGTGACCAAGCTTATAGGCCAATATGTAATGCAACATTGGTACACAAAAGAACTGAGGCATCTTAATGGTGCATTCATTTCACACCATTCCAAGCTTGTCTGCCTTCGGATGAATGTACAAACAAATTAGTATTAGCTACTTTTAGATTAATGCTGATTTACTGAAATTGAGATTATTTTTTTTTTTTTATCAATGCCATACAATGCCATTAAGGATTTTTGCATTTATATTTTATTATATTTTTGAGCATATTGCTTCTAACATTCTGTGATGCAATGTTGGATTTCTGATGTATGTTTGTTCTTAATTACAGTATGTAATAATGTATTTAGGCTTTAAACCTCTTGCTTAGTTTTTAATCAACATTGTTGTTATCAAACTATGGAATACAAAATAAAAACGGGGTTCCTAGATCTGAAAAATCTACTTGTCTGGATTAAGTGTTTTAAAAATTAGTGGCAAGTAGTGCAAAAGCTTTGGAAGTAATACAGATGAATGGCAAAGTTGTTTTATGAAACCTTCTTAAAGACCTATAAAAGACTGGCATAATGTGAATAACTTTTATCTTTTCTTATTATTAAATGAACATTACTGTTATTGTAGATATTTTCTAATTTTTTGAAGGAAAGATGAGTGGCTATGAAACTGGCAGTGTTTACAGAGTCTACAAATTGCTCTTAGAATTCCTTGGAATGTTTGTGTGAGATGGAATCTATCCAATGTGGGGAAGCCAAAAGGAGCGGGAATATAAAGACATGCTAATCCACAAAACCTGCAGCTCTTCAGCACACCTGAGCTTCACTGGAACATCACAGAGAACCCCTCTGCACATTTCCACGAGTAACTATAAGCTTTTTTCTCTTCTGAGCTTTTGATGATTTCTTCCCCCTTTTGCTTGTTTGATTTTCATATTTTCAGCTATTTTAAAATATCTCTCCAATAAACAATGGCATAAAAAAAGCGATAGCAGAACCTGCAGTCTACAATCTATGTGGATTGTATTTGGCGATTTCTGATTCATTTAAGATACAATATAGAATGGTATCTGCAAGCACGGTAAATCTTATAAGATAAGATAAAATATACCTTCATTCGTTCCACAGAAGGGAAATTTTATTTGTTATAGCAGCGAAGAAGAAAAAATGCGCAAATAAAAAAATAGGAATAGTACAGAGTATAAATACAAGAGAAAAAACAAAGACATTACAATAATTGCACCTACAAACAACAAATTACACAAGGGTAATATTGCACAGTTTAAAATATTATCGCACAGTTCTGTTGCAGTGAATTGCACTAGGATAATATTGCAGTTTCGAATGGTGTTATTGCACAGTTGCTATTGCACCCAAATCTAAGATAGTATAACTGTATTGTATGATAGTAATGTTATATTTAAGATATTGTAATTATTGTAAAAACAAACAAACAGATAGATAGATAGATAGATAGATAGATAGATAGATAGATAGATAGATAGATAGATATTGTAACATTATATAACAGTTTACAACAGTGTGGAATGTGGAGACTGGTTCATTGGGAGCAGCTATGATTGTACAGTTTAATAGCAGCAGGAAGAAAAGACCTTCAATATCACTCCCTCATACACTTAGGATGTAACAGTCTGTCACTGAAGGAGCTGCTCAGACATGTACTGGTTTCATACAGGGGGTGAAACTCATTCTCCAGCAATGATAATAGCTTAGCTACCATCCTCCTTTCTCCCACCTCCTGTACAGTGTCCAGAACTGAGCTGGCCTTCTTAATCGGTTTGTCCAGTCTCTTCCTCTCTGCAGTAGAGAGGCTGCTGCACCAATAGACCACTCCATAGAGTCTCCTCAGCAGAAAGAGTCTGCTCTTTCCCTTTTTATAGATTGTGTCTGTGTTGTCTGTCCAGTCCAGTTTGCTCTTCAGATGAATTATGAATTCTTAAATAAATATTGACCAGCATAACATTTGTCTGCAGTGTCGTTGTAGCAGGATTAATGATAAAACATACATAATAATTAAAGCCAATGGTGATAACCAACTACAACTACAACTTTTAAGTTTTAGGTTTAGAGTTTAAAAAATTCAAAGAGATTTTTAAGTTTTGTAAGTCTTTTAACCATTTCATGGAGGAAATATTTGATATAGAACTACAAAGCTAAGCACATACACTAATACAAAGACAATTTTTTTGGGGGGGAAAGATCAGAATGACAGTTCCTACAAATTCCCTTATTTTTCATAGGGAAGACATGCGGTGCGTTAATTGTTATAAAGAAAGTTGGTGACAGTCAACATTTCAATTAATATACACAGTATATCACACATGTATTAATATTCCTTATATTTGTAGACATTTTACTGAAACCACCTCAGCTGCTGCATGTGTCACATTCAACCGTACATGGAGTATCTGCACTTTATTCCATGACAGTTTCCATTTGTTTCTGCCATCTATCTTGTATATTTCCTACAGTATTATACAGTTTAGTCTAATATTTTCTCTGCTTTCCTTCTATGGAAGTATTTTACCTTCAAAGTCATAAAAACATTTCACCTTTCATGTCATCCTATGTGTGATTTTGCGTGTGATCAATAAAATTTGCCTTACTTAACAGATTAAGACATGACCTCTTCCCTGAAATCCGCTGTGACTGATGTGGCAGAATGGGTTCTTGAGAATGAAGAAAAAATTGAAAAGGCAGTGGAGATCCTAGGCCAAGGATGTGCGATCTTGGCAGACACTGTAGGCCAGTTCCATCCCATCCTGGAGGCAGTTTTTAGGATCCCAGCTAAGCTTCTTAGCAACCCAGAGGGCAAAGAGACTAAGTTCCTCACTAAACAGTTTGAAAAGGTCAACCAGACACTGGAAAAGCTCAAGGGTGATTTTGAAGAAACACAGCGGCTGTTGGAGAGATCATTGTTGAACACCCAGTACTTTAAATGCTACTTACAGATAATCGAACAGTATGAAATGTTTAATGATATTTTCACAGCCAAACCTGAGTTTAAGAAGGTGAAAATAAATAAGTTCCTTGACTACTTTAAGCAATATGAGGGAGCCAAGAACCTCGAATGCTTGTACAATGCCATCACTAAAAAAGACATGCTGGACACGATATTTAAGACTGAGGAGAAGAGCAGGAGGGCAGTGGAGTTGTTCTGTGCTAGCATGAAGAAGGTGTTTTTGGTTGGTGTTATAGCATTGATGGGCTACACTGCACTAAAGGAAGGCCCTGTTGAAGAGGACAAGGTGAAGGAATGGCAAGCCCGCATGGAGGAGATGGAGAAGCTCATGAAGGCGGCAGTGGATAAATGTGTGAACGAGTTTGTTGACCAAGCCAAGCAAGATTTAGATCGTAAGATAAATCCTAAAACAATAAGCCCACAATCCGTACTGGATATTCTTGTCGAGAAGTATTACTGGGTTTCCTGGTCAGTTCGGGTCTTTAAACATAACGACTGGAAACTTTGGACGTTTCTGCTTGGCAAGCAGCACCATGTCAGTGGTGTCAATTATTTTGAGTTTCTGCACAATAATATAAAGATTGTGGTGTCTTTCACTGCTGAGCCTAAACCACTCAACATGAGTCAGATAAACGATCAAATAGAGAAAGAGAAAGGTGACGTTGAATCTGTGGCTGAGTCACTTTTCAAGTCTCATCCCAAATGTCATGTCCATGCTGTCCGTCGCTCGTGCAAAGTGGAGGAAGCTAATAATTTCAATACAGAACACTATTTTATGTCCGACAAAAAAGCATACATTTTTATTCATTCAGCATAATAGGATCTTGATCTAACTAAATTTACTGATGATGATCAGAGTCTACACCATGTACTCAGTTTGGATTCTTCAGGCTCCTATTAATTAACAGTAAATGTCTGTATAAAAAATATGTATATATATATTTGTTGTTGTTGCTGTTATTAGCTCTTAATAATGGAAACGAGACTTAGACTGATGGTCAAAGCACTAAAGCTTTATTATAACACATTAGCCCCTAAGGAGGGAAACATTGAAAATAACATTAAGTACATATTTTTGTGCAGATAAGATCATATTAGATTATAACATTAACTGTATTGTGTAAAATGACATAAACATGTATTTAACATGATTAATAAAAAAAAATACTGTCCAAATAAATTAGAAATTGTTTCTTTTGTAGATTTCCGTGCAGCACCTTCAGCCTCAGTGACACATCATTTAAAAGATTATTTAGTCAATAAATGCAATTAATCAATAACATGATTTGAAAGAACTGGTTCTTACTGGTGGCATATCCATTTACAGTATTATTCTGTTTAATATTCCAGTAATCAATTCCCTAAACAACAAGAGCAATGACATGGTTTTAGAAAATCTTTTTTTCAAATTAATAACCATATTTTACATTCACACTGAACAGATAATATAAATAATATAAATGAAAGTAAAAATCTCGGTATGCTCAGTATTAGGCACTAACATTGTTCTACACTGCCTGGCTAAAAAATAAAAAAAATTAAAAAAAAATTCCCCATTTCAGAAGGGTCAAAACATTATCAAAACTTGGAAGGATAGTGCTGTTTCTTTTGTAAAAGAAATGTGGTTGAAACAAAGTCATGAATAGATCACTTAAACATTTGGTGAAGTTGCATGGTAAAAAAAACAATCCAGTTTAAAAACCAGAGCTATGTTTAATAGTGAAAGTACAAGCATTTCCATACACACACAATGTGATGAGAAATCACAGGATTGGGACTAAACAGCTGTCTGTCCATAAAAGAAAAACTGCTTCTTAATGAGACTCATCAGGACAAAAAAGGCTTCAGTTTGCTAGAGAGCATAAACATTGGACTGTGGAGCAATGGAGAAGGGTCATGTGGTCTGATGAGTCCAGACTGACCCTGTTCCAGAGTGATGGATCCGTTACTCCTGAAGTGATGTGACATATTTATTTAGGCCACAGAATGTATATTTACTAGTCTGTTTTTATTTCCCTGTTTATTAAGGTGCTTCATGAGAACATAATTTAATTCACATTAAATTTATTAGTGCATCATGCACATCATAGTTTAATGTATGCCTTTATGCATTCATTATCCAATAATCTCTTTATATAAATCTATTTAGCCTGAATGATGCTGTCCTAAACCTTAAAAACAATTTATAAACAGTTGTAAATTATTAGAATTAAGACTATGGTTATTCAGTTACACTTGTACCTCACATGTATACTGTACAGTGAAGGATGTTTATTAACCACAGTTTTTAATGACCTAGGGTACAGTCAAGGTACACTTCCATGCATACAGCCTCTATCCACACACAGACATAGACACACGCAGACATCATGAGATGATGGCTTGATTTGCAAAAGATTAGAAAGCAGGGCACCAAGACTTCATGCATCATCATCATCATCATCATCATCATCATCATCTCAAACATATTCCACCTAGCTTGTTTGATTTAGTTTGACAGTCATAATGGAGTTTTTAGCACAAAAGATACTTGATTTGGTCATAAAATAATCTATGCGAAGAATCTAGAAGCTGGCTGGTTTGGTGGTTCAACTGACTTCTTTGCTTGGGGTCCCAAGATATCTCCTAGATTTCTTTAAACAAGTCTAATTCTATCTATATATCTATCTATCTATCTATCTATCTATCGATCTATCGATCTATCTATAGATATATAATATATAGAATATAATATAATTTATAGAATAATAATAATGCATAAATGAATAGTGAAATGATGTTAAATGCCATAAAACCTTGATGGCAATTGTGTGTTCTACAGTAAGTGACAACAGTGCAAATAATAGTCATTGTGCAATGAACAGCCTGAAAAAGTTACACTTAATAATTATTGCCACAAAATGTAAGTCTTCTCCCTTCTGTGCAAATTGGTTTTTATTTTTTCTAACAGCAAGTTTACATTTCATTAGGCCATCTCTTCTAAAATCCAAATTCTTTAAAATATCATCTTTTTCCATATTCAAAGTATTTAGCGCATATTGAATTTGGAGCATATTTTATATATCTTCTTTATATCCTTAGCTGGTGTAACTAACTTTTCACCTTGTTTAATAGCAGGCTTCACATTTTAAAAAGTTCTTTTTTACGATATAATTTTACTCTTTATAATATTAACAATTTATTAAAACAAATGTTTTTTTTAATCTGCACAAAGCTTATTCTTCATTTTTATTATACTGTAAGTCTAAATTGGAATTTAAGCTTGGGGATTGTTAGTGCTTGTTAATGAACCTCTGTAAAATGCCGATATAGCTTTTATTTATTTTTAAGCATGTGTTGTCATTTTCTTTCTCAACTATGCCTGCGAAGTCAACTATAGTGTTGGGTCGTTCAAGAACCTCCATAGGTTATATACAGGAAACAGAAATTAGTAGTTACCTTTGAGTCTTTGGTCCAAATCGTTCGTTCTTTTGTCACGTGACTCCCATAGACGCTATGAAATTTGTGTACAGTATGTAGTCTTTTTTTTTATCTGTTTATTGAAAATGTATCGATTTATTTGATCTCTGATCAAAAGAACAAAATTACTAAAAATCAAACTAAAACATTTTTTTTTTATTCATGAGTTGCTGCTGCCCTCTTGAGATTTTTCCTGATGATCATGTGACTCCAGTCCCTTGAGTCTTTCATATCTACAGAATGTGCATGGTCTAGAATCCAACACAAATGTATATATGGTCATGTCTCTCACCACCCCTTCGTCCATTTTTTATTTATGGAATTAAGCAAACACCCATTTTCCAAAGTGATTTCCACAAGTGCTATGAAGTCTCTATCAGTAAAAGCTTTGAACTGATTCACTAGGTTACTGACCATCAGTCTAAAACCCTGTTGGAAAGTTTATATATATTCTGGTGCTTAAAATGCTTTAAGAAATGCCAAAATCTGGCCTTAGCTTATACAGTAGCTTAGCATTTAGCTAAAATAAAAAAATTCGAGTTGGTGCCACAAAAGTATTAATAGACCTAATACCTAGTATTAATAGATTAATAAAGGAAAGGATTAATAGACCTGTTTAGAAAGAAATTAAGGTTAACATATGAAATGCATGTAACATAGGTCTTCATTAGCTATTACAGAGAAAAAAAGGATAATCGTAATGTGTCGTGGAAATTTGCAAACCACACAGTTAAACCAACATTAACCTTTAACTGTGATTTATAATTTTAGGCAAACCTGCAAAGCTAATTATTACACCTGATGACTGTTTGTGTGAGGGGACAGATTAGGAAGTCCATAGCTTTAATCCTGAAACAGTTTAGACCACTCAACCTGAAGCTCTTGCAGATTATCATACAGCCAAGTGTTGCCACTTTTTACAGTGTTATAAACATGGCTTAAATCATGCCAATGCCCATGCCACTGGAATAAGGATGGCAGAAATTCCATTGCATTCGTTTGTGGCTTGAGCAAGATGCTGAAGGATTACTTTCCTGTTGTCATTAACATGAGCAACCTAATGGTCCCTCTCAGAGTCACAATGAGAAAAAAGCTGCTTTACTGTACAAATAATTCATCCAGTCTTATTGTAGACATCACCCAGACATCGCCCTTGATGAGCTTTTCAACCATGCCCTGTTCTTTTCACTTATCAATCAGCTCAGGCTTTAATTGGACAAGAAACCTCTCACTTGAGAATTCTGACAGAAACTCCTTAGTTAGCACTGGGGCCTCACACCTCCAGAGTCAAGCTTTGATTCCCACTTCATGTCTGGGTGCATGGAGTTTGCATGTTCCCATGCTTGGTGGGTTTCTACCAGGTACTCTGGGTTCCTCCCACAGTCCAAAGACATGTAGATGAGGATAACTGTCTGAAATGTATGCATGAGAGTGAGTGCTTGAGTGCCCTGCAATGGAGTGTCCAAAGTGTCCCTGCCTAGTGTCCCGAGTGCCCTTGGCATCAGTTTCAGACGGCCTGACACCCCGAACAGAATGAGTAGTATAGAGAATTTGTGACTGAGTGAGTGTATTTAGCTTTCTCACATGACATGACATCATGTTGGTGCATATCTGACAAACAAAGCTATAGAAACAAAGTTAGATTTGCTGCAAGATGAAAGCCATGTCATGTGATAAAACTAAATACATAAAAACCTGAATAAACAAACACTAAAGCACTGCTGACAAAAAGAGAAAAATTATATTATTGCGTGTGTAAAGCAAAAGCAAGTCTCGTTACAGAGGTTAAAGATCCATTTGCTCTCTCTCTCTCTCTCTCTCTCTCTCTATCAGACTGCACTGATTCCATTAGTGTGTATTCACACACGTCATTGGACAGCATGCCCCTTCCCTCCTCCTCTCGCCTTCACACACTCTAATGGAGTGTTTCCATTGTGTGTATATGTGTGTGTTTGTGTAAAAGTCATCCCAAGGGTAAGACGAGAGTAGGGAAGGGGGAGAGAGTCTTCCTCCTCACATCTTACTTTAGATTCACACACACTCACACACATACACAGCATATGTGCGCACATACACACACATACACAGCGCATGCGTGCACAAACACGTTTGTGTTAAGGTCAATTTGTTCATTTTTACTTAATTATTATATATATATATATATATTTATTTTTTGGGTTTATGTAACGAATAATCTGAGTTTTCATTATTTCTTACGTGGGAAACTCGCTTTGATTTAGGAGTGTTTTGCTATACGAGCACGCTTCTGTCATTAATTATGCTCGCAATCCAAGGTTCCACTGTATTTACAGGATAATTAAAAGTGCAATTCATTAACAAGCTTAATATTATACAATATTCCGAGCTAGAAGTATGTCTAGAAATAGAGATGGGATTAAAATAAAATATTTATTGTCGATTTGTGCACCTGATCTGCTGCTTTCTGTTCCCACAGGATGAAAGGTTAAAGTAAAAAAATCCAGTAAAATTGGATATGTTCAATAGTTTTTTTTTTTTTTTTGGACAATATGGTGCTTTAACTTAACCATTTTAAGTAAACAATATGCTTAAAATTTGCCTGTTGCTTGCCAAAATCTGTGTCTTTCCAGTGGCTTGCTCTGGAAATTTAAAAAAGGTTTAAATTTAATGTTACAGTGCAAAAATAATTACTTTTTATTATTGTTTTGCTCAACTTTTTACCAGCTTTTTACATCTTGTTTTTGTTGTACTCCTTTTAAAATGGAGTGTAACGTTCAGCTTTGTTTTTATACTTAGTTACACTAAACGGCATTCTAGAATCTATTTCCGGTATGGTGTAGGCAGAGCGGAACAAGAAATGACGCAACACAACGATTAAAAAATAAACCCAAAGTGTATTAAGTGAAAATTAAACAAAAAGGTGCACCGAAAAAATACAATATATACAAATAAATATACAAAATATACAAGTGTATGGAGTGTGTGTGTGAGTATGTATGGAAAGCCATGTCCAAAGTCCGTGAAGTTATTGCAAGTGTTTGTGGGTGAGTGGTGGGAGAGATGGTTCGGTCTCACCGGTATAAGATGTTAAGTCCGGGAGCTCGAAATGGAAAAAGAGGGTTATTGATGGGGTCCAGTGAAGATAAATCCACATAGGAAAATAATCCACTTGGCTCAACAATCAATCTCTCTCTTGCAAAAGCAGTGCTGCATACTCCTTATCTCTCCTCCTCGACATGTTTGCCGGTTCCGCTTTTATACCGGGTCACGTGACGCGGCGCAACATCCGGGTTCCCTTGCGCAGTGATCGCGAGAGCTTAAACCCGAAACCAAACATTGTCTTTCTTGGAACAAAATAAACCATATCGGGGTCAGTTTATAAGGCCCGGCGGTTTTATTTTTATTTACCCCCTTTTGGTGCCTATATAAACCCCCCACTTGTGTGGCTGCGCTACAGGAGTACATATACATTTTAAGGCAAAAGGCCTTAATGCTAAAAGTAGTTAAAATAATAAAAGTTTCTAATAAAGTGACTTGTTTCATAAAGTAATGTGCTTATTGTTTTTTATCCCTCTTGCAGATTATCAGGAAGACATTTTGGGTTGTGTACTGTCTTGGCCAGATTGTGATCTTGACTGTATACTGTTCCTCTGTGTACTATTTACTGTTCCTCTGTTTACTCTTACAGTTTCTGGGGTCCTTCTTGTGCTGGAGTTCTTTTTTACGATACTTGTTATGTCACGACTGAACGACGAGGGGAGGAAGATGTGAATCCAAATGCAGAGAAGCAGAGATGATTTTGAGATGCTTGGGCAGGGTGACCTTAAGCTGTGTGCCATGGAGAAACGAGAAGCAGAGCTGTGATCAAGGAGCAAAAGTGAAAGTTCGAAGCTGTTAGATTCGTCTGCAAGAGCGTTGACCCAAAATGTGAAGCAAAAAGAAATCAGCATCAGATGAGAAACCGGTGTGCTGGCGGGGCGGTGCGGGAGGCGTGTGGCGAGAGATGGCAGCGTGGGAAAAACTTAGTGGACAGTTTACGATATGTCATAGCTGTGAGACGTGGAATGTTGCGTTGATCCGTCGCATAGAAGATGTGAGCAGGAGTTGCATGGCACATGGGTTAATAACCTTGGACACAGTGAAGGGGCTGATGAAGCGAGGTGAAAGTTTGTGTGAGAGGGTTCTCAGAGCGATGTTCATGGTGGCGAGCATGACTCTCTCCCCTACACGGTACCTGGGAGCCTTGGTACAGTGGCGATCAGCCTGTCTCTTGTAAGACCTGGATGCTTGCAGCAGGCTTCGTCTGGCTAGTATCCATGTCCGTTTGCAGCTGCGGACAAAATGTTGGACCGATGGAACCTCTACCTCCTACTCTTGGGTTGGAAAAAACGGTAGCCCAATCAACACTGGAATGGCGAGAGCCCTGTGGACACAGATGTCAGGGAGTTATGAGCGTACTCAACTCACGGGAGGAACTTACTCCAGGCAGAAGCATCGTGCGTGGTCATGCACCGGAGGGCAACTTCCATTGCTTGGTACTTACACTCCATTTGGCCGTTGGATTGGGGATGAAAACCAGAAGACAGGCTAGGAGTGGCTGCGATGAGTCTACAAAAAGCCTTCCAGAAGCGTGAGCGGGGGAATTGAGGGCCCCGATCCAAAACTATGTCAGTGGGGAGACCATGAAGACAGAAAACATGGAGGATCAGTTGTTCTGCTGTTTCCTTGGCAGAGGGGAGTTTGGGAAACTGAACCAGGTGGACGGACTTGCAAAAATGGTCATCGATGTTCATGATACACGTGTTCCCATCTGACGAAGGTAGGCCTGTTATGAAGTCCAGCGAAATGTGAGACTAGGGGCGGTGTGGTATGGGTAAGGGTCTGAGGAGACCGGCCAGTGGACGGTTGTCCTGTTTACAGTGGGCGCAGATGTCGCAGGCTGCCACAAAGCTGGAAACATCCCTCCCCAATGTGGGCCACCGGAAGCGCTGTTGAATGATGAAGCGGGTTCGGGCAGAGCCTGCGTGGCAGGCCAATTTGGATCCATGGCCCCATTCAAGGACCTGTGAGCGTAGACAGAGAGGAACAAAAAGACTATCAGGGGGAACGTTGCTTGGCCGTCTCCTGGGTCAATGCCTGCTTAACTCTAGCTTCAATGTCCAGTTCCATGGCTGCTACTAGACAACAAGAGGGCAGGATCGTGTCGCATGGCATGGAGTCATTGGGAAGAAAGAATTGACGTGAGAGAGCGTCAGGCTTGGTGTTCTTGGAGCCTGGCCGGTAGAAAAGGACAAAGTTGAACATGGAAAAGAACAGGGACTAGTGGGCCTGTTGAGCATTGAGTCTTTTGGCACTGTGTAAGTATTCAAGGTTCCTGTGATCGGTCCATACTAGAAACCTCCAGCCAGTGTCTCCATTCCTCTAGCACTAACTTGATGGCTAGTAATTCCCGATCGCCCACGTCGTAGTTCCTCTTGGCCGGGGACAGGCGATGGGAGAAAACTGCAACAAGGGTGCAGTTTGTTATCCTGTGGCGACCTCTGGGACAAGACCCCTCCAATGCCGGAGTTGGACGCATCTACCTCCACCACGAACTGCCGGGATGGGTCTGGGATGATCAATATTGGAGCTGAGGTGAACCTTCTCTTGAGGTCGGAGAAGGCTCTCTCCGCCTTCTCGTTCCAATGGAAGCGTGTCTTGGAGGAAATCAGAGAGGTTAGAGGAATGGGGTGGAGCAATACCCTCGAATGAACCGGTGTTAGAAATTGACGAAGCACAGAAATCGTTGAAGGTCCCGTCGCGAGGCTGGGGTTGGCCAGTTGGAAACTGCCTGAACCTTGGCCGGTTCCATCTCTAGCCACGAGGGAGAGATGACAAAGACTAGAAAGGTGGTCGATGTTGTGTGAAATTCACATTTCTCTGCCTTGACGTATAAGTTGTCCTCTAAAAGTCTCTATAACACCTCCAGGTTGCGGGAAAAAATCTAAATGTCGAGCAGATAGACAAATAAGTAAAGGTTCAGGAGTACATCGTTAATCAGGCTCTGGAAGACGGCGCCACTACCAAGTATTCATAATGCCCGGTCGGGGTGTTGAAATGTCCTTTATCCGGACAAGATGATATGCATTGCGCAAATCTAACTTAGTGAAGATGGTGTCTCCCTGCAGAAGTTTGAAGGCCGTAGAGATGAGCGGTAAGGGGTAGCGGTTCCTGACTGTTATTGCGATGAGCCATCTGTAATCTATGCGTGGACGAAGGGACGCATTTTTCTTTTTGACAAAGAAAAACCCTGCTCCAGCAGGTGAGGAGGAGGGACAGATGAAACCAGCAACGAGGGCCCCCGTGATGTACTCATGCATGGCTTCTTGCTCTTGGCGTGTCAGAGAGTAGAGACGACCATTAGGAGGAGCGGTACCAGGAAGGAGGTCAATGGAACACATAAGGCCGATGAGGAGGAAGCGACGTGGTTCGAGTCTTGTTGAAGACCAGCTTGAGATTGTGGTACTCAGCGGGAACATTGGAGATGTAAGGGGGATCATCATTCTTGGCTAGCGTGGAAGGTAGAGGAAGCGCTGAGAGAAGACAAGACTTGGAACACGAAGGGCTCCAGCCCGTGATAGTGTGCTTAGTCCAGTCAATCTGTGGGCCATGAAGCACTAACCAGGGTAGACCAAGAACTACCGCAGCATGGAATCTCTCAATAACCAACAGGCAGATCTCCTCGGAGTGGTTTCCGGAAATGCGAAGGGTGAGAGGGTGGGTTCGCCGCGTGATGGCTGGAAGAGGACTTCCATCTAGGGCCTGAACTGCGAGCGGAGGTTCTACTGGAACACATGGGACCTCCAACGCCCTACCTGTAGCGGCGCTGATGAGGTTACGATCAGAACTGGAGTCGATGAGGGCCTGGACCTGGTGAGCTTGGCCGCGGGTGATTAACGTTGCAGTGAGTAGGGGATGTGATTCTGGGAGTCTGTCTGAAGGAGCGCCCTCTAGTGCTCCCAGCCTGACTAGAGGGCACCACCTTTTAACAGACAGTTCTTAAGAAAATGTCCAGAGGCTCTGCAATAGAAACAGGCTCTTTCCAGGTGACACCGACGCCTTTCTTCCTCTGAAATTCGAATCCTGTCTAGCTGCATGGGCTCCTCCTGATCTGTTAGCGGGAGGCGATCTCCTGGAGGTCCGTCTTGAGCGGATGAGATCCATGAGTCCGTTAAGGTCGGCAGGTAGCTCCTGAGAAATGAGTCCGTCTTTAACTGCCTCAGATAAACCTTCGAGGAAGACATCAGATAGGGCCCTGTCGTTCCATCCACTGGTGATGGCAAGGGTCCAAAATTCAATGGCGTAATCATAAGCCGAGTGTGTTCCTTGGCGAAGTCTTAACTACCTGCTCCCGGCCTCCCTGCCGACATGAGAGCGATCAAAAACCCTCCTCATCTCCGTGGAGAATGCTTCAAAGTCATTACAACATGGATCGCGGTCATCCCAGAGAGCCATGCTCTACTCCCGGGGTCTGCTGGTAAGGAGGGTGATGACGTAGGCCATTCACGACCACTCCGAGTAGAAGGTGGAGGCTTGTAGCTCAAAAATCTGTGAACACTGAGAGAGGAACGATCTACATGTACCTGGCTCTACTCCATGGGTGGGCGGGGCTGGTAACCATGACTCGTGTGGAGTCTGTGGGCTTGTGGCGCATTGAGGATAACCGGTGAGTGGTGACGTCGGCGAGGGTCTGCCTAGTGGTGAAGAGTTCTTGCTGTTGTTTCCCGAAGAGGGCGCCCTGGCTCTCCAGGGCCAGCCTCATCCTGTCGTACTCTGCTGGATCCATCACGACTCCGTCAATGAAATCCGTCAGCGAGAGCATCGAGCCAAAACATGAAGCAAAGCCGAGGTCGAGGAGCGAAAGCGGGAGTTCAATGCCGTTAAATCCGTCCGCGAGGCAACTAATCCAAAACGTGAGATGAGAATCGGGAAAACGAGAAAACAGTAACGTGAAAACTATGAAACAAAACGCGGGAATATTGGAGCAAAAACACACAATAGTGAGATAGCGTGCTGTGCTTCCTTATAAGCAGGAAGAAAACCTTGAACTTGGTGTATGCATGAGTTCATGACATGTTATCAGAAAGGTCCAACCTAAATAAATAAAGGTTATAGTTAACACAACTTTTTCGCACCGTGACATTTTAATTTAAATGCCAATGGCTTAGTGATCTGTTATAAATTAGCAAATGCTGTATGCTCTACAACTTGCCGACATAACTTTATATCTTGGTTCAACATTGGACAGACATAGGCCAAAGCCTATGCAGAGGTGGGTGTGTATGTGATCGTGCATGTATGCTTGCACAGAGATGTGTGTGTGTGTGTGTGTGTGTGTGTCTGCTCGCGTAGGGGTGTGTGTCTGCTCGCGTAGGGGTGTGTGTGTCCTATAAAGCAGCCCCCTCTCCTCCCTTCCTCCTATCCTCTCTATGGTCTCAATCACTGCAGCTAGGATTCTATTTGTAGTAAAGTAGGTTCACCTATCCACTAGATGGCAGTAGTCGGTAATGGTCAGGATATGCATGTTCAAAAAGAGCGGAGAACAAACAGCTGGATGCGGGAAGCAGAGAGTATGTGTGTCATTAGTTTTTGTTATAACTATTTCTGCCTTTCTGTTGTCAAAAAAGGCATAAGTTACAGAACTGTCGGTTGTGCATTACAATACTTTACAAAGGTAAAGTGCAGGTTAATTTGTTTTATTTTTACTTTATATTTTGTAGCATTATTTTTATATTAATATTTTTGGGTTGCGGAACGAATCGTCTCAGTTTCTATTTCTTATGGGGAAAATTCACTATACAAGTGTTTTGATATACAAACACGCTTCCTGAATGAATTATGCTTGCAATCCAAGGTTCCACTGTAATAATAACAATTGTGATAACAACAATAATCTCCAATTTAAAAATATATACGATTCCAGATTTTCATTTTAGTTTTGGAAACCTGAAGTCATATCTTAATCAGAATGCGACAGCAAATAAAGACAGACCCTTATTACAAACGGGATTGAAAATGTTCATAAGGAAACAACTTGTTTTTTGTCCAGTCCATGTTCTTTCAGGTCCAGATTCTGTTGAATTCAACAGTAATTCAACAAAAGGACATGTACTTACATGTACTTACATTTTGGTTGAATTCACCAGAAAGAGGTTTGACAGTGTTCGTAAGAATCCAGTTCTGTGACTGTAAGCACACCTTAACACACAGAGCGACAAACAGCTCTGTATATGAAGAAGGCTGTATTCTTCCTTCTGCTTTTTTCTCTTTATGTGTTCTCTTGGTGAGATCATTTCCTCACATAGGTTTTTTTACACAGCAAAATCCTTCTTGAATTAACACCCAGAGTGTAGATTTAATACTTTCAGAGTACATTCGTGACCATTAGGTCATATATAAACACTTGGGGTGTTAAATCAACACTGGGAATTCTGCAGTGTACCACTGCTATGCAGATAAAATGTTATCTCCTCCTCTCCATTTCTTCCTCTTATTTAAGCAGACATCTCTTCTGACACTTGAATCCCATTGTAAGATCTTTAATCCCCATAGACAAACAGACGTTGTGGATTACCTTTGAACATGTTTGCGTGCAGTCTGCATGATCACCCCTTGCTTGGTGAGTTTCTTTAAGTACTCCAGTTTCCTCCACAGACTTACAGATTAGGCTAACTGGAATTTCCAAATTGCCCATGATGTATGAGTATGTGTGTGGGTGCTGGTGTCCTGCAACAGTCCAGGGTGTACCTGACTAGTGCCCTGAGTCCCCTGGGAAAGGCTCCAGGAATCCCATGACCATGTACATGATAAGCAGCATAGAAAATGAGTTTTTTTATTATTATTATTATTATTATTATTATTATTATTATTATTATTATTTTAATACATATGGAATAGCAATCACAGTGATAATTTAACACTTTCAGAGACCCTTTGAATCCACCTGGACCTTTAACATTTTAAAGTGTTAACAGTGTGAGTATAATTCAACACTGGGTATTTTACTGCAATTCTGTGATAAGTAAATAAAAAAGAGAAAAATATTGAAACCCAGAATCGAATTCCTAAAGGGAAAGCTGAAAAACCTCAAGAAAGAAACAGATTTCCTGTTCAGCAGGTGGGTGTATATAGTGTATACTTATCATAATTATGCTTCTCGCTACACTGGGAAAACAAAGCCAAAGAATCCGTTCAGCACCACGATCCAGCTCCACTATGCACTCAAGAGGGGCAAGGTGCCCTAACTTACCAGGGCTGGAAGCAAGTTTTCATCTACCATCCTGTTATTATTGGCTGTCTTTAAAAGGGCAACTGGGCATCAGTCCAATGAGTAGCTTGTCCTGGGTGTATAACTTACAGTCAAAGAGCTAAACTACTCCTTTTTCCGCAGAGAACATCGCTGAGAAAAAAAGAAGTGTTGCCAACGCGACAGGAAAAAGCATCCTTGCTCATATCCATTGTGGTTGGCCCAGGACCAGGAGCACAGCATTGATGTGGAGACTTAAGATGAGATAAATCTACAAAGAAAGATGGATATTGTGATGTAACTGGCTCACTCTCACCCCCCTTCGTGTGAGTGTTTCGCCATGGAAAAGATCAAAGATTGCTTCCACTGGCTAGGGCACAAAGCTGAAGGCCAAAACTTCTGTCAACATTTCCGCTGAGTGCCAGAAAACTGCTCATTGGAAGACCTTCACCCTCCCCTAACCCCAAACCCCATCCTAGTACCCGCATCAGCATGCAATTTAAGCACATTGGATGAATTTAGTTGGCCCACTCCCAAAGTCAGTGAGGAGACATTAATATGTCCTGGTCATAGTAGACTACGTCACACAATATCCCAAAGCCATCCCACTGTGAAATCATCTTTGCTATGTGGGAAAAACCTCAAGCCTCCACCGGCTTCACCCTGTTTGAAATCTTGTTTGGAAGGTGGCCATAGCAGCTGCTTAATGTGTTGAACTGGTATAGAAAGCCCTTTCACCTCTTGCTTCTCTTTCCTCTGAGACACAGGGTCACAATCTGGTCCAACATGGACACGATCACAAGCCTTTCCGTCATCAAGAGCTAAATGAGCTGATCGACCAGTTCCAAGACATGTTCTATGATAGATTAAACTGGGACACCCCAACCTCTTACCACATGATATTAAAACCCTGCCAGGTATAATTATCCATCAGCATTCCAAGGCATTTCTGCCATCGAAGCAGAGGTCGCCAAATTGCTGCTTGATGGCATCATAGAGGAATTCACTAGTGGACTTGAAGGTTGAAGCTGATGGAGCACCCACCTTACATTCTCCCCCATTCACTGCAACCCCAATTTTAGTCTTCCCTTCCTAGTATACACTGATGCCTTAGAAACCAGACTCAATGAAGTCCTCCTGCAAGATTTTGATGGCAAAGAACACCAAGTGCTGTAGTAGAGTAGTAAGCTCTCAGCAGTATAAGTGTACCTCTCAAGAGAGAAGGACCTGCCATCGAATGGGCCATAGAAGAGCAGAAGTACAATCTCTTTTCATCATCCCAGACAAACTCAAAGCTGGGTGGTGCTGTGACGGCAGGCCTACCAGCAGCTCTTCTTAAATCCAAAGAGCCCATTTACAGTAGCACCATGAATAGATCCGCTACATACTCAAGAGGAGCAGGGTGCCCTAACTCACCAGAGTTGGCAGCAAGATTTCATACATCTGCTGCTTGTAAAAAGAAAGCTAAGCATCAGTCTGGTGAGTAGCTTTTGCTGGGTTCTATCCCACTGCAAACATCGCAGTCCCTGGTTAAACTTACATGTAATTGTTATGCGCACTCGCAACACGACCGGCACTAGGACCCGGAAGTAGTATGGTCATAAATCAGGAAGCATAAAAGGAAACAAGATGGCGCTTCACATCGCTCAGTCATTGAGTTTGCCCATGCTATCCCCGACATTTTGTCCGTCCAACCATGAGTACTCACTTTCATGGGTTTCGCTTTTGATTGAGTGTGTGTTATTAGAATGCGAGTTTATTTGTGTAGACTCTTGTTCTCGCTCCGGGAGAGTTCTTAAAATAAACAGCATGGTTATCCTGCCTGCTCGCGCAACTTCCGCGTTTGGGTTTACCATCCACGTTACAGGGCTAACTGCTAGTCTTCTGGTCCGTCTCCGTTTATCTGTGACAGAATGACTTAACCATCAGCAGTAAACCCAGCGGATTATGCCCTCTGTGATGTGGTTGACCAACATGCTAAGCTGATCGATCAGCTCCATAGTAAAGTGGGATGGCATAGATGGGAAATGCATTGTGTTTTTAACATCATTGGATCTTGTGTTTGAGTTTATTTCCACGAGTTACTCAACAGACCGACTGCGCGTTGCACTTCTCATCTCGTTGCTATCCGGGCAGGCAGCTGAGTGGGCCACGGCGGTTCTTCGCTCTGATTCAGATGTCGCCTATTCTTACACAGAGTTCACCCATCAGCTAAAGCTAACTTTTGAACATCGTGCTGCCGAGGCGGAGACCGACTCCAAGTTGTATCATCTGCGGCAGGGAGGCTCATCTGTGAGCTGCTACACGGCTGATTTCAGACCGACTGGGGATACTCCGCCCTCCGGACAGTCTACTACGAGGGACTGGCGGCGTGCATTAAGGACGGGCTCGCCGGACGTGAACTCCCAGCCACATTGAAGGGCTTAATTCAACTCGCCCCAAGCCAGCTCCTCGCACCCTGCCGCCCATCACGCCATCACTGCCCCATTTCACGCCCCGAGCCCCTTCCTTCTTCTCTCGTACGCCTCCTTGACCACTGCAGAACGGGAACAGAGTTTCAGAGAAGGGCTCTGCGTCTACTGTGGGTCAACGGCGCACCACAGAGCCACAGAGCCTCCACCTCTCAGTTACGACATCCAGTGTTTCCCGTCTCACGGTCCAAGTACACCTCCAGTTTGGCCACAAACGGGTCAGAAGCACTGTGTTCATCGACTCCGGTGCCGCAGGTAACTTCATTGACTCTTCTTATGCCAAAGACCTGGGAGTGGAGTTTGAGGCATTATCCCAGCCCGTTTGAATCACATCTGTGTCTGTGCCGACCGTTGCCTTTCCTCCAGTCCCATCACCGCTCAGACTCAACCCATCACCCTCATCATAGACAAACATCAAGAACAGATCCAATTTCACCTCACCCCCATCTCATCTCCTCCCATCATCCTCGGACACCCATGGCTGCTTCAACATGACCCTCTCATCTCCTGGACACAAAACCAGATCCTACAATGGGGGCCAACCTGCACCAAACTCTGCCTGCGGTCCCCGGCTGGGACGTGTTCTAGGGGGTCTGAGGCCCCCGATGTCGACACCAACACCATCTCCGCCACCTGGCTGGCCCTGGCTGAAGTGTTCTGCAGAAGACGGGGCACCCACCTCCCTCCTCATCGCCCCTACGACCTGGCGATTGACCTTCAGCCGGGCTCTTTCCCTCCTCGCGGCCATCTGTACTCACTCTCTGCCACCGAGACACAGGCAATGGAGGAGTATGTTTCTGACGCCCTCCGCCACGACACCATCCGGCCCTCCTCCTCGCCTGCCGCCGCGGGGTTCTTCTTCATGAAGAAAAAAGGCGGCAACTTACGCCCCTGTGTCACCATCTTCACAAAGTTGGACCTCCGGAGACAGAAAGTCTACGGAGCGCCTACAACTTGGTGCGCATCAGAGAGGGCAATGAGTGGAAAACGGCCTTCATCACCCCCACCGGACACTATGAAAGTTTGGTTATCCCATTTGGACTCTGCAATGCACCCGCTGCTTTTCAACAGTTCATCAATAATGTCCACAGGGACATGCTAGGCCGGTGGGTGTTCATCAACTCTACTGTAAGTTGGAAAAAAGCGCCTTTCATGAGAGCTCCACCACGTTCCTGGGTTTTGTCATCTCGTCCCAGGGTGTGGCCATGGACCCGCAGAAACTGGAAGCTGTGCGTCATTGGCCCCTACCCAAGACCCTCAAACAACTTCAACGCTTTCTCCGGTTTGCGAACTTCTACCGTTGCTTTATCCGGGACTACAGTACGGTTGCCGCCCCTTTAACTGCTCTGACTCGACCATCAACTCATCACTTCAGCCTCAACCACTCCACCCTCACCGCCTTTCATGAACTATGTCACCGGTTCACCACCGCTCCAATTCTGCTCCACCCAGTTGCAAGTAAGCCATTCGTTGTGGAGGTGGACGCTTCGGATGTGGGCGCCGGAGCTGTTCTCTCCCAGCGAGGTCCAGACCAAAAACTACACCCCTGTAGTTTCTTTTCCAAAAAATTTGACTCCACTCAGCAGTGATACGGAGTAGGGGACTGCAAGCTGCTTGCCATAAAGTGGGCTTTGGAAGAATGGAGACACTGGCTCCAGGGCGCCAGGTAGCCGTTCATCATCTGGACCGATCATCAGAACCTGATCACGATCCGCAACCTGAAGCAACTCAACCCGAGACAGGCGCGGTGGGCACTGTTCTTCGAACATAACAATTTCCATCTGTCCTACCGCCCAGGGTCCAAGAACACCAAAGCCGATGCCCTCTCCCGACAACATGAGGAAGACATCCCCCGGGCAGACCCCACGTCTGTCATTTCATCCACCAAGATCATCGCACCGCTTCACTGACACCTGGAAACGAGGGTTCGCCAAGCACAGGCGGCGGAGACCGAACCGGCAGGTGTGCCGTCTGGGTGACTCTATGTGCCCCACGACATGAGGACCAAGATTTTACAGTGGGGCCATTCATCCCCCCTCTCTAGACACCCCGGCAGCCGTCGCACCCTCCAATTTGTTTAACATGCCTTCTGGTGGCCATCCATGGCGAAAGACATTAAAGAGTTCGTCCAGGCATGCCCAGTGTGCACCAGGTCCAAGGATAACAACCAACCAATGCCAGGGGAACTTCAACCACTCCCCGTTCCCCGCCGGCCCTGGACTCACATTGTCATAGATTTCATTACGGGCCTGCCGGACTCCGAAGGAAAAAACACCATCTTAACCATCGTCGACCGGTTCTCCAAAGCCATGCACCTGGTGGTCCTCACCAGACTCCCGTCAGCCAAACAAACCACGGAGCTGATTTTGGAACATGTAGTCTGCCTGCATGGGTTCCCAAAAGACATCGTCTCTGACAGGGGGCCTCAGTTCACTGCGTGGTTCTGGAAGGCCTTCTGCCGTCTGATCAATTCCACCTGTAGTTACCACCCACAGACTAACGGTCAGACGGAGTGAAATCTGTTCACTCAAAGAACATTTTTACTTCAAACCAAAGGTTCGCCATGTCACATGACCTCATGATGTAGCATTATCATGGATTGAATCACGTTCAGCTGGTGGCCATAGTTTTTCAAAGAAAACTCTTTTAAACCAGGTAAGAAAGCAAACTCATGTAATTTCTATTTTAAATGTATCTCTTCCTTGAGCAAATGTATGGTGCATATCAGAACAACTACTTTGTAGATTGAGTTTTGCGTCCATGTTTACTAGCTAACTATACCTATTATACCTAGCATTAGCTAACTAACGTGGTTATTTTCAAAAACGACAGAGTTTGTACGTTAGGACGGCTGAGCCGAATTACATACAATTAATTATATTTAAGTACCGTTGGTTAACGATGTAAAAATTAATAGTGACCTAAATATAGAATATAGAGTGCTGTTTGTAGTCTACTTATAGTTATCCTTAAAACCTTCAGGACTTGCTAACATGTATGTTAATATCGCTAAAACTATATTCCCTCATATGAAATGTGGCATTAGCACATTTTCCTGACATACTGGTAACACTTTATGACACGTTTTTAACGTTATCAGAATATAATCCCTAACACTGGCAGCAATTTTTGACACGTTGATTTAACATTACTACAAGTAAAAGTACAATAGTCCACAAGTCGACTGTTAAATTAACCATGTTAATTAAATAAAATGTGAAATAAAACATAAAAACAGTTTTTAAAAAATTATAAAAATATATCATTATCAAATAAACTTCCGATTTGCTTGGTAGTAGTGTGGCTTAATGGGCAGAGCACTGTCCCACTTTCAGCTAGTGTTTACACAGACCAACAAGAAGCTGAGGTTAGCCATTACTATGCTTTTCTGAAAGGGCATTATTTTACCCATACTGCAGAAATTGGCAAGTCCCAGAATGCACAAATAAAAGCATTATGTGGATAAATGTGGAATTTTGAAATGGAAATGATACAATAGAATTGCTGCATTTTAGAGAACTGAACCTAACCACCTAATATGAAAGTAAACTTTTCACTTCCAAGTAAAAAGAAAAAAGAGATGCTGTAAGTTCCCATTAGTTTTACTTTTCTGAAGCAGCACTAACTTTAGATTAGATTTGTGTTTGAATATTGTGTGAATTTAGTACTGTAAATGTCAGTGTAATCTAAATATCCTAAAATAAACTCCCTCAAAATGACGGACCACTGAAGATTCGTAGTTGAATTATCTGAAAACATCAGAGAATGACTGCAATTATCCTGACTTATCTTCATGGGTTTATTGTATTATCAGTAGTTAGCACTTGCAACAAATTTCAAAAAAAAAATTTTTTTGGGGGGGGGGGGGGGGGGTTCTTACTATACATACTGTAATTAAGATTTGCTAAGAACGTGTTAAAACAATTTTTGTTTTTACTTTGTTTTTGTTTTTTTGTTTTTTTAGTCAGTAATTGAGTTTCTGAGAATTACAACTGCAAGCAAGATTCCTGGTTTCCTTGGAGAAGCAACACTGCAAACTAATTGAGATCAATAGAAACAAGGAAGGAACTGTCAGAGAAAACACCAGAGATATAATCAGAGTTCTTGATCAGGTATGGACTTGCTCAAAAAAAGCATAAATTAACTTGGTGTCAAATGTAATATTGTGAATGGAAGCCACAGGAGCTGAGCAAGGCATCCAAATCAAGTTGGCTGTGACGTACTAAATTTAAACAGAACCATGTTCATTTTATCACGCCTCACAAGCCTTACATAATCAATAATACTATGTTTGTTTTTACATGCCTAGAGCCTGGAGGTGAACGTATGAAGAGAGTATCTCCTGAAATGTCTGATGGTGTATTTAGTGGAAGATGTGGACCAACTGATCAAGCACTGGTAAGCATTTGTTCATGAAGCATTTCAACCTCAGGACTGAAAAATGTTACTGAATTGATAAATTAGCCTTGCTCGAAGGTCCAACAGTGGCAGCGTAGTGGTGCTGGGGTTTGAACCTGTGAGCTTCCAATCAGTAGACCAACATCCAAAAACCACACAACTACCTCTGCCCCTTCATATTGACAAATTTGAGGTCAGTGGCATTATTAGCTGCAGCACAACCTTTACACAGAGCCATTATCTTTTTAAATCATAGTATGTATTAAGATTAGTTACATACATGCTCCTAAACCATGTGGAAAGCCTTCACAGAAGAGTTGACGTTGTTATAGCTGCAAAGGGCCAACATCATATTAAACCCAATGGATTAAGAAGTGGATGTTACTCAAATTCATATGCATATGAAGGCAGGTAAGCGAATACTTTTGGCAATATAATGTAATATACGTACAGTATAATGTGTGTGTATATGTATGTCAGTTGTTTTGGCCTATTCACTGACATAATTAAATTTAACTTAAATGTGATGCACCATAATCCTAGGGTTTTTTTGTTGTTGTTGTTTTTTTTTTGCACTCATAGGCAGCATTAAGCAATTTTTACAAATGTCCTGTGTTTTATTAGGTTGTTCAGAAAGATGAAGCTCAGACAGAACTTGAGAGTTGCACAATGGCCCTGTTTGTCCTCGGAGGAAGAGGACTGTTTTCAGCCACCACAGGAAATCAGGATTGTGACTTAGTGAGTTTCCATCAGTTGCACATGAATGTTCCATGTTGTTCGGCCTCATCTAAGCGCTAAACTTGAGCTATCCTGGTGAGCTCAAACAAACTTTTGTGGCCCTGCAGAAAATATTTAGGGAACGTATTCAATATTGACATTAAAATATAAAATTTTGTTCACTTTGTTTGTCAAACAATTGTCATGATTTCACATGGTTAGCAAATAGGTTTATACAGTTCTAAAGTTTAAGTTATTACTAATGCTTTACATTAAACTGTCTTAAATGTTAAGGCATCTCTATTGTCTTGTGTTACATTCCTCAGGGCAAAATTTGCACAGATGGCATTCCAGCTTCTAGACACACCTTTTTGCCACTGAAGGAATGTGAACAAGTTAAGACCTTTATCAGGAAACATTACCTTGTAGTACACGGTCTCAATATTAGCCATGGTAACTATAAACTGTCCTTATAAGAACTCAGAAGGTTTGGTGTACAAGTTCTATATTCGGTGATGTGCTTTGGAACAGTGTAATGGATATTATTTGGATTAATGGATACTATGCTAATTCTTTCCATCTGTTCTTTATTTTTCTACCCATCCCAAGGAATCTGGAGATTGTGCCAGCTCCAATAGACAAAGGCCAAGCATGCGAGGATCTTGAGGCATCCAGAGAAGGACCACCTCCAGCTGGATTCTGCATCATGATGGTTTGGATCTACACATGCTGCTCCTGAGCTCACAGTGATCCAGACCCCATCTGCCCTCTGCACCTGCTGACTCATCCCTGTGCTGAACCAGACTCCATGTTAACTTAGACAACATCTGTTATACTGAACTTCCAGTAGCCTAACACACACAATGTCGTTATATAATTCCTGTTATCCATTATCACCGAAATGAGGATGGGTTCCCTGTTGAGTCTGGTTCCTCTCAAGGTTTCTTCCTATTGCCATCTCAGGGAGTTGAAGCTGAGTACATGCTCAACAACAGACTAATTGATGTAAATGGGAGAGTGAGTGTGATTGCCAGCTCATCTGAAACCTACAATGACTAACTTCGTCTTTTTGGTGTTGGTGTTGTATGCTACTAGGTGCTGGATCTCCTCCCTGTAAGCAAAATAGGTAATGTTTAATTATTTAATTTCAAGCTTAAAACAAACTCTAGCTGGCCAGCTCTCCCATCCATCATCGTATCCATCATACTCACACCTAGACAAGGAGGACACCTACTTTCAAATGCTGTACATAGATTTCAGTTTTTCAATAAATTTGTCGGCATTCAATACTTTCATCCCCAACACCAGATCAGTAAGATGAGCCTGTTGGGCCTGAACACCTCCCTCTGTAACTGGATCCTGGTCTTTCTGACTAGAAGACCTCAGTCAGTGCAGATTGGGAACTGCACCTCAATCATTATCACACTGAGATCTGGGGCCCCCAGGGCTGTGTACTCAGTCCCCTGCTGTTCATACTGTTGACTCATGACTGCGCAGCGATAAACAGATCCAACCACAAGTTTGCTGAATGCCCGACCATGGTGGGTCTCATCAGCAAGAACGACTAGTCAGCATACAGAGAGGAAGTACAGAAGCTAATGGACTGGTGTAAAGACAACAACCTGTCTCTGAACATTGCTAAAACAAAAAAGATGGTTGTTGACTTCAGGAGGACACAGATTGACTTTTTAACATACTAACTGTTATACACACTTTATATATTCTTATATATATTTTATATACAGTATATATTATACTCTTTTTCTCTTAGTAATTTATGTTTTAGTATGGTTATCTTTCTGGATTTTTACTTTTTATTTTATGGTATTAATTATATTTCCTTTGGATATTTGCACTTTACAAGGGTGCAGGTTCTCTCATATATGGAAATATTTTCAAAACCCAAAATAAACATAAGAAAAGACAATAAAAAAAATAAGAATAATACCTACAACCATGGATGAAAAAATGAGTGTCAATAAGTCCTATGGGATTTATATCACTAAGCCAGGTGGAAAATCAGGAATATGTTGTAGATAGTACGGATTCAGTTAAGGTTGATGAAGATGATTGCCAGAGTTATTCCAGATAGACAAAGGAGTTGATGGTAGCCAGAAGAAAATTACAATAGAGCACGCATGGACCAAAAAGACAATCTAACATCCACCATTACAAAAACATTACATTCCCATAAACAATACAGGACAAATGGTAAACACTTACAGATTGACATGGGAACACAAATCCTCAATCTTAAAACCATCAGCTTCAGACAGGTGAGCACGAGGAAACCATTGCTTCCTCTCCCAAACGCAAGCTGACTTCCTAACCCTATCTACTTGAATAAATAATCTACATAGTAGCTTAGTGCCCCTAATGGAAAGGAAGAAAGTGATACCCAAATTTAGAAGGAATTTGTGATGAAACCCCTTGAATTAAAGCAGAATGTCCAAACTTTAATTACAACATGATTGCTTAATTTCAGTTCTACTGTGGAGGTATAAAAGGGGAAAATGTGAAAATTATTTTACTGTCCAAATGCTTATGGGCCTGGCTATGAACTACAGGGCAAGTAAAAGTACAGACAGAGCTCTAGGGTATTACAGTGTTGAAGAAAGTATGACAGTCTTGGACTATACATAAGTGTATATTGTAATAACCACTTTCATTTGTTAACAGCTTTAATCTTTTCCTTTTGTAAATTGGTATGTTGATAAACCTGCTGAGATAAAAAAAAAATAAAAAAAAAATACAGTGAGTCACTGCCATAGCCTGCCGAATAATATAAATAAGAAGTAAGGATGCTATCTGCACACAACACACAGCATTTCCACAAAGAAGGAAACAAGGAACAAACATTAGAGCAGGTAAGACACTTAGCTTGGTCTATTTTCTAACAGTTTTATACTGTATACTCTGCTCTAATCTGAGCGGCTGTTTACTCTACCTGATTGTACCTGTACTGACCTTTGTGTCTTAAATTAATAGCTAACTGTTGTTGTTGTTGTTGTTGTTGTTGTTGTTGTTGTTACTGTTACTTAATGACTTAATACATATGTGGTATTTCATAGTTTTGAAATTACAAGTATTCTTGAATATAGAAAATAAATCACAAAAATAATGTTAAATTAGAAAATGGGCCAAACCTTTGACTGGTACTGTACCTCAAGTAATTTTGCACTGATGTTGTTTGATGTGGTTGAGTATGGAGCCCCTAAAGGGAAATGGGTGGGAGAAGAAAAAAAAAATTCAGATGGAAAAAAAAAGTTTCTATGTTTTATATTTAACCACAAGACGAATAAACTGGACAACCATTTTTTTTTTTTTTTAAATATGAGGTGTAACATGAATAATGAATAATTGCCTTTGCTCTGGACAGTCAACATAAGGATATTACATTTACCTTGTTTCTGCATCGTGTGTGTCTGATAAGGCAGGAAGAAATGGATGTGCAGTTCAGCTTGTTTTTTCTAACGTTTTTGTCTTTTTTGTAAACTAGTGACATATTTACATCCATGGCTGCCAATGGAATGGAGCAATTCAAAGAATCTACAACCGAGGTACTGGGTTATGTGGAGAAATTGTTCTCCTTTGCCTCCAACTTCAACCCTGTATTTGGCATCATCACCAAGCTAGTTAAAGGAGTGAGGAAAGGCCTAGAGGGAGATGAAGCCCATAAGCTGTACAAAGATTTCCAGCAGATTAATGACAAGTTGGAGAGCATCACTGAGCAGAACAAGCAGCTGCAGATTGCAATCATAAGTGGTGAGATTGAGAAAAACTATGGTGACCTGGAGATGAACATTGAGGAACAATACAGAGCCTTCAAGAATTTTGTGGATAAGGTTAAGAAGGAACCAGAAACAGCTGAGCATTACAGAGAGGAGTTTAAAAATATTGTTGACACACAAAAGGGCCGTATGAATTTGAACGCGTACTACAGAGGCATCATGGGAACGCAGGGTCCTTTTGAGAGGCCACTGTTGGACGTTTATCTAGAGGAGTGTAAAGGAGATAAGAAGATTATGATGGCTAGATGCGATCATTTGGCCTACCTCTTCCACATCGGCCTCATGGCACTGATGGCCTCCTGTGTCATCATTGGGGATGATGTGGATCAGTTCCAGGAAGAATGGGGCAAAAAGATCAGCGATATTCAAGGCAAGATGCAAGAAGCCCTGGGCAAGTGTGACAAGCAGGTGTGATGCTAAATTCAAAGAGCGTTGTCTTAATTTCTACTGATTGATAATGGAAACAATGAGACATGAGTGCTGTTGTTGTTTTTTTTTTGAGCATTTAGACCAGTATTCTCTTTCATATTGTTTTTCTGTCTTAGAACTTAAAATTCCAAGCTATTTACTCTTTAAACTGATTAGGCAACATGTTACATGACTGTATAAATCTAAATGTGTTGCTGCATTTATAGTAAAGCTGTAAATTCCAAATAGACATATGTGTTTATTATTATAAGTGTTATTAATTTTGCCAGACTTTTTAATAACGTGCCATTTCATTGTTTTCACGAAAATAAACATTTGCTTTTTCAAAAACAAGAAAAGAGTTTTATTTTATTTACTGTTAAATTGTTAAACATTTAAGAGGCCTATTGATACAGTCATTAGAAAATCCTAGGATGTGTGTTTAAGGTCAGATGTAACAGGTAAGATGGCCAGATAAACTCGTCACAGAGCAATATGCAAATTACTGTTTTGAAGGTGTGCGCTAGTGACATCTGCAGGATGTACAAAGTATTACATGGATATGTCAAGCCTGGGAAGCTTTTTCTACAGAATCTTCTCACATGGCCCTCACATCTTAAAATAGTGCAATGTATAGTTATACACACAATTGATTGTTTCCCCTATTTTATATGATGTTTATAGTATATGTAAAGAATCTGTACAAAATAGATGAATCTCCCCTTTAGCAAATCTCAGACTTTTGAATAGACAGCCTCCTCTAGTGGCGAGTTGTGCCGTGTTTCTTCCACTAATCAGAACAACTATAAAAGAAGAAGCGAATGGTTCTGCAGCTGTACAGTTAGAAAGGTGTGTGAACTCATAATCATGAGCACATCCAGGTTATTACCATATTATCATATAGTCAACTACTTTCAATAGTAACACTTTGCTTTTTAACATGTGCGTATGAGCATGGAGTACAACATTTTGTGGGCCCATTATCAGGGTCTACATGACTCACAGTCACATGCCTGTGTACATGCTTGACCTACGCCTTTCCGTCTGCCTCATTTCTCTGTTTTAAGAATCACAGGTCTCTTCTGAGTAGCATGGAGCAGTGTGATTATGAGTTATTGTATATACTTCAGCTGCATGCTCTAAAGGAAAACATGAATAAGTTTGTTTTATGGTCTTCAGTATGACTATCAGAGTCATTCCCACTACTGTGTATATTAAGTCTATAAAATGATAACATATTATAATTAGGGTGCACTGATACAGTAAACCAGTAACCTGCAACTGCACTTCTGTCTAAGCTGCTGTTGTGTGAAATAAATGGTCTAAAACTTAAACACGTTTAGAAATTCCAATATGTTAGTCTTCAGCATTTTGGACCACGTTGAGCACATGCACTCTGTGTGTCTTGCATAAAAAAACAAAAGAGAATGTTTTTGACATAACAAGAGACAATAGGTTTGCACTGACATTATTTTCTGGCCAGAACTTTTGAAAAGTTCTTTTGAAATGATGGTTAAGAGCACTGATATAGCATTGATAGAAAAGGCCTAAAGCTAATTCCATGCTGACGGCACTTCAGCCATGTACACAACACCTTCCCAAGACTTTCTGCTGTCACATGTAGCCCAAGGAAGGAACAGTACTGGCTACTTTTATATTAGTACAAATATATTAATACAAACTCATCGTCATACAATCCCATTCACTCTTATTGTGTTTATTATCATATTGCTTCTAAAATCTTACCTTATGCTTTTGTCTAATGCTATGTTTTTATTTTCTAATACAGTATGTTTGCAAGACCTCATGCTTTTAATTGTACTTAACCCAGGGAATACACAAGAAAACTCGGCTTCAACACGTAACAGAAATGCTTGTAGAGACTAGGTTTTTTGTTGTTGTTTGTTTGTTTGTTTGTTTGTTTGTTTGTTTGTTTGTTTTTGACTCTGCGCAGAGTAGAAACGTATAAAAGGGTCTGAGTTTACTGGATATTACCCATCCCTTTGTAAGAGGGAAGAAAGGAGGTGGAGTCCATCCAAAGTAGGAGTGCCGCAAGACGTGAGGCAATAAATGCATGCTGAGCCGCAGGGGCTGGAGATCTTAAACACAGCTGGATTTAACTGAAACACTGCAGAGGGCGAGGCTCTCTCACTCGGCACATCTAACCAACTAACCGTAAGCCATTCCCTCATCTGAGCTTTTGTTCTTTCCTTTTTTTGTGCTTCCATGTTTTCCTTTTGTCTTCATTTGCTCAGCTATTTTAAAATCAAATAGAAATTCAGTGAACAGACTCTTAGTACTTACCTACCAATTGGATTGTATATGTCTATTTTGTAATATATACGGTTAGGAAAGTTTTCAAGATGGCCGGATCTGATCGCCGGATCTTGTCCTTACATAAATATTGACATGTTACTGTAGTAGTAACCAAGGATGTGGTTTTGAGGTTGGAACCAACAGGTAAACAGTGATGGTCTTTGTGCGGACTCATTATAACACTGTCTTCTATTTATTCTTCATTTGAAGCGTTATAAAAACATTCAAATGGAAATCTAGACAGAACCAAAACCCTAAATAAAATGCATTTTTAAATAAGTTGGCTTTAAAGATATAATTTGTTTGTGTGTTTTGTGTGTGTGTGTGTGTGTGTAATTATTATAAATTCCTAATATATTATCTTTGTTGACAACATTCTCATCATCTCCTTCTCATCTTTTTATACTTTTTAGCGTTTAATACAGTGTGACGAGGTTTTCTTCTCCCTGTTTTTATTTATTTTTATTTATTCTTTATTTATTGTTTTACTATTTTATTTTGCTTTTTATATTGCATTTTATGCAATAGGGTGGATGTTTTATTGTTGTTTATTGTTATATTGTTGTTTATTGTTTTATTGTCTGTTTTAACAGTCTGTTTCTATCTCTGCAGCTATCTTACAATTGTACAACAACTGTATTGTGTTAAACATGCTTTAAAAATATTTGACTTGACTTATTATCCAATTTGCAAGTTTATGCAAGTTTTTTCATGAAGCACAAATTCAGACTGGCTAATCAGTAGGCATTTGATAGGGTTTAAAATCAGGAAAGGTCATGAAACTTGAGCAATAGATACCTCTAGGAACCCACAGGCCACTGGGGGGTATATTAAACAGTTGTCATTTTGGTCAAGCATATCTTATGCAATACAACGTGTGTAATAAAGATTATATCTTTGAATTTCTTTCATTTATTTATTTGGTTATGCCACAAACATAATTGTCAGGAACATGGAGGTGAAAGTGCAGGTTATATATGTGTAAGCAGAAAAATAAATCAAACGACAGAAAGAAAGGTTTGAGTTGTGGAATGTAAAGAGACACGCATGGGGAAAAAATCCTAGATATGCTTTATAATATGTGACTAATATACTGCACTTCATCGTCATAGTCATATGGGACATGTGACAAGCTGGTGCTGATGGCAGAGCGAGGAGTTAGAGCGATGTACTTCATAGAATAGAAAGGCTGCAGAATGTCTGAAGTCGAGTTCAGTGATCTAGCGACATCCTAGGCATTTCTCCTGCGGTGTTGCTATCGGTGTGTGAAGAGTGGGAGAAGAGGGTTGCATTGGCAATCCGTCACAATGGGCAGCACATTGAACACATTTCATAAGTGGTTAGAAACTTGTAAATAACTCGTGAAAGAGTAAAGTTACGTTAAAACCAAGCACACCGTTGTTTTTCTTGTGAAATTCCCAATAAGTTTGATGTGTCACATGACCCTCTTCCTATTGAAAAAACAAAAGTTGGATCCAAGATGGCCGACTTCCAAATGGCCACCATGGTCACCACCCATCTTGAAAAGTTTGCCCCCTCACATATACTAATGTGCCACAAACAGGACGTTAATATCACCAACCATTCCCAATTTATTAAGGTGTATCCATATAAATGGCCCACCCTGTACATATCTGCACTTTATTCCAAAAACAATTCATACCTTTTTTTGTCATACATATTTTGCATATTTTATATTAGACTGGATCTTTTCTGTCACTGGATAGTCATAAGAAGAACCTCAGCGCATGTTGTACTGCATGGTTCGTTTTGGTTTGGTTTGATTTGACTTGCCATGCCTGAGAAATGTTTTTAAATGGTTTATCTTGCTGTGTTACAGAAAGAACATTTGCTTTCTTTCACGGATTAAAGGCAGGAGCTCTATACTGATGTCCAATATGACTGGTGTCACAGAGTGGATTGCGGAGAATAAGGACAGTATTGAAAAGGGAATGGAGATCCTAGACCAAGGCTGTGAGGTCCTGGCAGCCACTGTTGGCCAGTTCCATCCCATCCTGGAGGCAGTTTTTATGGTTTCAACTGAGCTCGTTAGCAACCCAGACAGCAATGAGGCCAAGTATCTCGCTGATCAGTTTAAAAGTGTCAACCGGAACTTGGAAAACATCCAGGGTGATGTTAAAAAAACAGAGCTTGCATTGCGACGATCATTGTTGAACATGCAGAACTTTAAGTTCTATTCACAGATAATGGAACAATATGATATGTTTACCTATATTTTCAAAGCCAAACCGAAGTTTAAGAAGGTGAAGATAAATGAGTTCCTCATCTTCTTTCTTGAATTTGAGGGAGACAAGAACCTTGAATGCTTGTACAATGCCATCACTAAAGCGAACACCTCTGGAGAGACGATGCTGGACACCATCCTTCTCACCGAGCAGAGGAGCAGGAGAGCAGTGGAGGAGTTCTGTGCTAGCATGAAGAAGGTGTTTGTGGTTGGTATTATAGCATTGATGGGCTACACTGCACTAAAGGATGGCACTGTTGGAGAGGATGTGGTGAGGAAATGGCAGGTCCGGATGGAGGAAGTGGAGAAGCGCATGAAGGCGGCGGTGGATGAGTGTGTGAACAAGTTTGCTGAGCAAGCCAAGGACGATTTAGATCAAATGATCAAGGAGAGGGAGAGCAGTGTCGAACCTGAGTTTCCAAAGGTCCTCCTGGATGCTCTTGTCAAGAAGTATGACTGGGTCTCCTGGTCTGTAAGGGTCTTTAAAGATGAAGACTTCAAGCTTCTGTCTGTAAATGATGGCGTCAATTATTTTGAGTACTTGTGCAATAATAAAACAAGGATTGTGGTGTCTTTTACTGCTGAGCCTAAACCACTCAACAAAAGCATGATAAACGATCAAATAGAGGAAGAGAAAGGTGGCATTGATTGTGTGGTCGAGTCTCTGTGCAACAGTCATCCCAACTGCCTCGTCCATGCTGTCAGTCCTTCTACCAAAGTAGAGGAAGCCAATAATTTCGACCCAGAGCACTTCTATTTTAACTCTCACAAAATAGCACACATTTGTATTCACACAGAATAATGGAATTTAGATTAAACAAAACAGTCTCCTATTAATTGTTCTTTTCTTTTCTTTTTCTTTTCTTTTTTTTTTTTTTACAAAAAAATATAATTGCTGTTGTTGTTGTTATAGCACTTAATTGTAAGATTTAGAATGAAGGTCAAAGGACTAAAACTTAACAGGAACACATGAGCCTCTAAAAAAGGAAGAATGGACTGAAAAGAATACAGTATTATATTGATACATTGATGCATAACATTTACCATTAAATAATGCATATAAATAAACCCAAAGATTGATAAATGTATTTCCATCGCATGACCTGTTATTTCTGATATACCTAACGCATAAGGCATGGCTGGGCATTAGCCACCCTTTACTGTAGAATTTCCCTCTTAAAATTAGTACTTGAATACCTATTAGAAAATACTAGGTTTTTGTGCTGATTAAATATAATTGGGTTCTATCAGTAGGAAAGTGAGTATTAGTACTTAATACTTAAATAATGTGCATTGATGAGCCGTATCAAAAAACACTGATAGATATTGTTAAAATGCCACCTTTAAATGGAAAGTACTGTATATATTAGGCAGCAAGTTAATAGTGTTGGAAGATGGGCAAAAAAAAATGGGCAAATTTAAAAATCTGTAACAAAAGAGTGACTTTGACAAGGGCCAAACTGTACTCTCTAGACGACTCAGAGCATCTCCAAAAAGATTAAAAATGGCCACGTGGTTTTAATGTTATGGGCGGAAACTAACACTATGCTTTTTTCTTTTGCAATAGTAGTATGCCATATGTATATTGTGGAATTTTGTGTGAAAGTGTGAAAATTAGGTTTTTATACTGTAAAGGATGTGGGAATTTACTTATAGCAAGGTTGTAGTTACACTGTCACACCTGTAGATGGTGACATAAGCATAATAATGCCCACATTGTACTGTAACCACTCTGCTACGAATAGAAGGGAAAGTGAGCTTATTCTTATGCCATCGTGACATGATTAACAAAGTGCACGTCAGATTTGTCATTCAAATATGAGACCCAGTGTAACAGACTCTTTACAATCAGTCATTGAGGGTGGGAGGAAATGACATAGGAAACCAGCAGGATGTGTATTTTGCATGCACACACATTCATTTCGTTCAATTCAAATCACTAAATTAGCCACTATGCATGATGGGTGCATTATTCCATGTGCTTCCCTTCTTACCCTGATGCATTAAACCACTAACAACGTGCTTTTCTTATGGTCACACAGCATGAGTTCATCACACTGTGTGGAAATGCCTTTACTATCACAATTAGATTAGGATTTCTACTGTCCATTTTTAACGATGCAACAACACCAATCATCATTCATATTTTTTTCCGCACACATTTCTTCTGTGAAGTTGACGATTCCGCACTATTCCTCTAGGTTTTAATAACGTGCTGGACAGTTCTTAACCCAGTTCAGTAATTTCAGGTTCTGACACAGCTGTTTAAAAAAATGACTAACACTTCATTGCATTAGTTACGGTTAAAAGAATTGTTGTAGCTGAAACATATTAATCACTACAGTAAGTACAAAATTCAAAGGCTATAAGGTATTTGCTCACTGAAATCCAAACACCTCCTTTTCTTTGGCCAGGCAGTACATTTTTCACACTGACACTTTCATAAAGACACCACACCTCATAAAGACAGCAGCAAACGTTTTTTTTTTTTACAGCTATTATTTTCAGATACAATACAATCATGGTTTCAATCATAGTTAAACAGGTTGAAAATAACATGCTCCAGTAGGTGCCATAAAGGAAAGAAATGGCCAACAGGCTTATTTAGAGATTGGTGTTAACATGTAAAATGCTTATTTCTTCATTAACCATTATAAAGTTAAAAGGGCAACTGGATTTCTTCATGTAAATTTGGAAACCATTAACACGCTGAGCTAGTTATTAAACTTGATGACCGTTTGAATGAGGTCAAAGCTTGGAAAGTCCATGGCTATAATCCCGAAGCACAGTTTAGACCCCTCGTTGTGCAGCGTTTGCAGATGATCATACAGCCAAAGATCAATCTTTTCTGCCACTTTTTTCGGTGTTAGAAACATGGCTCCGACCGTGCCGATGCCCGTGCCACTGGAATAAGTGAGGATGATAGAATTTCCTCCGCACTCTTTCGTAGCTTGATTGAGGTGCTGAAGGATTTCTTGCTCCTTGTCATTAACGTGAATGACCTTGTAGTCCCCCTTGGTGTCAGTTTCCTTCAGAGTCACGCCGAGCAAAAAGCTGCCTTCCTGTACGAACACAATCTTGCCCCTTACCTCATCCAGTCGTGGTACGGTAGACATCACCCAGACATTTCTTTCGCCCTTGATGAGCTCTTCAACCATGCCCTGTACTTTACTCTTATCAATCAGATCGGGCTTGACTCGGACTAGGACCGTCTCGCTTGGGAACTCCGCGAGGAACACTTTAAGTGTGTCAAGAACCTTGGTGAAAGTCGAGTGCTCGTAAACGATCCCATGCATGAGGTATAGCGTGTTTTCTGAAGCGTACACTCGGAGGTCCAGATAGCGGATACCTGCCTTTAGCTGGTCCTCCAGGGTCCAGGCCTGGCACTCAGCCGCAGGTCCTCCATGAATTGCCATGGTGTCATGCGTTCCAGGGATGGTGATAGAAGAGAGGAGAGTGTCACCATCCAGCGCGTTCATCCAGCCGACACTGTAGGATGCTGGAAGGACGAGCTGCTCCTTATCATTAAAACCCAGACTGTGATGTTGACTGTTTCCAGAAAGCATCCTGGGGAAATGAAACAGATGTGTGTAGCCGGGGTGTATTACTACACTGTTGATCTGCGTTGTGTTGTGGTGAGGTAAAAGGAGGATCAGGAGACGGCACCTGGTTAGGATGTTCACAAAGCACAAAAATCAATCATCAGCTGTTCTGTATGTGTGTGGTATTAAGTTGGACAAAACTGGAATTTCAATTGTGTAATTTCATTCATTCATTCATTCATTCATTCATTTTCTATACTGCTTATCGTATACAGAGTCATGGAAGGCCTGGAACCTATGCCAGGAGACTTCGGGCACAAGGCAGGTTACAGTGTCCAATCCATCGCGGGGCACACACACTACTGGCAATTTGGGAATCCAAAACCTTGACTACAAAACTACAGCTGTACTGGTACTTGTATGTGTTTGCTATCCATATGGGTACCTACTGTAAATCTCCTTCCCTTTGATTCCTTTTTTTTTTCTAGGAGTCCCAGGCCTTGTGCGATTGCTGCTGCCACAAAGACTCATAAAATGTGTGTCCTTGCCGCGCCTAGTGCCCCGAAATACCCTCAGATAGGCTCCAGGCGTCCCGTGACCTTGAACAGGATAAGCAGGATTATAGAGAATGAGTGAGCGTTTGAGTGTATTCAGCTTTCTCACATGACATGGCAAACAAAGCTCGATATGCGACAAGATGAAAGCCAGGTCATGCGACAAAGCTAAATACATAAAAAGCTAAACAAGCAACAACTGGTTACGCAGAGAGCGTGTCCACAGCAGGTGAGGGTCAGAAGCCATGACCTTGAGGCGGTGCCAGTCCACTGCAGGGCACACACACATACACAGACTCACACACTACAGGTAATTTGGGATTGCCAATTAATCCGCTTGTCTATGGACAGTTGGACGAAACCGGAGTACCCAGAGGAAACCCACCAAGCACAGGGAGAACATGCAGACCCCGAGGCTGGAATCGAACCCGGACCCCGGCGGTGAAAGGTGGCAGTGATAACCACTAAGCTACCATGCCTCCTGGTTAAAATTAGAATGTTGAGAAAATAAATAAATAAATAAATCTAAACTCAAATACATTTCCTTTATAGAAAATGTTATAAAATAGGTATTGGTGCTGATTTTTTTTTTTTTTTTTTCATATTATACATATAATACTGAAAATGTGTGTGCAAAGGAAGCTACTTCTGAAGTTTTTTTGCTTCCCTAAAAATTTTAAGTTTCTCATTTCAGTCGTTTTGGAGAGATGAATTTGATATGTGCCCCAAAAATGGCCATTGTTCAGCGTTATACTGTCTGGTTTCAAACAATAATAATTTTATATTTCCTTATGAGTATGGATAAGGGTTTAAAATGGTGTAATTTGTAAAAACAAATTAAGGATTTTTTCAAGCAAAAAATCTGTAATGTCCATAACCAGATCAAATTCATGTTTCAATATCTTGACAATTTTGCCTTTTTGAAAAATACACCTTTTCAGGTTTGTGCCTTTTCATGTGAAATCTAAATTGGCCAAGTTTCATCGGAATGACAGTTAAGATCGTTGAAAATTTTGAATTCAAAAAAGTAACTGACACTATAACATAAAAGGGCATGAAATTGTATTTAGCAAATGTGTTTCTTTTTATCTGATAAAAATATAACATTGTATGCATATTTACAACAACAAAAAAAAAACGAGGCATGTATCAGGACATAAGAAGCATTAAGTATTATGAAAAGTGGTGTTATATGATCCTATCTGAAAATTCACTATTTCATCTAGGTAACACACTTTTAGGACTGATACCATGTTTTGACCGACAACAAAAGTGTCAAAGACTGAAAGGAAAACATCCGAATACAAAATATTTCAATGAAAATATTTTTTTTTACCTGATTATGGAGAGACACTTGACACGGTTTAACTCCTCTACAACCAGGTAAAGTTGTTGTTGCAGAGAAATTCAGTGCCCGCCCCCTCGTGTCTTGTGACTTTGTAGAGTCCATGACGTCACCTGACTAGTATCCTAGTAACCAGTGTAAGGATCTATCCAATGACAAAGCCTCCCAAATGTAAGTGTAATTCAGTCACTCATATCACATGTGAATTTGACCTTTTCAGATTTCAGACCTTTTCTGATTGACCTTTAAGGGATGTTATGAATTTGTATCCGAGCTATACGTGATCAATGTGCAAACCTGTGCTTGCCTTGGTACTGTACATCAGGGTGTTCAAGAACTTGAAATCTATACTCTAGGTATCTGTATTAATTCCTGCCAAGTAAAACATTTCGAAACACTTTCTACAGGATGTCAATATCTTTCATCTGTTTTGATGTATAAATGCAGTGGAATTCATAAATTCAAGAAAATGTAAAAGAAAGAACTCGCTTGATGAGGTGAACATGTCTGTCTGAGAAAGTAAGGCTAAATGTGATAGCTGCTAGATTTCACAGAATTGAAAGAAATAGGGCGTGTATGCACAAGTATTGATAAAACAGACAAAAGGTTGGTCTTTTGCAATCCACCTGGTCTGTTCTAAAAGTTTCTAAAAATGTAATAAAACTGTCTTTTTACTGCCAAGTACTGCCTGTCTGTTGGTTCATTTTTCTTAAAAACAAGAAGGTTTTTAAACATTTAAAGATTCAGAAAAGATTATACAGTATATGTGAAACCGTGTTTGTTTTGGACACTGGATCTGCTGCTTTCCGTTCCTATAGTATGGAAAGCTTAGATATATTCGCTAGCATTATACAGTGGGGAAGATTTTGTAAGTTTGTCCACTTACTAAGGGTCTATAACATATATAAAATGTTTATTTAAAATAAATGTTTATTTAAAATAAATGTTTATTTAAAATAAACATTTATCAAATGTTTATTTAAAATAAATGTTTATTTAAAATAAATGTTTATTTAAAATAAACATTTATCAAATGTTTATTTTAAATATATTAATATATATTTTGTCTACCTTGTTGCTTGACAAAAGTTGAGACCCTCTAGTAGCCGGTTCCGGGGGGGGGGAACTTACATTTTTAGTTACATCTTCACAAATTATTTTTTGGGGGAAAGTGTTCTTTTTAAGTGTTTTCCCCCAGATTTGACCTGCTTTTTATAGCTTGTTGTTTTAAAAAAAAAAAAAAAGAGTACAAATAAAATAAAATAGAAACGCTGAGCAGCGATTTGTTCTGTTTAAATGCTGACTAATTATTACTAGCATTAGTTATTTCTAATGACATTTCTCCTCAGACTGTCATAACGTTTAAGTCAATTTACATTTTAGCACTGCCCATTCAGATACAGTATACAGTCACTGTCTGTAAAAGTTTTCCATCTTTGTCGGGACATACAGTAGGAGTGTATGCCTTGCTGTTTGTCTGTGACATTTTTAAATCACATCAAAAATCAATGCAAAAGAAACAGAAGAAAAGAAGGGCTGAAGTAAAATGAGTTTATCGCTACTTATACCCGGACAGCACACATACAGTACGTCTCACCGGTGTCAGCCTTGGAGCAGCCTGTCGGTCTCCTACTGGATTTATAACATCTGATAAGCACTGGTGGATGTTCTAATGAGTAGTGCTGTATTTTCCCAGCTCATCTAATAAGAAGTGCGGTTTATGCTTTAGTTATCTACAGTACAGCCAAAGACAAAAGCCCTTAATCTGTCTGAAATAACCAGTTAAAACGATAAACGTCACGGTGGTGAAGTGACTTAGGATCTGCTTCATAAAGTAATGTGCTCTTGCAGGCTTTCAGGCTTGAGGAAGGAGAATCCAGGCTGTGATGTTGAATGTTTACTGTTCCTCTGATTACTGTTTACTGTCCCTGTGTTTACTGTTTATGTGTTGATCTGTTACGCTTACTGTTCCCTTGTGCTGGAGTTCTTTTTGATGGCATTTTGTCTGACATTAAGGTTTTGTAACTTAAATTGTGTATCTTTTTTACACACACACACACACACACACACACACACACACACACACACACACACACACACACACACACACACACACACACACACACACACACTACAATAAAAAATGTGGGTACTCATTTTTGATGCCAGTACTATATTGGTTTTCACATTGAATAGTAAAATATTTGTATTCTGAAAGGTCCGACCTAAATAAATAAAGATTATAATTCACGAAGCCTATCTGCAGTGTCTGAGTGCTACAGCTTTGATTCATCATCCAAATACTGTGTCATCTGGAGTGCATTTTCGATTAAATGCCAATGTCTTCGCGATCTTGCTGATGAACCTTTATATATTGTGTCGACATCGACCAGGCGTATACACGTGATGCTGGGGTACTGTAGAGCTGAGTGAGATTAAATATTTGAGAGAAATATTTAAGATTAATAAAACGATTGTAACCTTGCTAGTTACAATTGTGCCAAGTTCTCACACTACTGCATACTTGGAATGCACCACAAGACCTGCTGTTTTTAGAGATGCTCTGACCCAGTTGTCTAGCTCTCAAACTTTGGTCCTCAGCAAAGTGGCTCAGATCCTTAAATGTGGCCATTTTCAAAAACTGACTGTTCAAATGCTTTTTAATGCTGCACGTCCCTCTCCTTGAATTTTTTTTTTTTAACTGTCATTGGTTTGAATGATACTACTATTTTTAATCAATACTATTTTAGTACAGCACTTACTTTAGAAATATGCTTTGATTTTTTTTTTTTTATTATTTGTTTGTTTTTAGACTTTTCGGTGTTTACAGTGATTCACCACCAGATGGTGCTCTTGGAACTCCACCAATCTTAGCATTCTAGGCATTTCTACAACAGCAGAAGCCATTTTGAATACAAATGTTCAGGAAATGAAGGCTGCATTCCAGTAGTGCACTCCTGCAGAGTCTCAGAGCCTGTTTCCTGACACCATGGAAGTCAGAGGGGTGGAGACAGCATGCCTGAAGTTTTCAGGGGTAAAAAATGTTCAGATTTTTTTTTTTTTTCATCATTTAAAAACAAAAATTAATAGATTGTGTAAGCTGTAGAAATATAATACTAATAATACTGTTACGTACAGTATGATTCTTTAGATTTTTTTTGTTTGTTTTGTTGTGTCAGCCTTTCTTGTATGTTTGATGCAGTCCTGAGGAATAGTTCTACAGGCTTCCTGATGGACTTTTTGGCTCTCAGTTTTGGCAAGTTTTAGTTTCTCATTTTCATGTCCAGTCCCCGTACCTGAGCAATTCCAGAGGATCGGTTTTAGTTTGTTAAGCCACACAGTGACCTATAAAGCATTCAAGCATAAAAAAAACATCTTACTTCCGGTGAGAAACAGGTGCAGATGATGACATGATCAGTCCGGTGATTAGTGTACTGGTGATGCTGAATGCTGAGGGGTTGGAACAGACGAGAGGGGAAATGAGGTCGCTGCTGAGGTTGTTATGTAAGCAACATATTTTTGTGCATTACTGTAGACATTTAAGCCGATATTCTGGCTCCCAGTTTAGTGATGGGATTACTGCGTGCACAATTGTTAAGCAATTTGTATTCCTGAGAATTGATTTTATTGTGAAGCAAATATTGAAATGTCCCTTTAACGCGAATGTTTAACATTGGAAAATTGAGTTTTGGTTTTCTTAAGGGAATATATAGCGGCACGGTGGCTTAGTGGTTAGCACTGTCGCCTTGCGTGTCCAGGTTCGATTGCGGTGTCGGTCTTTGTGCATGGAGTTTGCATGTTCCCCCCTGTGATTGGTGGGTTTTCTCCAGGTTCCCATGGTCCATGGTTGTACAGAATGGGAATATAAACAATGGTCACCATTGGCCTCCACGGTTCCTAGTTCGACGGAGGTTCCTAGATGGTCTATCAAGAGTCACTCAATTTCATCTGCCCATAAACCCTTTGAAAAATCTGTCTTCAGATATTTCTTGGCCCAGTTACGTTTCAACTTGTGAGTCTTGTTCCGTTGTGGTGGTGGTTCGGGTTTTCTTCCTGGGACATTTCTCTGAGTACTTAACACCTTGTGCTTCTGGATACCCGAGCTGGGTTACACTACTGAAATATGGTGGCACTGGACGATAATGGGTTGATGGTAGCATCTTCTTTAATTCTTCTCAAGCCTTTTGCAGGTAATTTATATATTTTCTTCTCCACACATTTTTTTTCTTGTGAAAGTAAACTACTTGAAGACAAAACGTTTGATTGCCCGGCGATCACGCCTCTAACTAAAGAGTGTCCTATCCCTCCGAAATACATTTGACATTTTGGGTTTTTTTTAAACTTTAGGCCATACCGTCCCTCTTTACACAAATACAACCCGAATTCTGGAAACGCTGGGACGTTTTTTCAATTTGAATAAAATGAAAACTAAAAGACTTTCAAATCACATGAGCCAATGTTTTGTGCACAAAAGAACAGAGAGAACATAAATGTTTTAACAGAGAAATGTTACACTTTTATCCGCTAAATGAGCTCATTTCAAATTTGGTGCCTGCTAAAGGTCTCAAAAAAGTTGGGACGGGGGCAACAAAGGGCTGAAAAAGCAAGAAATTTTGGAAATATTCAACTAAGAGCACATCTAGCATCGGGTTTGTAACATGATTATCTACAAAATTAATGTCTAAGAGAGGCAGAGTCTCTCAGAAGTAAATATCACGAAATCACCAACGCCGTGTCCTCCGGGCTAAATAGGAGGGAGGGAGACCTACCAGTGTGTTATCAGTGTTCAGTTTAAAAGCCAGCATCTCTGATGGTGTGGGGTGCATAAGTGCATTTGGTGTGGGCAGCTTGCATGTTTTGGAAGGCACTATGAATGCTGAAAGGTATATAAACGTTTAAACAACGTCTATTTCAGGGAAGGCCTTATGTATTTCAGCAGAACAATGCAAAACCACATACTGCAGTTATTACAACAGCACGGCTTTGTAGTATAAGAGTCCGAGAGCTGAATTGTCCTGCTTGCAGTCCAGAAACCGGTGAGTACGTTGGACGCATCATTAAACGAAAATACGTGAAAGACGACAACAAACAGTCTTCGGCAGCTGAAAACCTACAGTATATCAGGCGAGAATGGGACCAAATCCCAAAATCAGAACTCCAGAAACTCATAACCTCAATGCCCAGACATCTTCAAACTGAATCGAATTACTCGATTTACTCGAGGAATCGTTCCAGCCCTAACACACACACACACACACACACACACACACACACACACACACACACACACACACACCGTTTTTGAATATGAAGAAGCTTTTCTCTTTCTTCTGCTTTTCTCTCTTTACACATTTTCTGTACCATTGCAGATTAGCATTTTAGTTCTATAAACCATATTTGAATCAGTATGAACCAATAAATAGGGAGAAATTCTTATGAAAAAAGGCTTGACAATGTTCATAAGGAAACAACTTCTTTTTCCTCCTTTCATGTAACTACATATCCGAGTTCTATTGAGGTCAAGAACAAAACCCCGACATGTTCTCACGTGTCCGGGTTCTGGTGAATTCAAGAGTAATTCTTGGACTGACGGTGTCCTTAAGAATCCAACTCTGCGACTCTGTGCTCTTTCTTCTGCTTTTCTCTCTTTACACATTTTCTTGGTGAGATAATTTCCACACATGGGTTTTCCGACCACTATGTGGATAAAACCTAACCCCTCCTCTCCCTTCCTTCCTTTGATCCTCATGTTTTTTTGCACAGGCAGCTCTTCTGAAACTTGAATCCGGGTAAGACTGAGCTGTTCTGTATCCCCATAAAAAAAATCTCGGATTTCATGAATGGAGGAATCTTGGACGATCAGGATAGCATGACTATGTTAATCCAGTCTCTTACCCATAGTTGGACTGCCTCCGGCGTGCCATCTGACCCCTGCAACTAACCCAGTGTGTGGCTGCATTGTTGTGCTTGGTGGGTTTCCTCCAGGTTCTCTGGTTTCCTCCCACAGTCCAAAGACATACAGGTTAGGCTAATTGGCGTTCCCAATTTGCCCATAGTGTGTGAGTTCGTCAGAGGTTCCTAGATGGATGATGTAAGAGAATATACACATGTGGACAAAATTGTTGGTACCCTTCAGTCAATGAAAAAAAAAACTCACAATGTTCACATATATAACTTTAATCTGACAAAAGTAATAATTGTAAAAAAATTCTATGAATGTTAACCAATGAAAGTCAGACATTGCTTTTCAATCATGCTTCAACAGAATTATTTAAAAAAATAAACTCATGGAACAGGCCTGTAACAATGATGGTACCCCTAGAAAATACTGAAAATAATGGTATGTATCACACTCAACATGGACCAGAGGAAGCGAAGGAAAGAGTTGTCTCAGGAGATTCAAAAGAAAATTATAGACAAGCATGTTAAAGGTAAAGGCTATAAGACCATTTCCAAGCAGCTAGATGTTCCTGTGACTACAGTTGCACATATTATTCAGAAATTTAAGATCCATGGGACTGTAGCCAACCTCCCTGGACGTGGCCGCAGGAGGAAAATTGATGAGAAATCAAAGAGACGGATAATCCGAATGGTAACAAAAGAGCCCAGAAAGACTTCTAAAGAGATCCAAGGTGAACTTCATGCTCAAGGAACATCAGTGTCAGATCGCACCATTTGTCGTTGTTTGAGCCAAAGTGGACTACATGGGAGACGACCAAGGAGGACGCCATTGTTGAAAACAAATCATAAAAAAAGCCAGACTGGAATATGCCAAACTACATGTTGACAAGCCACAAAGCTTCTGGGAGAATGTCCTATGGACAGATGAGACAACAATGGAACTTTTTGCCAAGGCACATCAGCTCTATGTTCACAGACGGAAAAATGAAGCATATGAAGAAAAGAACACTGTCCCTACTGTGAAACATGGAGGAGGCTCTGTTATGTTCTGGGGCTGCTTTGCTGCATCTGGCACAGGGTGTCTTGAATCTGTGCAGGGTACAATGAAATCTCAAGACTATCAAGGGATTCTAGAGAGAAATGTGCTGGCCAGTGTCAGAAAGCTGGGTCTCAGTCGCAGGTCATGGGTCTTGCAACAGGACAATGACCCAAAACACACAGCTAAAAACACCCAAGAATGGCTACGAGGAAAACATTGGACTATTCTAAAGTGGCCTTCTATGAGCCCTGACCTCAATCCTATTGAGCATCTTTGGAAGGAGCTGAAACATGCTGTCTGGAAAAGGCACCCTTCAAACCGGAAACAACTGGAGCAGCTTGCTCATGAGGAGTGGGCCAAAATACCTGCAGAGAGGTGCAGAAGTCTCATTGACAGTTACAGGAATCGTTTGATTGCAGTGATTGCCTCAAAAGGTTGTGCAACATCTATTAAGTTAGGGGTACCATCATTTTTGTCCAGGCCTGTTCCATGAGTTCATTTTCTTTTTATAATTCTGTTGAAGCATGGTTGAAAAGCAATGTCTGACTTTCATTGGTTAACATTCATAGAATTCTTATTTATTATGGCTTTTGTCAGATTAAAGTTATTTCTGTGACCATTGTGAGTTTTTCTTTCATTGACCGAAGGGTACCAACAATTTTGTCCACGTGTGTATAAGTGTGGGCAATTATTTGGCACCTATTTCTTTCCCCAAATGGCATTTACAGATGTGTATTATCTTCTCCAACTGTAAATCTAATGTGTAAGACGGGCCCTTAGGTTCTCTATAGGGTTTAAGTCAAATGAGTAAGCGGGTCATGTCATTCTTCTGTCATCGCTGAGGTCTTCGCTGGCGAGACTGTATTGAAAAGAAGAGGAGCTGCTACACCACGGTCAACACGGCCCCGTCCCGACTATTTCGAGACCTCTAGCAGGCATCACATCTGAAATGATCTCATTTTGTGCGTCAAATTGTAAAGATTTCTCTGTTCAAACATTTCGTATGTTCTCTATGATCTATTGTGAATAAAATATTGGCTCATGAGATCTGAAAGTCTTTTAGTGTTCATTTTATTCAAATTTAACAAACGTCCCAACTTTTCCCGGAATTCCGGTTGTAGACATATCATTTGAGAAAGCTTCGATCCAAACAGCGTTCATGTACAGTATATATAGCATGGAGTTGGACAATGAGCGTAGAAATCACAAAAAGTAGGATTGACTAACAAGGGTAATTGGAAAAAAAAACTAATGCAATACTGTCAAGCACAGAAATACATCGTACTGGAGTCTGGTATACTGCTGCATGAACAGCTCTGGCCTTTTCTCATAATACCACAGGCATGACAGGATTGCGCATGGCATTGTTCAAGCCGGGTTTGTTTTGTTTCTCTCTACTTTATTAAATTAGTGTGACAGTCATTAGCTCACATTAGTGGTTTGACGATAGACCAGTTTGGTCTGGTATGACGTGATGTCATCAGGAAAACAGATATTTTGTGGTGCAGGGCTTTGTCCTGTACATATACGGTATGTGTGTGGTACAGTACGGAAAAAAAAATTTTTTACATGGTTTTCATATTCCACCGAGAGAGTTTCCAAGGACAGACATTGTTAAAGCCGTAGAGTTTTATGTCATTTAGCATACAATTACTTGTATGGGTATTATTTTGGTCAATTAACTTCTTGTTGTTGTTACATTTCTATTGTATTCTTGTTACTTGTCTAAAGACATTAAGGTGGTATAGGAACATATATGCTACTTTCTCTGGATACACCAGGGTACCTGGTACCTGAACCTAATATAATAATAATAATAATAATAATAATAATAATAATAATAATAATAATACTCTAATCTATGTTAACCAAAGTACTCAAAAATACTGTATGTACCATTGCAGATTAGCATTTTAGTTCTATAAACCATATTTGAATCAGTATGAACCAATAAATAGGGAGAAATTCTTATGAAAAAAGGCTTGACAATGTTCATAAGGAAACAACTTCTTTTCCCTCCTTCCATGTAACTACATATCCGAGTTCTATTGAGGTCAAGAACAAAACCCCGACATGTTCTCACGTGTCCGGGTTCTGGTGAATTCAAGAGTAATTCTTGGACTGACGGTGTCCTTGAGAATCCAACTCTGCGACTCTAGGCACACCCTCACACACACACACACACACACACACACACACCGTTTTTGAATATGAAGAAGCTGTGCTCTTTCTTCTGCTTTTCCCTCGTTACATGTTTTCTTGGTGAGATCATTTCCACACATGGGTTTTCCGACCACTATGTGGATAAAACTTAACCCCTCCTCTCCCTTCCTTCCTTCCTCTGATCCTCATGTTTTTTTTTTTTGCACAGGCAGCTCTTCTGAAACTTGAATCCGGGTAAGACTGAGCTGTTCTGTATCCCCATAAAAAAAATCTCGGATTCCATGAACGGAGGAATCTGGGACAGGATCAGGATAGCATGACCATGTTAGTCCAGTCTCTTACCCATAGCAGGACTGCCTCCGGCGTGCCGTCTGACCCCTGCAACTAACCCAGTGTGTGGCGGCATTGTTTATTTTCAATGCAGTGTGTGACATCTGCAAGTTGCTGGGTTTAGTCTGCTGGCTTTCTGTAGCTGCCTGAATCGGATTAAAAACTATATTACACGCCTAAAAAGAAAAAAAAAAAGTGGCCTCTTATATTAATGTACCTACCACACCCTGGACTGCACTACACTTAACACTCTCTGGGCACCAGGAAGCCATCAAGGCTTTTTTTAAACAAAGAATCAAAAATTAATAATCTCTTGACAAAGCACAGAAATTGATATATTGTAAAAACAATAATAATAATAATAATAATAATAATAATAATAAATATATATTAGGCATCCCCAGGACAGACATGCAGAGCAACGGACTTGCCGAATGTCTGTCTATGGAGGGAGTGTTTGTGTGGCTTCTTGTTTGTAACTTTGTAATGTCTGTTATTATAGCGGCACGTTGGCATCGTGGTTAAGGCTGTGGCCTCGGACATCCAGGGTTGCCTTCGAGTCTGTGTGCATTGATTTTACTTGTTCTCTCCGTCCTCTGTGTGTTTCCTACGGGTTGCTCCGAGTCCCGCCCACCGTCCAAGGAATTACAGATTAGGCTCACTGGCGTTTCCAAATTGCCCATAATTCGGAAACGCCAAATTCTCAAGTGTGAGTAAGTGTGCGCGCGTGCTTGCGCCCTGCAATAGATTGGCACCATACTCAGGGTGTGCCCTACCTCGTGCCCTGAGTCATCCGGGATAGGCTCCAGGCCCCGCGCGACCCTGCACAGGATATGTGGTATAGAGAATGAGTGAGGGTAAGAGGGTATATTGCTATTTCTCTTTATAGACATGCATTCACAGTAATCTCTCCTCTCACTTCAAGATTCAAACCGGACCTGCTGTATGTAAACGCCGTAGAGTGTTAACGGACTGTGTTAATTTATGAACCTAATTAATTAACACTGGGAATAATTTCATGTTAATAATGGGAATGTTGCTGTGATACTGCAACGGGTAATCAAAAAGGAAAGGGAAAAAAAAAAAATGATAGAAACCCAGAATTGAATTCCTTTTAGGGGAAGCTGAAAAACCTCAAGAATGAAAGGTATTTCCTGTGCAGCAGTCTTAACAGTGGTGAACACACTCGCGCACACGCAGAACATCAAACACACACCAGAAATTGTCTCTTTATTTTAGTCCGAAAAGCATTTCAAAACTACCAAGAGAGGATGGGACAGAACCAGAACTGTCACTGGATTAGAAGAGGAAATCATTTCTGCATGTAATAACATCGGCTGTGATGCATTAGGAAATGTTCAACATATTATTGTTGTATAGACAAGTGCCGCAATGCTTTTTTTTTTTTTTTTTTTTTTAATGCGATGTAAAAAGAGCAGAAACAGAATTAGTTGTAAAAGGCCGTGGGCAGGTACGAACAGAAATAATAGCCGAGTGAGCTGGAATAAAAACCGGTTCCACTGTCAGCGAGACCAGTTTTAGACTTGAATGATGAGAGGAATTCGCACACTATGGTTTCGTTGTTTCTGAGGTTTTTTTTCCTTTCCATTGAATCCAGGGTTACATTTAATTAAATGGAAAAGTATCGCAGTAGACGCCACACCCATTTCAGGTTTAAATCTTAATTCTGATAGAGAGGCCTAACCCGGGCTCACACTCACAAATCTGTAACAATTTACATAATACACTGGTATAAATATCCTGAAGGTCCATGCAGAGATTATTTCCTCTTTTGCAGTAATTCTTCTGGATGATTTTTTTTTTTTTTTTTTTTTAATATAGATAACTGACTTCAGATGAACCTATAAGATTATAATCGAAATATCTAAATTTGGTCAGCTTACAGTACTTACCTTTAGTAAAGACAAATCCAAGATCATTACCTTAAGGTGTCCGAATCCTAGTATCAACATCTAGTATCTTTTTTTATTCAAACATGATTAAATAACATGATGAGGCATTTTTCTACACAGAAATCTATTAGAATGGTAGTAACCAGCACTGAACTTTTTTGGGGGAAAAGAAGGTCATGTATTTCTGTACTGCTGTGCAGTTTTCTAAGAAAATTGCCTGGTAAATTGTGTAATCATCTGGAAATCTGCCAGAGACAAGAGACTGCTTGCACTTCTTGTTTTCCCTCCAGGGACTCCCGGACAGCCAGCATTCTTTTCTTATTTTTAAAAAAAGATTTTTAAGGGAATAGATTCTGCAGTATGTTACATGATTTACAGACACAGAAAGATTTTTTTTTCAACATCTGGGCAAATCTGTCCCGCTCCTTAGCGAAGTCTTCCGAATGCAGATGTTTTTCCTGGTGCAAGTCAGAGAGGGTGTGGCGTTTTCATGCGGAGGAGGTGTGCGAGGGTTGTGTTTCAGAGCGGGGAATTTTCCATTACTGTGTCTCGAGCGTCCTAATGATTTATTGGCAGCACTGTGAAGCCATTTGAAAACTGTTCGAGCCCAGAACTCCAATCTTCCCACAGGCTGGACACGGCTGTGCCTTTTTCCCTCTTATTTGCCGAGTCCTTGCTGTATTTGCTGACAGTTCTCTCTTTTTTTGTCGCTTGCTCTGTGAAGCTCTTTTCTTCGGGTTTCGAACTGCATTCAGTTCACTAGTTAGTCAGGTTTTGGTGTTTGGTGTTTGGTGTTGGCTATCTGAATGCAAAAGAAAAATGTCTCTATCACATTTTAAAGCATGTATCCATTCACTTTACAAATTATGCACATTTCCAAAGGGAACTATGGTGTCCTGATTTATAAATCCATCGTCCCACTTATTAATGTTGTAACATTTTAAAATAACATCGGCATCCTGTATCGAATTATAAGTGTTCGTTATGAGTGATCCAAATGAATCCCCATTTGAAAATAGTGTTTCAAATCAAATACTCTTCCAGGTATATCGAATAAATGTACAGCGCTTTAATACGAGTTTAAATCAACAGATGAACAAGATTGCCGTAGATCAGGGATGCCGGACACTTATACACAGCACTGTGCAAAAGTCTTACGGTTTTTATTCGTGTTAAATGAAATAAAATGATATAAATATAATTAAATTAAATAAATAGGATTTTTTTTTTTTTTTTACATTTATTTACTGGAACAGGATGCAAAGTGCCTACAATTTGTTGTTTATGTAACAACATCATCAGCCACCTCATTTCCCCTCTCGTCTGTCTCGTCACCAGTATTCTAATCACCGGCCTGATCATGTCCTCATCTGCACATGTTTCTCGCCGGTTCATGCCTCATGTTAGATGCTTTTCTTATGCTTGAGTGATTCATGCAGTAGGTCTGACCTAAAAAGGCTTAACAAACAAAAAAATGACTTTTCTGACACTGCTCAGGTACAGGGACTGGATAAAAATGGAAGTGAAAAAAGTCCTTCAAGAAGCCTGGAGAACTATTCCTCAAAGGCTACCTTCAAAATACAAGAAGGTCTGGAGCTTTGGAGACAAAATATTGAAACAAAATAAGCCAGAAAAATCAAGACACAGTACATGTGCCATTATCTACATAAGGCATATGCTTTAAATTGGGCCCAGGACTAACTGTTACAAATCTCTGAACAAAGATAATTTCTTCTACTTTAGTACATTGATCATAATCAAGCTGCTCAGGAATTAACCATAATAAATGCGTAATTTATGAAAAAACTGAATTTCTTGAAATATTTGGAGTGAGTGAGTTAGCTGAATCAGCTAAATTAGCTAGCAGACTGGATTAGACAAGCCAGAATGGCTCATTTTAAATATAATATTTTTTTTATATATATATATATATAAAAGTAATACCCTATTTAATTTGTTTGGTGCTGAAAACTGACAGCTAATAATTTAAACCTAGGCCTAGTGAATGACAGCTGAACCTACCAGCATAATAATGCATTTTAACCCCTTTTTCTGAACAGGAAGGTACCAGCCATGCACCTCATTAAGGAATAAAAGACAATTATGTTTTTTTTTTTTTGTTTTGTTTTTTGCAAAAAAAACAAGTTAATTAGAAACCTATTAAGGGTTTTATTTAATTTGTTTAGTCCAATTGTGTTGAGGGGACTGGCATTACAGGGATCTGCTCCTAAAAGCAAATACCAAACACTCGCTCGCCATCTCGTGGACAAAAATAGTGGAATAGGTGAAATATCTTCAACATTTCACATAAAAAATGGTTTAAAATATAATATTTGTACTAGTATTGATGCATCTCACCACCTTAGGTTTGTTTCATATGTAATGACGTTCCCGTGCGATTTTCTCGGCTAAGCTAGCTGTTATGAGCTAGTTTTTTTAAGGTGTTTCTATGCTTTTCTGTATTTCTGATTATTTTGCTTTTTGAAGCTTTGCTCTGCTGTTTTAGGGGCCCAGCAGAGATAGATAAGGCGTATGGCACTTCACGTTGTCACAGGTAAGTCAGTGTTGGGGTTCAGTTTTGTGCCCGTGGACAACAGCTGAGTTATGAATGCTTTGACATTTTGGGATGTGGATGGTGTGTAAGTGGGGAAGTTGTTGTTTTTTGTGTGGCTTCTAGGCACTGTGTGTGTGTGTGTGTGTGTGTGTGTGTGTGTGTGTGTGTGTATGTGTGTGTGTGTGCGCGTGTGCGCGTGCGTGCGTGCGTGTGTGCGTGAGAGAAAGGGGGGAGAGACAGAGAGGGTAAAGGATAAGCTACTTTCAGTTCTCAAATTAACTTAAGTTGAAAGTTGTCTTGATGGCTATAAGACTCTGTTCAACGTAACAGTTAAGATGGTGTGACATCATTTGTAATCATTTTGTAATGTTTCACAATAGCAAATGTTACATAGATTTGTATTCGAAACACTGCAGGTTTCCAGCAAAATACCAGTTAGGCCCAGCCCACATAATAAAGTTATTTTTGAAAACGCAGTTTTTACCCTTCTGGGGAATATGTTCATTAAATGCTAGTGACTAAATTAAGATGGGAGAATTAGCAGCTAAGATTTCCGCACATCGGTATTTTGGGCTGTTTTTTCCTGAGCTCATGACACACAACCCTCATTAAGTTCAGTCTAAATTCTGTTTAGAAAAAAAGTACAATATGTGCAAAGCTTAAATCAATGAACATCATGATGAGTTTCTGTAAAACTATATGAAAGCTTTTCAAGGCTAACATGCTAGCGTGATTCTTTGTAAAGCCTGCAGGTGGCACTAATCTAGCAATGCAGAACATACAAATTTGCATATTTCTCTGTTCTGAAGAGTGGGCTAATAAATGATATGAAATACTGCAAACATCCAAAGTGAAGCAATAAAACTGTATTAATCACAATCCTAGGTCATTACTTATAAGATACAAATGCATTTTGGTGAAAAATATACAGCTTTGCAACACATTTAGCAACACTTCATTTTTTTTTTTTTAATGCTCGCATAATATGTTTTATAAGGTGGCGTACTGGTTAGCATTGGCACCTCCTGGGTTGCTGGGTCAAATCTTGCCTCTGGTCTTCGATCATGGTGTTTGCAGTGTTTTGGTCCTGATCTTGTCCGCATAATCCCCTGCCAATTGGGATGAAGTGCAGCTAACCTCCTAGCTCACTCCCTGGTCCTGTCTCAGTGCTCTAGATAAGCATTCGGTTAAAGATGGGGCGAAAAGTTGCAATTCTTTTCTCTATTTGGGTCAATTTTGAACGACCAGCCAGCTTTCCCGTCTTATAAAATCCACTCCCAAAATTGGGGTGACGTTTTAACATGTGTTTTCTTCAAGCTAGCCAACTGCATCTTCTGCTCACACTGAAGCCATACTACTGCTTTCTTATAATGATATTTTGGAACATGAGTCTGCAGGATCATTTTGCACTTACTTTATTACTTCTAGCCATCGCCTTTACTCCTGCATCATCATTGTGGATCACCTTTTCTAGCTCGGGAAGAGAAAGCCATTTACACAAAAAGAGGGCAATGAAATACAGATTTCATTTGTAATTAAATATTAGCTGTCACTTACTCGTGAAGCACAGTCAGGTGGATTCAAGAAAGTATGAAATGGCGTCTGTTTTAAGCAATTTATATTTTCTCTAATACTAGCGAGTTTATTAGCAATGAAGGTTCAGTAACGTGTCATCTTGTTTCCAGTGACCCTCAGTGTTATCTGTCACAGAATAATGGAATTATAATATATAATGGGATTTATTGCAGCAACTAAAACTCCTTTCTCTGTTCTGTTCATCCTGACTATAACAACCATTCAAGTCAGACGTTCCTTTGCAAAGAGGCCTACTATCCTAGCATCTGAGGTTGATAGTACAGAACTCAAATTCCTCAGGTTCTATTCAATGAGTTTTGATCAGTAAGGCTTCCACCCTATCTGCCAGATAACTTCTCTGGAATGTCTCATCCTGGCATAGTTTTTCTTTAAAAAGCAATTGCGAAGTCACCATTATTGGTAAGATGAAAGGAGCAAAAACTGGAGCAAAAGATGGTCATAAATGGAATTGATGATGGATAATGATTGAATGGTTGAGCAGTGAATGGTTTTTACTTTGTACTTACCCCAAAATAAAATGAATGAAAGAGCACACACCAATAATAATAATAATAATAATAATAATAATAATAAATTTTATTTGTAAGTGCATATCCACTCACTTAAGGTCACTTAATTGAAATAAGCATTAAATTGCAACAGTAGCAACAAACAGTAAATAACACGTGGTTGTCAAGCGGGCAGGACAGTTGCATCCCAGGGGCCCTGAATGTCATGCCTTGACTTCTTTGGCTCTCTTATTTTGTTAACACTGATGTAATCAGCTCTAACAGCTCTGTGATTAACCACATTTCACCCATTAAAAGATGGGGTTTTTATATGCTTGACCAACCGTCTGTGCCGTTGACATATGCTACTACAAAGAACATCAACCATTGTAAATGTCCTGTTGAGATCCTGAAGAGCAAAGGAGTGGAAGTTAGACAGGTGTCCATCCAGAGACGAATCAGGAGGTGTTGACTCGAGTTAGGGGGGATTGGGAAAGAGACAGAGAGAGAGAGAGAGAGAAGGTGAGCATGGGAGCATTAGCACCATTAAGAATGAAAGGAGACTGGAAGATAGCAGCAGGGAAGTTTTAACATGTTAATATCAGATGTATGAGGAAGAGAGCAAGAGAGTAGAATTAACTTCTTTTATATAAAATAATTCTCTTCCTGTGATGAAGTTGAAATCTTTATCAGGCACCATTACATCATACTACACTGTCTCAGTATTAGAACTGTTGTTAATAACTTGAAGTGGTACCATAGGCTTATTAGTACTGATTCGTAGCCCAGCCTCAGCTTTGCGTGTGACAACTTCACTCTCCTCTTTACAAAGTAAAAAAAAACAAACTTTTTTTGAATGGAGTGTCCATTCAATAATTACACCATTGGTAAGGTCAGATATTGATGCTGGAAGAGGAGACATCAGCATTGGTTGAAGTCAGCATTGCAGTTCATCCACTGGTTGTTCAATGGGGTTAAGGTGAGGGCTATGTGTAGGCCACCTCGCTTTGGATTTGACACAAGGGTATTGGCATGCTGAAGTAATTTTTTGGGTAGGCCTGATAATTCCAGTAAGGGCAAATTTTAGCACTACAGCATGCCAAAAAATTCTATATAATGGTGTGCCACAGTTATACAGATGTGTTCTACTTGTCACAACAGTTGGTGTAGAAGAAAAGTATATGCTTGTAATGGTCAGGTGTCTACACACGTGGACAAAATTGTTGGTACCCTTCGGTCAATGAAAGAAAAACTCACAATGGTCTCAGAAATAACTTTAATCTGACAAAAGTAATAATAAATAAGAATTCTATGAATGTTAATCAATGAAAGTGAGACATTGCTTTTCAACCATGCTTCAACGGAAGTATATAAAAAAAAATAACTCATTGAAGTTCATGGAACAGGCGTGGACAAAAATGATGGTACCCCTATCCTAATAGTTTGTTGCACAACCTTTTGAGGCAATCACTGCAATCAAACGAGTCCTGTAACTGTCAATGAGACTTCTGCACCTCTCTGCAGGTATTCTGGCCCACTCCTCATGAGCAAGCTGCTCCAGCTGTTTCCGGTTTGAAGGGTACCTTTTCCAGACAGCATGTTTCAGCTCCTTCCAAAGATGCTCAATAGGATTGAGGTCAGGGCTCATAGAAGGCCACTTTAAAATAGTCCAATGTTTTCCTCTTAGCCATTCTTGGGTGTTTTTAGCTGTGTGTTTTGGGTCATTGTCCTGTTGCAAGACCCATGACCTCCGACTGAGACTGAGCTGAGACCCAGCTTTCTGACACTGGCCAGCACATTTCTCTCTAGAATCCCTTGATAGTCTTGAGATTTCATTGTACCCTGCACAGATTCAAGACACCCTGTGCCAGATGCAGCAAAGCAGCCCCAGAACATAACAGAGCCTCCTCCATGTTTCACAGTAGAGACAGTGTTCTTTTCTTGATATGCTTCATTTTTCTGTCTGTGAACATAGAGCTGATGTGCCTTGGCAAAAAGTTCCATTTTTGTCTCATCTGTCCATAGGACATTCTCCCAGAAGCTTTGTGGCTTGTCAACATGTAGTTTGGCATATTCCAGTCTGGCTTTTTTATGATTTGTTTTCAACAATGGTGTCCTCCTTGGTCGTCTCCCATGTAGTCCACTTTGGCTCAAACAATGACGGATGGTGCGATCTGACACTGATGTTCCTTGAGCATGAAGTTCACCTTGGATCTCTTTAGAAGTCTTTCTGGGCTCTTTTGTTACCATTCGGATTATCCGTCTCTTTGATTTGTCATCAATTTTCCTCCTGCGGCCACGTCCAGGGAGGTTGGCTACAGTCCCATGGATCTTAAATTTCTGAATAATATGTGCAACTGTAGTCACAGGAACATCTAGCTGCTTGGAAATGGTCTTATAGCCTTTACCTTTAACATGCTTGTCTATAATTTTCTTTTGAATCTCCTGAGACAACTCTTTCCTTCGCTTCCTCTGGTCCATGTTGAGTGTGGTACACACCATGTCACCAAACAACACAGTGACTACCTGGAGCCCTATATATAGGCCTGACTGATTATAGATTGTAGACACCTGTGATACTAATTAGTGGACACACCTTGAATTAACATGTCCCTTTGGTCACATTATTTTCAGTATTTTCTAGGGGTACCATCATTTTGGCCTGTTGGCCTGTTGAGTTTTTTTTTTTTTTTAATAATTCTGTTGAAGCATGGTTGAAAAGCAATGTCTGACTTTCATTGGTTAACATTCATAGATTTTTTTTTTAATTATTACTTTTGTCAGATTAAAGTTATTTATGTGACCATTGTGGGTTTTTCTTTCATTGACCGAAGGGTACCAACACTTTTGTCCACGTGTGTACATACTTTTGGCTATACAGAGTAGCATGGGAATAATAAGGGGAAAGGGGATATATATTAATATAACTGTGCTTGTAATGCGGCTATCTGGATAGTATAAAAGAAAAAGTAGGGAAAATGGGAAAGCTGGTTAGTCCTGTTCATTACTATGTGTGCTGTGATTAAACTGTTTCTATAAAATGTAAATCAAAATAATACATTCATTGTTTTAAATCTGTAAAATATTTGTAATGCTCATGCTTCTTGACTGGAGGTAATCTACCAGAATATGCTGCTATCAGCACAGCCCTGCCTGCATAATAACCCTGAGATCTTTCTTGATATAAGTTGTCAGTCTTTTACTGTTTTATTTTTTTTTTTTTTACTGCAAAATGTTTTAAATGAAACATGCTACACGCACATGCATAAGCTACAGTCAAAAGGCTGAAATCACCCTCAAATTCCATGGTCTTTCCTGATTTTATTTCTTTCTACATTGTACAACAATGCTGAAGTCATCCAAAATATCCAATAATCTCCTTTGAACAGTTGATATCGAGATGTACTGTCTTATGCAAAAGTTTAGGCATCCCTTGATAAATAACAGATTTTGTCTCTATTGGAAATGGAAAAAATGTACAATATTTTCAGCAAACATTGATGCATAGTTATAAATAAAAACATTATTATGGCGCTGTGCAAAAGTTTGAGCACCCTAAGAGTTACAGAGTCTCAGATTCTTTTTAGAAGGTTTCAGACCTTAATGAGCTCGTTGGATCTGATGCACGGCAACAGCTGTCATTAGTAAATGGCAATTTCAAACCTTTACAAATACTTTGATTCTTCGAACCTTGTGTACAAACTTGCAGACACCGAACAACCATGGGTTTCCTTAAGCAGCTGTGTAAGACTGTGTAAGTAATGAAAGTTATTGATGCCAAAAGAAGATAGCAAAGCGTTGTCAGCTTACAGTTCCACAATGAGAAATGTATTTAAGAGATGGCAGTTCAGGAGAACTGTGGAGGTCGAGATGAGATCTGGAAGACCAAGAAAACTCACAGAAAGAACTGCTTGTATGCCGGTCAGACAGACAACTCAATACCCCCATTTGACTGCAGAAAACTTGCAAAGAGATTTAGCAGACTCAGGAGCGATGGTGCACCGTTCCACAAGACCTTCATGGAAGAGTCAGCAGAAGAAAACCTGACCTGCGTCCCCATCATAAAATCTAACGTCAGAAGTATGCAATTGAACATCTACAGAAGCCTGATGCGTTTTGGAAACAAGTGCTGTGGACTGATGAAGTTAAAATAGAACTCTTTGGCCACAATCAGCAAAGGCATGTTTGGAGAAAAATGGAGGAGCATGTCATAAAAAGAACACCTTGCCAACTATTAAGCATGGGGGTGGATCTATCATGCTTTGGAGTTGTATTGCACAGAAAACATTGCCTGGGTGGAGGGAAGAATGGATTCCACTAAACCAGCCAATTCTGGAAGCAAACATCACACCATGTGTAAAAACGCTGAAGCTGAAAGAAGGATGGGTTCTATAGTACAACAGGACAATGATCCTAAGCATACCTCGAAATCCACTATGGAATACCTCAAGAGCGCATGCTGAAGGTTTTTGAATGGCCATCACAGTTCCCTGGTTTAAACATCATTGAAAAGTTGTGGGTAGATCTTAAAAAAGCTGTGCATGCAAGATGACCTAAGAATATTACAGAACTAGAAGCCTTTTGCAAGGACGAATTGGAGAAAATCCCAAGTACAAGAACTGAAAGAATTTTAGCTGGCTATAAAAAGCGTTTGCAAGCTGTGATATCTGCCAGAGGAGGTGTTACTAAGAACTGATTATGTAGGGTGCCCAAACTTTTGCACAGTGCCACAATAATGTTTTTATTTTTATCTTTGTTCAATGTATGACATAAAAGGTAACTATGCACCAATGTTTGCTGAAATTATTGTCCATATATTTTCCATTTCCAATAGAGATTGTGTTAACATCAACTGAAAAAAATCACCAAAATCTGTTATTTTTCAAGGGGTGCCTAAACTTTTGCATAAGAATGTATCTACTACCTATGCGCTGTAAAGCCTTCATAATGGCTCTAAATTGAGTCTCTGCAGCAGTGGTAAGTTTTTTTGTTTTGCTTTCCTTGGGATGAATTTGATGAGAGTTTGATCGTTTCATCACAGTGCTTTATGGGTTCAGCAATTGCACTTGCAAATACTATTCTTGCAAGAACTGTTGTAAAAGAGCTGACCTTCATTTAATAAGATAACAACTGACTATTGTTGTTGTTGTTGTTGTAGGTGTTGCTGTGGATACTTAATTAACTAATTCCATATTTATTACTTCAGAGTTTTTAAAATCTCCAGTATTATTTTTGAATGTAGAAAATAAATCCAAACTTGTGTCCAAACTTTTCACTGGGGTGTCCAAACTTTTGACTGGTACTGTACATGTTGCTGCTGGTCTCTGAGCTCATACTCTCTATCCTATCCCTTCCAGGACGAAAATATCAATAAATTAACTTGATAATAATTAAATCTTACCTGCTGGCTTTACTTGCCCCCTTGTTCCAACAGGGCTTGACCATCCCCTGTTGCCACATACTCCCACAGCATGACTCAGGCCGGGGACTCCCACAACATGATTCCAGTTTGAAATAGAATGACTTGTGACATACAAAAGGTTAGGTACAATCCTTCCATAGTAGCCGGCCAGCCCCTGGAACTTGCTCACCGCCTTCTTATCTTGGTTCTAAGGCAGGTATAATCATTGCAGTCTTATCCATTTGGGGATGCACCTTCCAGTGACCTTTTGGTTTGCAGTCAGCCCCAGTTATTTCAGAACCACTCACAAATGTTGCATTTAGAAGGGAATGCAATAATGAGATGCAGTGCATTAATATGGGGCACTGGGTGTCAGATTAGAATACCAATTTGGCATTCCTGTAGTCCACACAGAATCATATCAAACCATCAGCCTGGGACTCCAAGACTGCTGGGCTGCTCCAATCATGCCTTGAGTTCATCCTGAGCCACAATTTTTCTTTTTCAGGCAATCTATATGGATGAGATTCAATCTAGCGCGCTATGAGGTTAGTTTGACTGGGATCGTGCGAAGTGGTCTCCACTGGGGACTGCAGAGATTTGGAGATCTTTTTAGACTTATCTCCAGTCCCTGCACTGCTTAGTTCCCAAACACCTTAGTTAAATGTGCCTCCATTATATAGTTGGCATTGATGTTTCTGTGCCTATAGCAAATTCTACAGGTCAATGACATTTTAAATAAAATTTTTGCTGTTAAAATATCCCCTTCAAATGTTCTATTACCATGTTGTAGTTGTCACAGGGCTTACACGCATACATTAATTCAAATTGGTAGAACCTAGTGTAGGCTTGTGGTACCTTTTAGGCTAAGAATTACAGGGGCTTGAGCCATTTATTGTAAGTCTACACAATGTTATGCTCAATGTTGTTTGGTTAAATTGTTCGACCAGTACATATGTCTGTGACTGGTAAAACTGGTGTAAATTAAATTGAATTCCAGTGCAGTATTCATAACATAAATATGGTGGCCTGATCAGTCTCTTTCAGGATTCAGCAAGATTGTGTCCTAAGTGCCCTGCCATTTAGAATTATGGTGAGCCATCCAAAATCTCATTTTACCCTCTGCTCTTCAGGACAAACAATTGGGACAAACATGCTTTTGTTTAAATGTCACGCTTTTATCATGTCATGAATTTTAAACTTGGCAAAGTATGGGTGGAAAAGTATGACAGTGGACTGTACTGGCTGACCATCGACTGCTCCCACTTGTTTAAAGGCATGGTTAAGGGTCCTGTCACTCAATTCCGATGTGAGAAAATGCCTAAAAAGATAAATCCCAAATAGAGAAGAGTGGTTGAGCAGTGTCCATTATGCAGAGCTGACATTCACAGGCTTGGCACAGCCTCCCCAAGCAATGCTGTAGCTTTCTGGCATTGGTTCTTGCTATTGTAAGACCCATTTACACACAAACAGAGTAGGAGAGTAAAACCAAGTTAATCCACCCCCGGATCAATGGATGGGTTCGAAAATAAGCACTGCTCCTAAATTTTATGCTGATGGAAGCAAAAATGGTTTTTGTGGACACATATGTGACCACACCTCACATTCACCATTTGTGCATTCCCCAAGGTCCTGCACCAAGTCAAGCTTTGATGGATGGAAATCTGATTACACCCCAAATCCAAAATCTAATATGCATCCCCTTGAGAACTCACTATCACATAGTATGTTCCTACTTCAATCAGGGAAGACTTGTGTGGCGTATCAAGAATTTGAATCAGTGTCCTCATTTCCCCAGTAGCTCACTGGTCCCTACAATCCCAAGCATTAAACAACAACAATCATGCCCAGGCCTTGTTTTCTTGATCACAATCGGCATTCAGAGATTTGGAGGTAGTAGTCAGTCAAGGCACTGAAGCAGAGGGTAATCATAATTAGGAACGCTTTGAGGAAATGGTTTTAAAGGAATAAGCCCTCATTTCTGCACTGGAGATTTGGGGGAAGGGATGGATATAGAACAAAGGGAGGGAGAAGAGGAGGGGGATTTGCTTCCCCCAACCATGTGGTTACATGAGCACTGGCCAACTGGATCATTGCTGTGAGTTGGTGGCACAGGACCCATTATGCCACCCTTTGTTAGAATTAGGTGATGAATTGATCAAGTACCATGAGGTTGATTATGTCAGTGTACTGTATACAGCATATTAGTGTACTGCAGCATGTTGGCAGTCAGAAGTTGATGGAAAACAAGCAGGCTTTGCTTTACGGGTGACAGATTACCCATTTGAACAGCTCCATCAAAGGGACAGTTTTGCTCAACTATGCATCCCAGTTCACCCCAATCACCTGTGGAAACTACCTTCCTTCATTATGTAGAGAACACATGGCCAAATCTTAGACAGAGTTTTCCAATATGTTATTGCATCTGACCAGTTGATAACTCCATAGAACTTCACACTCTGTCCCCTTTTTGTTACAGACTGATATGTCAAATAGGAAGCTGGGAACCACCTTCCTTCATTATGTAGGGAACACATGGCCGAATCTTAGATAGAGTTTTCCAATATGTTATTGCATCTGACCAGTTGATAACTCCATAGAACTTCACACTCTTTCCCCCTTTCCCCCTTTTTTTTACAGACTGATATGTCAAATAGGAAGCTGGGAAGCACCTTCCTTCATTATGTAGAGAACACATGGCCAAATCTTAGATAGAGTTTAAGATTTTTTAAGACAAATCTTAGATAGAGTTTTCCAATATATTATTGCATCTGACCAGTTGATAACTCCATAGAACTTCACACTCTGTCCCCCTTTTTTACAGACTGATATGTCAAATAGGAAGCTGGGAACCATGTGTCCCAGGTTGTGGAGAGGCAGGAGAGCACTGTGATGTACATCAGTTGCACATTCTGTTTGCGGGAGAATAAGTGCAGCAGCCTAGCTATCAAGTTAGGGGGTCATCACTCTCCACTGTTTCGTCTTGATATGAGCCTTCACACTCCACTTTAATGGCTCCATAAATTATGGTAAACAGTTGTTGGTCCATAGGCCTTGGGCTATCATGACTATAACCCATTTCTCTCCCCTGCAGGTTGGGGGATGGGGAGGAGTAGCAAGCTGAATGCCTCACTGGATGGTGTTGGGGGGTGGAGACATGTAGCAGTGAGGGCAAGATCAAGTGCTAGTCTTCGAGGGAAGCAAGGGAGAGGTACGTGGTCAAGGATTCACACCTGCATTAAATGTCACTAAATACTGTTCTGATTTCCAGAGAGAGAAAAAGGAAAATTAAGACAGAGAGCAATGTGTGAGCAATGTGTGCGCATTGTGAAATCAATAAAGGGAAATAAAGCTTCCCGTTAACTCCGCCTCTGCCTGCCCTTCCCAAACCCTTATTACAGCCTGTGCTGTTTTTCAGCAAATGATGCCCTTCTTCATTTGCCTCAACATCTCTTTGGGCCACATATTAATAGTTCCCATAAATCCACTTCTTAAATTTTCATAATACGTCCTTGCTATCAAATTGCTTATCAGTTTGTTGTCCAATAATTTTTAAGCATGTAAAAAGAGAAGGATTCTGTGATACAGTGTTTTGTTAAAACCCATGAATTAAAGCAGAAGGTCTACACTTCAGTTGCGGCTCGATTGCTTCATTTCAGGTCTACTGATGCAGTATACAGAGGAAAATTTAGAGATTACGTCACTGTCCAAATACTTATGGACCAGACTATGAATTAAAGGGCAAGTAAATGCACAGACATGGCCATAGGGTATTGCAGTGATGTACAGCCATAATTACATATGGTTAATACCCATTTTTATTTGTTAACAGCTTTAATCTTTTCACTTCTCCTATTGTAACATGGCGGGTTGATAAATCTGCTGATGTATGCATATGTTTCATCACTGTATTTGAACTGAACAGCTTCAAGGCATTGTTTTCAGAAGCCAGGAACAGAAATCACCAAAGCACTCCCCCTTGAAAAAAGACAAACAATGAGTGGCTCTCAGATCTGAGTCACTCCCATAGCCTGCCCATACTGCAGAGTGGTAAGGACGCTATCTCCAGCCTGAAGTTAATATACTAGCTACCTGCACCCAGCAAACAGCATTACCACAAGGAAGGAAACAGGAATAAATACTATAGCAGGTAAGACAATTAGCTTAGTCCATTTTCTTGCTGTTTGCTGTATACCTTATATAATTTTGTACTGATATTGTCTGATGTGGTGTAGAGAATCGTTGCTTAGGTTGCTTTCATGTTAACCTCACCAGTTTAGCCTGACATGGGTAGTACATTAGTACTAGACGCAGTCTCTATATGGTATGTTACCAAGTACAGTTTATTTTGGCTATGGACAGTTTTTTCTTTTAATGTCTGACTCTCAGTTTAAAAAAAAAAATTTTTTTTAAAGGTACAAGAAGCTCAGCTGAAGGTCATGGTTTGGGATTAACGGTATAAGATTTACAAGGTGTTTTTATTTGCAGTTTAATTAAAATAATTCTTTAATATGACATTAAACCAAGCTTTTTATATACGTCAAGCAACTGACGACTTGTGTCCAGTGGACTGCATGATGCACTGTTTAATCCCTGCTTATTAAAGAAAGCTAGTTTGGTTTTCCTAATGTTTTAACCATATATTTTTAACTATAACCACAACCAGTACTAAAATGTTGCCACCGGTTTGGGTTTTATTGATTTTCCAAGATCGATATTCATAGAATGCTCCGTGGAACGGTTTAGTCACGATGTGAGTCTCTATCTAATGTTACATTGCCCTCCTCAGTTGTTAAATATTAAACAGCAACCTACAGTGTACTGAGCAACAATTATAGGATAATGAAAGCAAATGTTTATGTTTAAGCATAGGATGAATAAACTAGACAGCCATTTTTTAACAAAATGTGTAACATATATGGTGAATAATTGCCTGTGCACTGGACAGTGATCATAATGATATTACATTTACCTTATTTCTGCACCCTGTGATTTCTTGAAATGAAACACTACCAAAAAAGTGCAAGAGTAAACAATGGTAATTTAAGAAACCACAATGAAACACACTCCAGTCTCGACTATAATTGCCTCCAGTTACTGGGAGTTGTACCCACATGGATTTCTGAGGTAGCATCCCCAGGAATAGGGTGGATGTAACTGGAGCTCGTGTTTTGTGGGGCTGATATGACAGAAAGCAATTCCTGTGCGGTTCAGATTTGATTCTTTAATAAAAATGTCCTTCTTTTTCCCATAAACCAGTGACATTTCTGCATCCATGGCAGACAAGGAGCAAATCAAGCAGACTGCAGTCATAGTGTTGGGTTGCTTGGAGAAAGTGTCCTCCTTTGCCTCTTCCTTCAACCCTCTGTTTGGCATTGTCACCACGTTGGTTGGTGTGGTGAGAAAAGGCCTGGAGGATGATGAAGTCAACGAGCTGGACAAGGACTTTCAGCAGATTGATGACAAGTTGAAGAGAATGTCTGTGCAGAACAAAAAGCTCCTGGACGAGATTCAGATTATGGAGATTAAGAAAAACTATGGTGACCTGGAAAAGAACATCGAGGAACAATACAGAGCCTTCAAGAAAATGGTGGATGGAATCAAGAAGGACCCGGAAAGAGCTGAGCGTTACAGGGTGGATTTCAAGAAAACCTATAGAAAACAAAAGGGCCGCATGAATTTGAATGAGTACTACGCAGCCATCGTGGAAGAGCAGAGTCCTTTCGGGAGGCCATTGCTGAAAGATTATCTAGAGCACTGCAAAAGGGATAGGAAGATTATGGAGGCTAGATGCGCTCATTTGGCCTACCTCTTCCACATCGGCCTCATCGCACTGATGGCCTACTATGTCGTCACTGAGGATGATGAGGATGAATTCAGGGGAGAATGGGGCCAAAAAGTCGTCAACATTCAGACCAAGATGCAAGATGCCCTGGATAAATGTACTGAGGAAGAGTGATGCCAAATTCAAAGAAAGTTTGTTAAACTGCAGCTGTCCTCATTTCTACTGAATAATAATGGAGGCAATGATCAACAAAATCTGTGCTATTTATTTTCGAGCAGTGAAAACACTAATCTCTTTCTGTATCGTTTTTCACTCCTTAGGACCTTATATTCCAATCTTTTTTCTCTTTAAGCAGATTATGCAACATCGTATATGACTATAAATCTAAACGTGTTGTCGAATGTATAGTAAAGCTGTATATTGTAAATCAAATTATTTGTTTATTATGATCAGTGTTATTCATATTGGCAGATTCTTGAATGATGGGCCATACTGTTTCATTGTTTTCACAAAAATAAATATTTGGCTGCTCCAAACAACAAGAGTTTTATTTTATTTAATGTTAATTTGTAAAAATCGAACGTTCAACAGTCATTCGAAAATCCCAGGATGTGTTTTTAAGGTCAGGTAGCTCACTCTAAGATGGATGGTCAGGTGTACTCGTCACAGGGCAATATGCAAATTAATGCGTTTTGCAGCAGTAGGCTGGTGACACCTGCAGGATGTACAAAGCATTACATCGACATGTCAAGCCTGGAAAGCTTATTCTACACAATATCCTTATATGGCACTCACAAACTGTCGTCATAGTGTGCGTTGCATAGTTGTTTGCACACTAGAGCCCTTCCCTCATTTTATATGTTTGTGGAACATGCTAAGAACCTACACAAAACACCCCATAGTTTTCAGCCTAATCTCTGCTTTACCAGACACTGATTGTTGGTAAACAGCCCCCTCTAGTGGTACTTTCTGCAAAGTTCCTTTCATCAACCACAGCAGCAACAACAACAACAAAAAAATGAAAGGTTCTGTTAGACAGGTATGTGTATGCATCATGATGAGCAGGCCCATGTTATTACCATCTTCTTTCATTGGTTGCGCTTTGCTTTCAAACATGTAGTGTGTAAAATATAATGTTAATGTAAAGTATGTTAATTTTGTTCATTGTGTTTTTATGGTAAAAAAATATATATATTGTGGTAATATTTGTTTGTTAATTCATGTTTTTTTTTAAATATAATTTTATTAATTTTATTCTATTCTATTATTAAGTTCTACATTACACACTGCCAGATGCCTGTGTTTCTGCCTGACCAACTCCTTTTGCATCCATCTCATTTTTCTGTTACATTTAGGGCATTTGGCAGACACCCTTATCCCTATCATTTGAGCAGTTGAGGGGCAACTTGGAGGTGGGGTTTGAACCTGGAACCTTTCAATCAGTAGTCTAGTGGCTTAACCAGTGAGCTACCTCTACCTTATTCTGTTTCTCTAAAAGAATCACCAGCCTTCTGGGTAACAAAAAGCAGGATTATGATTATGGTTATAACACTTCTACAACTGTATGCCCTAAAGGAAAACATTAATAAGTTGTACTTCTGTCTGAAATGAATTACCTTAAAATGTGATGTTTTGATACATGAATCTGAATATTTTACTCCTCACTCTTTCTTTCCTTTTTTTCTTTTTCTTTTTTCTTTATTTTTTTTATCAATTCCACACTAATGTTCTTCTCAGGATGCACATGGACTAGGTGTGGTTTAGCATACAAAATAAAAATGAAATGTACTGTATTTGACATACCATATATTTTTGTAAGATACGAAAACTTTGCACTGTGACATAATTTTCTGGGCATCAGCAAACCTTCAAAAACAACGTAAGTGATGGCTAAGTGAACACTGAGCGCATTGATAGAAAGGGCCTCGGGCTAATTTCCATGATAATGGCACTTCAGTCGAGTGGCACCCTCTGAAGCTACTCTGTTGTCACATGTAGTCACATATACAGTACACATAGACACGTGTAGAAATGTATTCCTAATAACCTACTAGTTTATTTAATTCACAGAAACGAAATGCCATATAACGGCATCAAATCTTTTGCACTCTTATTCATCATCATATCGTGTCTAAATTCTTACCTTCTGTAATGCATTGCTTTGGTATATCAGGAAATATTTTGCTTTTAAGATCTCGTGCTAATTAGCTTTTAATTAATTAATTGCGTTGTTGCTTTTGTTTTCAGGGTATAGCTAAGAAAACTGGGCTTCAATACCTACTTGTCTAGCTGAACCCTTTTAACTGCTTTTAAGCTGTTCTGTAAAACATTCTCTAAGATGAAGGCAAGGCAGGTCTGATTAAAAACACTCTTCGTTCCGTAGGTTTCTGTTATTGTAGATAGTTGGGTTTTTTTCTTCCTCTTCTTTTTTGTGAGTTGACGAGGAGAGCAGAGTGGAGACATCTAAAACAGGCAGAGTTTCCAGGGTATTACCCATTCCTTTGTAAGCGGCTTCCCAGGAACCCTCAAAGGAGGTGGAGCCCATCCAAAGTGGGAGTGGCAGGCGAAGCGAGGCTATAAATACATTCTGCGTCACAGAGGCTGCAGCTCTTCAACACAGCTGGAATACACTGAAACACTGCAGAGGGCGAGGCTCTCTCACTCTGCACATTTCACCAACTGACTGTAAGCCATTTCCTTATCTTAGTTTGTTGCTTAAATTTTTGTCGCTTTGTTTTCTTTTCATGTTTATTTAATCGAGCTATTTGAAAAGATTTCATTAATTATTACGATATATATCTATCTATCTATCTTTGTAGGTAGCTGTCCCGAAACTAAGTAGATTTTATCTGCTAATGTATATTCACTTTGTAATATATAAAGTAAGGAAAGTTTTCAAGATGGCCGGAGCACGTCCTTATATAAATATTGACGTGTTACTGTGGTAGTAACCAAGGATGTGGTTTTGACATTGAAAAGAAAAGATCTAAAGATAAAAGCCTGGTCTTTGTGCGGACACATGCTAATCTGGCTTCTCTTTATTCTTCATTTGAAGCTGTAAAAGGCAGTGAGATGGGAAACCGAACCTGACCAGATCCCTAATTAAAATGCATTTTAAATAACCTGGCTATTTGTAGAGGCATATAATATGCATTTATTGTTGAGACACAAATGATGAATATAAAAGTCCTAATATATTATCAGTTTGGCTTGACAAGGCCAACGTTCTGTTCATCTTCCTGTTATTCTATTTGCAATTTTCTGCCTTTTTCATGGGTAATGGATTTGGATCAGCTACGTCCTTATATCTGCAGTCAATTGATATGTTTACAATCAGTAAATGTCATGAAACCTGAACAATAGGTACCTCTAGGAAGCTACCTATTACAAATAATGCCATTTGACTCTTTACTCACACTGGCTATGTTGGGGGGTGGGGGGGGGGGGGGGGGTACTGGGGGGTTCTATTATACCTTTCCCATTTAGTAAAGCATACTGTATCTTGTTTAAAATGAAGTCTCCCGTGGATTTCTTGCATTTATTTATTGGCCTATGCCACAAACAACTTTTAGCCACACCCATGCAAATCTCTTCCATTTTGCACCATTGTCAGGAAGATGGAGGTGAAGGCAGAGGAAAGTGTGCAGATTATATTTCGGTGTGTGAAAGCTGCGGCTGATGGTGAAGCGAGCATAACACAGGAGACAGAGTGATGTCATCGATGGAGTAGAAAGATTGCGCAATGTCTGAAGTGGAGTTGAATGGTGTAGAGACTGGGACAAAATGGCATGCTTAGGTGGAAAGGTGAGAAGGGCGAAGAAATCCTTGCCACAGTTGGAGGGGTCATCCTGTTGACGCCTGGTTTGGATGCAGCTGTGTTGTTTCTGTTCATGTTTGGCTGCATAGACAGGAAAAACACACTGGCTATAGCCCCTCCCCTTTATTAAAAAAGGAAAAAGAAGTTAGAGCTGGTTCATGTGGGCCTTCAACTAGTCGAGCCACCTCTGCTCTTCCCCCAAGTCTGCCTGTTTGTGCTTACAGGCACAGGAACAGACTTGTTGCGTCCATTTTTACGTCTAGCATTCTGTCACGACAATGGAAACAAAGGTGGATTCAAGTACAGATTATATTTTATAATATGTGTGAAGCTCAAAGGAAGGTAAAAAAATGAAATAAACAAGAACCTTAAGCATGTGCTACGGTCGAAAGCATGAGCATACAAATTAGTGAAATGTGGAACAAGATCAAGACAAACATGACATGCCATGACGTCCATGCATGCTGATAATGGTAATGAGAGACAGGTGATTACGGACATGTGACTTGATCGGGCTGATGGCTAATGTAGTTTGGTGCTTTCCCAGTACTACCATGACAATAATATGCAAACCAACCCATTCTTAGGACTTTAGCTTCAAAACAGTAGTGTCAAATTCCTGCTGAGTGCCTGTCTGTCAATAACTATAAGGCATGTTTATATTTGCAAAGAATTTGGCCTCGACCTGTGAATGAATCACTGTGTGGCAGAGCTTACTTTAAGCACACAGTTACAACACATGGAATATACGATATACGATTCTTTAAAAACCTGAAAGGCATATTCAGGACTACATTTTGAGTCTTGCTTAGGAAACGCCCCAGCAAACAACAGCCATATCACAGCAACTACGTAACCAACAGCCACCTGGAATACCATAGCTTCCACCTAGCAACACCCTAGCAACGCCTGAATGACTTTGGAATTTTGTCGTGGCGTTCCACGGAAGAAGTCATATTTATGTATTTGTGTATAAATCAACATTCCTGTTGACATGCATAACATATCCTACGCACCTCATTTGGATGTTGAACAGCACTACATTAAGCATGAAGCATTTTAGTGCACAATGCACTGCATGTGGTTATTTTTGTGACCAATAAAATTTGATACTTTATTTAATATTCAATTTGATATGACCTGCTTGAGAATTTTTTTTTTTTTTTTTAATGATTTGTCTTGCTGCGTTACAGAAAGAACCTTTGCCTTCCTCAACGGATTAAAGGCAGGAGCTCTTCCCTGACGTCCAAGATGACTGGCGTGACGGAGTGGATTGAAGAAAATAGGGACAATATTGAAAAGGGAATGGAGATCTTAGGCCAAGGCTGTGAGGTCCTGGCAGCCACTGTTGGCCAGTTCCATCCCATCCTGGAGGCGGTTTTTATGGTTTCAGCTGAGCTCCTTAGCAACCCAGAGGGCAGTGAGGCCAAGTATCTCGCTGAGCAGTTTGAAAGTGTCAACCGGAACTTGGAAAAGATGCAGGGTGAAATGAAAAAAACAGAGCTTGCATTGCAACGATCAGCGTTGAACCTGGAGAACTTTAACTTCTACTCGCAGATAAACGAACAGTATAAAATGTTTAATTATATTTTCACAGCCAAGCCCAAGTTTAAGAAGGTAAAGGTTGAGGAGTTCCTCGAATGCTTTGATGAATTTGAGGGAGACAAGAACCTTGAATGCTTGTACAATGCCATCACTAAAGCGAACACCTCTGGAGAGACGATGCTGGACACCATCCTTCGCACCGAGCAGAGGAGCAGGAGAGCAGTGGAGGAGTTCTGTGCTAGCATGAAGAAGGTCTTTGTGATTGGTATCATAGCATTGATGGGCTACACTGCACTAAAGGATGGCACTGTTGGAGAGGACATGGTGAAGGAATGGCAGGTCCGCATGGAGGACGTGGAGAAGCGCATGAAGGCGGCGGTGGATGAGTGTGTGAACAAGTTTGCTGAGCAAGCCAAGGACGATTTAGATCAAATGATCAAGGAGAGGGAGAGCAGTGTCGACCCTGAGTTTCCAAAGGTCCTCCTGGATGCTCTTGTCAAGAAGTATGACTGGGTCTCCTGGTCTGTAAGGGTCTTTAAAGATGAAGAGAGAAAATTTCTCAAGCGTCTGGCTCGCAAGCGACACCATTTAAATGACGGTGTCAATTATTTCGAGTATTTGTGCAATAATAAAATAAGAATTGTCGTGTCTTTTTCTGTTGAACCTAAACCGCTCAAAAAGAACCAGATAAAGGATCAGATAGAGGAAGAGAAAGGTGGCATTGAATCTGTGGTCGAGTCTCTGTGCAACAGTCATCCCAACTGCCTCGTCCATGCTGTCAGTCGCTCTACCAAAGTAGAGGAAGCCAATAATTTCGACCCGGACCATATTTACTTCATCTCTCACAAAACAGCAAACATTTGTATTCACTCGGAATAATGGAATTTAGATTCTTTAAATATGCTGACGACGAAACCAGCATATACTGTACTCCATGTACTCAGTTTGGATTCTCCAGGCTCCTATATGAACTTTTCTTTCTTCTTCTTAATAAATGTCTTTTCTTTTTTTTTTTTAACTGATCATCATTACTGTTGTTGTAGCACTTAATTATGGAAACAAGAACGATTTAGATTGAGAGTCAAAGCACTTACGCTGAACAAGAACATATTGGCCTGTAGAAAAGGCAACAATATAACATTATTATAATGTTGATTCATTATATTTACACCTCTATATGATGCATATGAATAAACCCATGGATTGATAAATGTATTCCCATCTCATGACCTGTTATTTCTGATCTACATAACGCATGAAGTCTGACAATATCCAGGCTTTTCCTCTTAAACTTGTACTTAAAAACCTATTAGATGGTTGGTGTTTCCTTCACAGAGAGATCCGTCACTTATCTATCACTTTTGGCCACCAAACTCATAGATACTGAAGACCCGGATCCGACTGCCAAGCGTCTACCGCGATGGCAGAAGTAAAGGCTGGCGAAACATTGGCAGCACGTTGATCACGCGCTCCTTTCGCCAGCTAATGGTAGCACGCAGGCGTCAGGATCTGCATGTGGGCGGGGCCGTTGGTAATCTCTAGTTAAATATGCAGCTGGGCTTTAGTTTCTACCATTAATACAGTAAGTGTTAGTAGTTAATATTCATCAAGATACAGGTTTTAATTATCAACAAAACACAGACATAATACATGAATAATAATGATCGTCTTGTTACAATGGCATCTGTAATGGTGGTGTGAGAAAGTTTGTGCACCCCTGGGTAAAATTCCTGTTAATGTGACCAGTTAAGCAAGTGGAAGATAAAATGATCTGCAAAAGAGTTCCTCTAAGCAGTTGCCTAGCACTCTGAAAATGAAAGCCATCGACGCCCACAAAGCAGGAAAGGGCTATAATAAGATAGCAAAGTGTTTTCAGGTACCGCTTTCTTTTTCCGCTGTTAACATACTGTATGCTCCATGCTGTTAGTAAGTGTTCCACGACACCTGAATCAATATGACCTTCGTGGGAGAATCATCAGAAGAAAACCTCACCTGCAGCCTCACCACAAAATTCACCGTCTGAATTTTGCAAAAGAACATTTACACAAGTCTGGGGCATTTGGGGGAAAAGTCCTGTGGACCGATGAGAACACTTTGGCCTCAATGAGCAAAGGTATGTTTGGAGAACAAAGAACACAGAATTTCTTGAAAAGAACACCAGTCCAACTGTTCAGCATAGGGGAGGATCAGTCGTGCTTCGGGGTTACAGTGCAGCCAGTGGTACGGGGAACATTTCACAGAATGGATCCAATTAAATTCCAACACATTCTGGAAGCAAACATAACACCATCTGTGAAAAAGCAGAAGTTGAATAGAGGATGGCTTGTAGTAATGTTAACAGAAAACCTTTTGAATACAATACTCGTTCCCTTAGTCAATTAGCAACACTAACTGTCTGTAATAATACAATACTACATTAATATATTACTTGTTCCCCCAGTCATTTACTAATACTATTGGGCCTTACCACTCTTCAAGTGCAACTATATTATTTGTGTAATTTTCCTTTCCCTTTTTTCCCTTCCAAGTGCAATATGTGAATTCAGTCGTGACTCACACGCTGCGCCTTCCAATTAGTGCAAAACGGAATTGACTGTTTTTTATCCTCTCCCTAAGTTTCTAAGTTTTTCTAATTCCCCTTTTGTCTAATTCATTTCTCTTTTATTACTCTTGTGAAACAGCGGAAATCAACTGTAACTAAGACAAAGCAATTTCTCTCTGTGATTAAAGTTTTTTGAATCTTGACTCTTCTACAAATGGATCATGATCCTAAACACACCTCAAAATCCACAATGGACCACCTCAAGAGGCGCGAGCTGAAGGTTTTGCCATGGCCCTCACAGTCTCCTGACCTAAATATCACTGAAAATCTGTGGATAAGACTTCAAAAGATCCGTGCGAGCAAGACGACCCAGGAACCTGAACACAGAACTGGAAGACTGTTGTAATGAGCAATGGGGAAAACCCCTCAAACGAGAACTGAAAGACTCGTGGCTGGCTACAAAAGGCGTTTTCAAGCTGTGATGCATGCCAAAGGAGGGGCAAACTTTTGCTGCGGGCCCTTTCCCTTTCCTGTATATGAAAATGTAAAAGATGAAAATCAAAGAAATTATTTCGTTTAAAATCCAACCTTATGCATTTTGGAGATCTTGCACTTGCTTCACTGTTTACATTAACAGACATTTCGACCAGGGGTGTCCAAACGTTCACATACTACTGTATATTAGGCAACAAGTAAACAGTCAGTTCTCGAAGATGATGTGTTGGAAGTAGAAACATAAGGGCAAATTTAAGAATCAGTGTGACTTTGGCAAGAGCCAAATTGATCATGGATTATGGATGCCCAAGGCTCCCTGATGTGGGGCGGGAAGTGAAGGCTAGCCTGTCTGGTCCGATCCCACAGAAGAGATAGAAAGGTGTCAGAACACACAGTCTATTTCAGCTTACTGTGTATTGAGCTGCGTAGCCCATGGTGACCACTGAACGCCAATGTTCCTCTGGGAAACCTTAGATCCTGCCATTTATGTGGATATTACTTTGACATGTACCGCCTGCCTAAACACCGAGTAAACCTCTTCATAGCAAAAGTATTCCCTAATTACAGTGGCCTGTATATGCAGGATAAGGCTCCCTGACACACTGTAAAAACTGTTCAACAAAAAGTGTTCAAGGTGTTGACTATGCCGGGCAAACAAGTCAGATCCATGAAGGCCTCGCCTCACAACTCACTTAGATCTCTTAAGATCTCACCAGATACCAGAGCACACCTTCAGAGGTCTAGTGGAGCCCATGGCTCACTGAGTCAGAGCTGTTTTGGCAACACAAGGGCACTATAACAGTATGGGGCAGGTGGTTTTAATGTTATGGGTTGAAACTAACGCTATCCTTTGTTGTAACGGTAGTACGTCGTATGTCTATAACTATGAGGCTAAGATTATTTAGGAGTTTTTGTATTTGAGAATTGAGTTGTATGGAAATAAAGTTATAACGAGATCAAGCAGTTATGTTATCACGCCTGTAGATGGTGACATAAGCATAATAATGCCACATTGTAACCACTCTGCTACGAATAGAAGGGAAAGTCAGCTTATTCTTATGCCATTGGCTCATGATTAACAAAGTGCATGATAAATATGAGACCCAGTGTAACAGACTATCAAAATACTCAGTCATTGAGAGTGGGATAAAAAAAAAAAAAAATTTTTTTTAAATGACATAGGAAACCAGCAGGAAATGTAATTTGCATACACACGCATTCATTTTGTTTAAATGATTTTATTATTACTTTTGGTCTTTATTTGTGTGTTATTCAAATTTCATTGCCTGGCCAAAAATGCATGCACTTTAATATTTCACTCGAGTCCTTTCACCTTGGCATTGGTTTAATAACACTACATTTATTTCTTCTCAGAGGCAGAAGTGAATCAACCGATTTCTTGTCTTGTACAGTGACCACTATGCGTAATGGATGCATTGCTTCATGCACTTACCTTCTCATCTTGACACGCCCATCGCTCTGGGATAGGGTCAATCTGGACTCTTCAGACCACATGACCCCTTTCCATTACTCCAAAGTCCAATCTTTTTTCTCCCTAGCAAACTGAAGTCTTTTTTTTTTTTTTTTTAGATTAGTCTCACTAACAAGTGGTTCCCTTATGGCCACAAAGCTCTGGGTTCACTGACAGACATGACACTGCACTGGCTGTTTGCACTACCGTATTTTTGCTTTAAAAAAAAAATAACAGCACGCAAAAGCAGCAGCAAAATAAATTTTATTGCTATTATTTTTCAGAATGCAATACAATCATGGTTTCAATCAAAGCTAAACAGGTTGAAAATAACAAGTTCCGGTAGGTGCCACAGAGAAAAGAAATGACTAACAGGTTTATTTTAGAGACTGGTGTTAACATGTAAATGGCATGTAACAAATTTCTTCAATAGCCATTGCAAAGATCAAGGAATAATTGGGGCTCTTTGTGTTAATTTGCAATCCATTACCACATTAATTTCGATTATAATTTTAAGCAAACCTGAGGAGCTGGTTATTAAACTTGATGACCGATTGTATGAGGTCAAAGCTTGGAAAGTCCATGGCTATGATCCCGAAACACGATTGAGACCCCTGAGCGTGCAGCATTTGCAGATAATCATACAGCCAAGGGTCAATCTTTTCTGCCACCCTTTTCGGTGTTAGGAACATACCCTCGAATGTGCCGATGCCCGTGCCGCTGGAGTAAGTGAGGATGATAGAATTTCCACCGCACTCATTTATGGCCTGATTGAGGTGCTGAAGGATTTCTTTCTCCTTGTCATTAACGTGAGTGACCTTGTAGTCCCCTTTTGTGTCAGTTTCCAACAGAGGCACGCCGAGCAAAAAGCTGCTTTCCTGCACGAACACAATCTTGCCCCTCACCTGATCCAACTTTGGTATAGCAGACATCACCCAGATATTCATATCACCCTGGATGAGCTCTTCAACCATGCCCTGGACTTCACTCTTATCAAACAGATCGGGCTTGACTCGGACAAGGACCGTCTCGCTTGGAAACTCAGACAGGAACGCCTTGAGCGTATTGAGGGCCTTGGTGAATGTCGAGTGCTCGTAAATGATCCCATGCATGAGGTATAGCGTGTTTTCGAAAGCGTACACTCGGAGGTCCAGGTAGCGGATACCTGCCTTTAGCTGGTCCTCCAGGGTCCAGGCCTGGCACTCAGCCGCAGGTCCTCCAAAACGTGCCATGGTGTCATGTGTTCCGGGAACAGTGATTACAGACAGGAGAGTGTCACCAGCCAGCGCATTCATCCATGCGACATTGTAGGATGGTGGAAGGACGAGCTTCTCCTTGTCGTTGAAACCCGCGCTCTCACTTTGAATCTTCCCGGGAAGCAACCTGGGGCAAAAATGAAATCGAAAATGTCTGATTTTTGGACATGGAGGGATCTATTGTATTTGTATATCTCGAGCGACATGACCATTGTGCAATGCTGTACTTGCCTGCTTTGTGCAAGACATTATCATTAATGATAAATGCTATGTCAATACACACGCAAAAGGTTATGATAAGGGACATTAAGGCGTTGTCCTTAAGCAAAGTGTGCAGTGAAGTAAGTTTTAAAAAAATAAACTGAGCTTGATTCAAACTGTAGAAAGGTTAAAAGGTTTTTAATATTAACTGAAATAAATCAGTTCACGTGGCACCTTGTGTGTGTATCTGTGTCTTATCTCATACTTACAGAAGAAGTAATGACGCACAGAGGATTTGGTCAACACTCATTGTCTTCATCTTTGCCTATGATCAAAGGTGAAAAATCATTTTTTTTTTAAATAAAAAAATCACCCTACTCAACCGAACATAGGAAAGGAAATCGCGAACACATTAAGATATTCCTACGCATTACATTTTTAGAAGTTGGAATAATGTTACAGAGAGTTTAAGAGCTTTAAACCCACAATGTCTCCAGATCAAATTCTGCCAAGTAAAACATGTATAGGAAACAAAAGCTATCTATAGGTTATTGATGTAGTTTGTCTGTTTTGATGTATAAATGTAACGTAATTCTTAAACTACAGAAAATGTAAAAGAGCGTACTCACTCGGTGAGGTGAACCAGTCTGGCTGAGAAAGCAAGGGCTCGGATGTGTCTGCTGACGCAGCTCACAGGCTTTAAACACAAGAAACAGGACAGGGTGTGTATGTGATACGTTTATTCAGGTAATTAATTGTGTTTTGATATTTGATGCAATGTGACGTGTTTTAGATTGCAGAAAGGGCAAGTCTTTGATAAAAGCCTTTGTTTCAGACTGTAGGTCAGATGGCAGTCTTTTGCAATCCGGTCACTCTGTTCGACTCTGTTATCAGCGTTTCACTAAGTTTAATGAATGTAATTTGTTAGTTTGTCCAGTTTTGTCCGTCAGATCGTAGACATTTGGTTTACTGCTTTCTGCTCTCACAGTTTGAGAAAACCTAGCTAAATTAGTTAGCTTTATCAGAAACAAACTACTGTTAGCTAGGCTGTAGGATTAGCTGTTTGTAATGCAGGTTAAAACCAATACATATATAAGCCTTAATTATTCCTTACAGGAACTCACATGAATCTCAGTTTTAACCATCTTTGTCAATTACTGAAATGTCCAAATTTTTTAAAGTAAATAGTTAAAAATAAATAAATAAATAAATAAATAAAACAGATTCCAGCCCAACAACCAGCAACAATTCTAATATTACATTAAATAGTAAAGAGAACACATCGATTGGGTCTATGTGATTTTACGTTTGTTTGTTTGTTTGATTCCAATTTGATATGTGTTCAATTGCCCATGTGACTTACATTTGGGTTCTCACACCATTTAAAAACATGCCAGTGAATAAATTCGCTATTTCACAGTATGTGTGTGTGGAGCTTAGTGATGGAGTTTTGTCTCTTTCAGGGATCATTCTGTGGAAACTCTGCGCTAGTTTAATTTATTAAACACTCCTCTATTTTACCATACAACTTATAACTCCCTCTTATATAAAACGCCAGTAAGATCCAGCGACGCTTCACTGACGCCTCCATGCTAGATGGAAATGCTGCTTTGTCGCTACAAAAATTTGAGGGAACTTCTTTTTCTTCTTCTTTGTTAAATCCAACTTTGCGTCTCATTCTCCCTCATCTTCCTGGCATCTTAAAGCTGATTTTCCTGTCCAGCCTTCCTCAAAAAAACGTCTAATCCTTCCATCCCTGATCTTGTCTTTTACTTTATCCGCCAATTCCTCACATTCCTTCTTCTTGACATTTCCCCTCAGTACCAATCTGTCTTTAGTTGTTTAGAGTTCGGTAAGTTGCAACACCGCCACCTATAGATCTCTCTCTCACTCCTCAGCTTCGCTGTGCTTTAAAACTGACTTTCCAGTCCAGTTTTCTTCAAAAAAACAAAATTAAGTCCTTTTTTCCCCTGATCAGTGGATTTTCCAGTTCATTTATTTAAATGGATCATTCCACAAAACTGTAGTGCAGTCACTTGTTTATGCCAAAATAACAGACATATTACTTGTATATGTTCAGAAAATACAGTATGTATGTACTTTCAATCATGAAATACTGTACATTTTCTTACTCACAAGCCAACTTCAAGGAAATGTCTTGTCACTATAATCAAACACGGAAGCGGGATTGATTTTCATCTAAAGGTTTTTTTTTCTTCATGAAATAAACTTGATTCACAATAACATCAATTTCTTATAGAATAAGTTAAACACTAAATAAAAGTCATGACACAATAATTGATTATACTTAATAATATGAAATAAACATCAGTCACCCCAAACTACGTCATTAGTCTTGCTGATTGTTGCTAATCCTGTTGTTGATTAGTGTTGCTGTTACACTGTTTAGAAATTGATCCTGTGTCAGAGGTCACTAGATGAAGAAGACTGGATAAAAGAAAATGGTATATCAGATGTCTCTCGTCATTTTTTTTGTTTTTTTTTGTTTAGAAATGTCATTATTTATGTAGAATTTTTATGCAACGCTTTTAGTTTTTCTCATTCTATAATTAGAACTGTCAAAAATTGGACATAAAAACTGATTACATATAATAATGAATTGATTTTTACATACAGAGGTACTTGACATGCAAACGCCGCGCCTGACAAATTTTTGCCTTAAGGACTGAAATTTTGCAGTTCCGAACTCGGGATCCGAACTCAGCTAACTTGTGCATATGTCTGTTAGTCAACAAGCTGTTCAAAACTTGTTTTGTGGTTTTTTTCTGCTTTGTGCAAGATTTAGTGAAGACATAGCACCAGGGGCCCAAGAATGTTAGCAAGGAGAAAAGGAAGCGACTTTCAGTATCATTTTTAAAGCAGCCGGTGCTAAGAGGAATCATAAATTAAGGTTAAGTGAGGTTCATTTGTTTATTTTTTTATTTACTTTATTTACATACCTTTTATAAACGTTTTGATTGTTTTTATAATAAAAAAATATATACTAATAGTGTTCGAAATTGGTAATATTGGTAATATTTTTGGCTGGCTGGAACAGGTTATCTGCTTTTACATTATTTCCTATGGAAAAATGCATTTTGCAATACGCAGTTCCACCTTAAGAACTTGCCTCTGCAACGAAGTAAATTCATATGCTAATGTACCACTGTAATTGAAAACCTTAATCTTACACATGGAAGTCGATTTGCGAATACTTTACCATTTTTCTCTAAATTGTCATTGGTGTTACCAGGAAGAGAAAAAACAGTTAATAACACCAGTTATTAAATGTATTTTAAAAAAGTAATTGCATTAAGCTGTACTTTTTGTGGTTTCATAAAATAAAAAAACTTTCAAAGTAAGTTATTGCTATTAAAGACGTTCCAGGAGTGAAAGAAAAAATACATTTCATGAGATTTTTATGACTCAAATTCAACCTTTTATTTATTTATTCATTTATTTACTTATTTTTCAACGAATAATCGCGACTGCTTGCGCCGTGTCGCCTGGGGGCGCTGTGATGTTAACACTTGTTAAACGCAACTGCCTCGCACTCCTTTTCCGATTCCTGTCGACTTGGTGATGTAATAAAGTAAAAGAGGAGTAAAAAATGGCGGAGAACAGTGGCACGGATCCTGCCGTGGACAGGAATGCCGAAGAAAATGCTGCCAGCAGCGGGACCATTATAATGGTCACTGTCAAAACACCTAAGGATAAGGAGGAAATAGCGATCTCGGAGGACGCTTCTGTCGCACAGGTACGGTGTACGAGTTCAAGCCGGAACGTTCAGCGGGTTTCTCGGCTACTCCGCCGTGAATGGCCGCTTTAGCCGAGACGCTAGTTAGCTAGCTAGTTTACGACGACAATAAATTCAGGACGGGGTTTTTATTTTGGGACGTACACACACGCAATCATTTGTCTATTAAAGGATATTTTGGACTTTTGGGATTTTATACAACGCTATTTACATCCCAGAGCACAAACGGTTAATTTTTGTAACCGTTATTAGATTTTATAAATAAATAAGTCTAGGATGACGCTGTGAGTTTAGCTCGGATCGTTACCGGCTATGGCGACGGTCAACGGGAAGATTCTTCGGCCACAACCCAAACGGCTTCCTGTTAGACTTCTAGAGCACTAGCTAGGGTGTAAAGCGAGGTATTTTACAGCGAGTAGAGCACTTGCATGTAGGGAGAAGGGAGCGGTTTGTGATTTAATCTTGTGTATTAGCACCATAGACTGACATTTTAAAGCTTATCATTACAGTTATTAAATGTTATTTTTAATAAAAACAACTGTTAATAGATGTTATAATAATTTAACACTTATTTCTTATTTAGATATTTGATAAAAATGGGTTGTGTGTATGGTTAAATAGCTATCGAAGCTGAACGACTAGTTAGCATTAGCAGGCTTAGAGAAGGTTCTAGCACTTAGGGTTCAGACAGATATTTATTTATTTTTTATTCTTGATAGCTTTTTATAGTATTTATTTATACTCTCTTTGAAAGAAAGGCACCGTGATAGACATAATAATGCCCCTGTTTTAGGGATATGAATATTGATTTATTTTCTGAACAGAAGTGTGTGTGTGTGTGTGTGTGTGTGTGTGTGTGTATATATGCACACAAATCAGTTTCCTAGCGATATAAACCCTCATGGAATGATAACAGAACAACAATATCATGGTTTGAACGATATTGGTATCGATATATAGTTTTATTTCATTATCCCCTGGACAGAAATTTCTGGAAACTCTTCTAATTTTTGGTCTTTGGAATTGTGTGTCAGGTATTATACAAAGTTTTTCATATTTCTACACGCAAATAAAACAATTAGAATATGAGGTGGTATCAAAATATTTAAAGTTTTGTGCACCACAGATCTGGTCTCCTTTGCTATATGTCCTCCCTCAGATGCCTTAAAACCTGCCAGTGTGATTATCTATTGACGCTGGCCCCTGGGGATGAATTGTCAATCTGCAATGCCGTGAGTGTCGAAAAAGACTTTGAGCATGCACTTGGTCGAGCTGCGGACCTGCCTTTCTTGAAGATGATGGGCTCTTCGACAGGGAAGACTGTTGCTTCGTCACCGGCACAGTCCAGGTGATCCTCGGTATAAAGGACGACATGCTGACTCTTCACATGAAGCACTACATGTTGAGTTCTCGGCAGACTTTGAAGCCAATGTTCCTTTTGTTCATGGATCAGCAGCCTGGGGACGAACTTGGCAGCAACACAGCCTGAACTGTTTTGTATGACACAGAAGTGATGGCAATAGTGTTGTGGATAGTTGCAGCTTGTTGAAGGTCTTCCCGAAGCAAGCATGCCACTTAAAACACCTCGAATGTCTCTGAGCTGAACGACTTGCTGAATCATGTCAAACGCAGAATTTCACGTTCATTCTTTGTTCCAACTTGCTGTCCAGTAAATCGCAGACGTGGTAAGGCACGTGGTCAGAATAGCACCAGTTGCACAGCTCCCGATGTACACAGGACGATGTCTCTTCTTTTTTATTGATGAAGGTCGGCGCTCTGACTGTGCATGCAGCCTTGTGCTGCCATCTGTTGGTGTGTTACAGAACTAGTCTCGAAACTTCGCTACCATGTTGTAAAATTAGCACAAAGTTGTTTGTAACGGTTTATACATTTATCAGGTAATAATTATTCCGGGCTTGATTGTGAGACACTGATTGCAAATCGAGCACAGAAGAACACAGAAGAACAATTCTCAAATCTGATTAGACACATGATGTTGATTACATTTACTTTTCTGTAACACAAGTGCTGCTACGAATCCCAGGCTTACATTAATTTTAATATAAATGCGCCTGTTATGATTCAGTGTTGCTTCTATAGTAACGGCTCATTCTCAAGGACATGATCTGTTAAATCTATTAATAGGTACATAGCCGAATTGTTAATTTGGTGATGTTAATATTGGTGAAGGATATGTTGGTGTCACAGTTGTGGAAGGAGTCTCCAGTGTCAGAGGTAGAGCTGTATGTTTGGGTTTAGTGAAGTATTCCGGTTTGAGGATTTTTTTTATTTTATTTTTGAATTCATGGGAACTTGTCACATGGAACTTTGACAATTATATAAGATTGTGTATAGTTATAAAAGTAATAAAACATGTCATGATCTAACGCCACTCAATCACACCATCCTGTTGTTTATTAGTTGCTTTAGTAGATAATGTGGTGCTTTTGTGTGTGCTGCTGTGGTGTTTTTGTATTTTATTATACGTATCATGAATGCGTTAATATCGGTTAAGGTGTTGAAACAGAAATGTCTGTAAGACTGGTTTAAATGTCTAGAATCTGGGCTTTGAGTTGATTGTAATTAGTTGGTAGATTCCAGAAATGCAAGGCTTTCGTCCTCGGTTAATTCAGGACCAGTCAGCAAATTTTAAAGATTTTAATCAGTAATCTATGATACTTTTGTAGTTTTGTTAGATAAATATAATTTGGCATTCCCTCTCTTTAGTTGTCCCTTTTCAGCAAACCTTATTACGCAATTAGATGTGACTCAGCTGTTCTTTTGCCCCTTTTCTTTAAACAAAAAAAAAAAAAACTGAAATGCATTGCTTGTGAAATCAACATAATTGTTATGAATTGGGTTGAATATTTCAGATGTGCTTTAGCCCAAGAAAATAGGACTGTTTGGATTTAAATATGAAATTGCCGTTCATTTGGTTGAAATAGTCTTTCTGTTTTTCCTGTAAGGTCTTTTATTTTGTTCATGGCGAGACATTCTGTATAGTATGGAAGCTTGGGTGGTTTCTGACCCTAACGATGAATCTTTACGTCATCACAAAGAATATCACAGAAGTGTTTCTATAACCTGCCAGAGTATTATTGCTGCTAAATGCTATTTTAAGACTCTGTTTTGGTCCAGTAGCATCGGAGGAAATTCCTGCACATTCAAGTGCAAAGTTAATATAACGTTTGTCTAACATTTTAATTACTTTTCTCATCTATAGTTCAAAGAAGAAATCTCGAAAAGGTTCAAGGCAAAACAGGACCAGTTAGTCTTGATTTTTGCCGGTAAAATCCTGAAAGACGGTGACACGCTCACTCAGCACGGCATAAAGGATGGCCTCACTGTTCACCTCGTCATCAAAACCGCACAAAAGTAAGACGCATTCGTTATTGTAGCTGATGATTGTGAGTAACATTGTACAGAATGTTCAAGGCTTCGCTGATCTTCCTGTGCTCTTATGTATAAAATCCTTGTGATGACTGGAAGTGCGGAGGAAATGCTCATGTTTTTTGGTTCACGTTAACGTAATTAACAGTTACAATCCGCATGCAGGGCCACAGGCGGAGGTTCCACGGCCGCCTCGTCCAGCTCTGGTGCGTCGCAGGTGAGCAGCGGCACCGCCTCCGCGGCGAACACCAGTCCGGCCAGCAACCTGGGCACATCACAGGGCAGCGGGCCATCGCCGGCTCCCTCGCAGCCGGCCAACTTATTTAGTGAGTGCTACGTTTGCATCTTAGAGCTGTAGAGATATTACGCAATTCTCAAGAATACCAGCAAAGTGAAAATAAAATCTGTCAGGGGAATTTTGTTTTAATGCTGGGTGTTAACTGAGAAAGAAAAATGTTAGTTGAAGATGTTACAAAGGTTAATAAAATAAAAATCTGTTGTATGGGGTGCCATATCTCCTGTTTTCAATTAAAAATGGCTAAATATCTTACCAATTATAATTATTATAAACTATAATTCCTATAGTAGGAATATTTGAGTACAGCAGCTATAGGATTATAGATGAATGGCAAAGATGTAAATAAAAATTTACTTTGAATAACTGAGTTTATAAATAATATTTTTTCCCCCCAACTTAATCGCTACCACTTTCTGTTTCTTTGCATTTCCTCAGCTGGCTTTGGTGACCTGTCCAGTCTGGCCAACATGGGCATGGGCTCGGCCAACTTCATGGAGCTCCAACAGCAGATGCAGCGGCAGCTCATGTCCAACCCCGAGATGCTTTCGCAGATCATGGAGAACCCGCTGGTTCAGAACATGATGTCCAACCCCGACCTGATGAGGCAGATGATCATGGCCAATCCGCAGATGCAGCAGCTGATGGAACGAAACCCCGAGATTTCACACATGCTCAATAACCCTGAACTGATGAGACAGGTGAGTGAAGCAGGACGAGCAGGTGCGCTATCTTCACATGCTGATTGGAAATGTGTGTAATATTAATTAATATCTTATTTGATCACACAAGTCTATTTTGCTTGTTTTTATACATGTTTAGAAGTCGCTTGTTTTTTTTATACATCTGATTGAGACAATTAAAATGTAGAATATGGCAACTATATAATGTTGAAATGTTAGGTGATGGTTGTCTTTAAAATGATTATTATTTTTTTAATCTTTCTTTTTTTTTATTCATTTAGTAAAGATTTGTTTATTAGCTGGGAAGTTTACATGAGATCAAACAGATCATTTTGTCTTTATTTAGACAATGGAGTTGGCAAGGAACCCTGCCATGATGCAAGAGATGATGCGTAACCAGGACCGGGCGCTTAGCAACCTAGAGAGCATCCCCGGGGGATACAACGCTCTCCGGAGGATGTACACAGACATCCAGGAGCCTATGTTTAGTGCCGCACGCGAGCAGGTCTAGAAAATATTTTGATGCCAAAGTGTTTGTTTGCTTGCTTGTTAGACAAGTCTCAGATAATGTGACTATTTTGTCATTTGTATAATCAGTGGCAGCTTGATTAGATTTAGAAACGTTCTCTATTTTTATCCACAGAACAAAATCGCTATGCTTCTTCTCACTCTTTGTCATCTCCTGTTTGTACAGTTTGGAAACAATCCCTTCTCAGCCTTAGGTGGGAACACTGACGGCTCGGGGGTCCAGCCCTCCAGGACGGAGAACAGAGAGCCACTGCCAAACCCATGGGGACCGCCCGAGACCAGTTCTTCTGGGACTGCCACCACCAGCACCTCTACCACAACCTCCACCACCCCCAGTGTCTCCAACCCCCTGGGCATCAACCCTACCAACCTGGGCTCCGGTACCACCCCTCTGCTGCCTTCTCCGATTTTCTCGTTTCAGAAACGTGAAATCTTTTTATAATGTGTCCTAATGTATGATGATATCTAGATACTTGGTTCTCTGTCTATCATTCTTGTGTATTGTAACCAGTTGTGCTCATGCTAACTTTATCGTGTGAGAAATGTAACCTGCTATATAATAATTATTGTTTTATTATTTTATTTATTTATTTATTTATTTATTTTTACATGTGGCTTGGTCAGGCATATTTAACAGTCCTGGCATGCAGAGCCTGATGCAGCAGATCTCGGAAAATCCTCAGCTAATGCAGAACATGCTCTCCGCTCCCTACATGCGCAGCATGATGCAGTCTCTGGCGCAGAACCCTGACGTCGCCTCACAGGTCTCGCATCACTTGGCTTTTTACCCAACAAAAGGAATGGGGGGGGGGGGGGGTGTAGACAAAACATTTAGTCTGTAAATGTCCTGCTTGTGTGGTTTTCCATCAAGTATCTTATCCCCCCATGACCTGTGCCTGCGCTCCTCAGGTGTTGATGAACAACCCTCTTTTTGCTGGAAACCCCCAGCTGCAGGAGCAGATGAGACATCAGTTGCCCGTATTTCTACAGCAGGTACGTCAGGTCCCGCTCATGGGAACGGTTTTTACCATGTGGTGTTTTAAGTTATACGTTTATACAGAATGTGTACGTTTATTTAGAATAATAATTAAATAACATTATCTCTAGCACAGTATGCGAAAGCTGTTCTTTCTGAGAGCTATACTTATTCATTCATTTATTTATTTATTTGGTGCCAGTTTGTGAACGGCAACAGAAGGCAGGATGATTTGAATTCACACAACACACTCTTTGTCTTACACACACACACACTTTCCAAAAACTGAGAGTGGAATAGCACCTTAAAACTGAAAAACTTAAAAACTTCAATCTTAGTGAGCATGGACTATTAATGCAGTTTAAAAACCAAACAAAATAATCTTTAAGGATGAGATTACATTAGCTTGCAGCAGAACAGTGGACTTTACTCGAAGCCATGCTTTAAAGGCATCTTTCATAAACTTTTTTTTATCATTTTATTTATTTATTTATTTATTTATTTATTTATTTTACCTCCCCCAGATGCAGAACCCTGAAGCCCTCTCTGTGATGACGAACCCACGGGCCATGCAGGCTCTGATGCAGATCCAGCAAGGCCTACAGACCCTCCAGACCGAAGCTCCTGGACTCATGCCCGGGTATCCATAAGCGGAACTCTGTTACCATAGCATTCATATATTCTCAGACAAATCTAGACTCATTTTGATCGAATATAATCCAATGAAACAAATATAAGAACATGTCCACCAGAAGAAACATGTCATCCCTCTTGTGTCGTGTAGCCTGATGACCGGAGGGGTTCCAGGCGGGGTTCCTGGTGGTGTTCCAGGCGGGGTTCCAGGCGGGGTTCCTGGTGGTGTTCCAGGCGGGGTTCCAGGCGGGGTTCCTGGTGGTGTTCCAGGCGGGGTTCCAGGCGGGGTTCCAGGCGGGGTTCCTGGTGGTGTTCCAAGTGGAATCCCCACCGGGATCCCCACCGGGGTTAACGTGACTACTTCGGAGAGTGCTCCACCCCCAAGTTCTGGCCAGGGCTCCACCCCTGCTGCTGGAACCAACTCCTCTCAACAGCAGCTCATGCAACAGATGTTACAGATGTTTGCCGGTGGGAGCGCATCGGTACGTTTATTTTTTTTTTATTTTTTATTTTTTTATAAATGATCTGACCTGGAAGCTCTGATTAATTCAACTTGCAAGTGAAGGTAAATTGAACCATTAATCAAGACTGTGATCAACACTAAGAAAATGAATGAAAAATATAATGTGTAAATACCATGGCTTTGTTTTATTAGTTCTGGTTCCTTTCTAAATACAAATATTCCATCATAAATATTTTATGGGAATTTAAAACCTAATGACAAAATTGCAAATGAAAAACCTTCTATTTATTTATCAATCACTTCTCATGTGCCTTTACCCCATACACACTTCGGGCAAACAACAATTTAAGTCATTATGTTTTGTACATTTCTGAAAGCAGAACATTAAGAAAGATGCTTGCACATTAATTGCTTGCCTGTTCTTGATTGGTTAGTGATGGTGAAACCCTTCGAGCACGTTACGCAATAATAGTTGCGTTGATCTTTAAGTATCTGTGGTTCAACCGAATGTCTACACATAGTTTTAAACCAAATCCTCAATGTACGGTTCAGGAACGACTTTGCACCACAACATGGGGTTATACTTATGTTCAGTTGGTGCAAAAACAAAAGTTTTAAAAAGTTTATTATTGCCTTATACTACACTTTGGCATGCAAGGATTTGGACAGCATGCAGTTGTGATTTATGCATCGTCAGAAATGAGCAGATTTACAAAGTTTCTGTTTCTCGTCCGCCGTCTCACAGACCCAGACTCCGGAGGTGCGTTTCCAGCAGCAGCTTGAGCAGCTGAGCGCGATGGGCTTCATCAACAGAGAGGCCAACCTTCAGGCGCTCATCGCCACGGGGGGAGACATCAACGCCGCCATCGAAAGACTGCTCGGCTCGCAGCCATCCTAATTCCTTCAGCACCTAATCACAACCAGAGACAAGTCACAAACACGGTCCCTCATCACCTAACATCTGACAGATAGACTGAATTCCAGTTGCTTCTTCCTTTAATGCGGTTGATCTGTGAATCATAGGAAAATTGAGGTTCTTAAATTTATTCCCCTTAAAAACAAAAATCACAACGGAATGACATCGTTCTAACCCTCTCGTTCATTTCTGACTGCGTCCATTAATAAATACAACAGGGCAATGCTGTGAACCAAGTGTAGGGTATTCATTCCTTTTAATCGACACATACTCACTCGAGGCACTACTTCTTCCTGTTCTTTTTGGGGGAGTCGAAAAACACGTAAGGGTGATCTCAAGTCAGAAGAACGCTTTTGTCTTTCATGAGGATGGTCAGTTCTCTTAATTTTTTTTTTCTCCCCTCCTACATATCGCTCTCTCAAATCATGCCTGACTAAACAGGTGTTTATTGCAGACACCTAGAGATTACCCCTTTTATTCCCTCATTGATGCTCCAGGATTCACAACGCTTCTCATTTGATGTTAATTAAACTTTAATAGAGGAGCTTGTCAAAGTCCTTGTCTGAGCATTATAACAGCCTCACGCAGACGATCGCTTACTCTTCAGCTGTTTAGAGGGGGAATTTATCTTCTTTCTTTTTTTTTCTTTCTTTCTTTTCCCTTCCGAAAGATGTGAGAAATCCAGTCATCTCGTAGTCTTCTTTGCCTTTTAGGAGCAGTCTGATTGATTGATTGAATTGATGGTTTAAAAGAACACTCGCTTGTGGTTTACGGGATAAGGTTGTAATAAGGCATCAATAAAAAGAAAGCTATTTCTCAGCTTAAAAGCCACGCTGAAAGCAGACACCATTTGTTTTGACCATATCTTTATGCTTTTGAAATAGTGCTCTAGTGTGTGGAGGGGGAAAAAAAAAAAAAAAAAAAACATTTTAAAAAGACCCGCATTGTGTTCTGGATACATCATCTTAGAGTTGATGTAGTGAGCAAGCCTGGTAACAGCATGAACGTGATGCTTTCCTGTGCACCGAGCTCAGTTCTAATCATCCTGAGTCTAATGGAACTAACAGTTGAGTTTTTGATGTGAATTAAAATGTGTTCAACTTTTTGCTTTTTTTTTTTTTTTTTTTTTGCCGCTGCTGCACATTCATAATCCACTCTTTCATATTATTTGATTAATTACATTGCAATAATCTGAACTCATACTTGAGTTGGTATGTTTCTTTAAAAAAGAAAAAAAAATAACAGGTTTGGAAAGAAAAGTGAAAGCGGTTCTAATTTAAATGCATTTTAAGGGCTATTGCTGGGCAATGAGGTGGGTCTGAGGTACTTGAAATTTTCAGGATCTATGTATTTAGTTTTGCTTTCAAAGTATTATAAAACTAATTACACACAAACTGATGTAATGATGTAGTTACTGAGTTTTACAAAGCTACTAACATTAGATGTGATTGTCACAGAAAAGGAGGACTCTTGCCAAAATGAAGAAATACAGTGATGGTCAAAAGAATTGAGATGTTCAATATTCTATGGACATTCTCAAATTTTACAATTTTTAAAATCACAATATAAGAATCATTTTATTTTATTTATTTTTCTTTTCTGCAGTGAAATTGTTCTAGAACAATCAATATTCTGTACTTCATCACTTAATCTATGCCTGCTTGATCGCTTCCTGATGATCATGTACAGAAATTCGCCACAGAAGTTCACAATTCTGAGTTTTGGGCATTTTTTTTTGTGTGTGCAGAAGTGAATACCCCGCCTTCAGAAAGTAAAAGCCCTGACACTTAATTGTTCTGTCCATTAACCAAAGCAGCTGATTGTAATTCACTCAACTCTTCAGCTAGATAGATTCAAACTAATTAGTGATCTGCTTTGTGCACAGACAACTATAACACCTTTCCTATGTTGTTTTAGTACTTTTCGCCACCACTGTATGCATTTTCTAAATATAATACTGAAAATATTAGACATGTGCAACTTCCTTCAGCTTCTGCAGGTATTAGTTTTGGCATGTTATGATATGATATTTCTCTAGTGAATTTAGTCCAGTGATACCTGTGCATAAATGTAGTAAGAGGCTAAAATCTATTATCTATCGATAGCTTTACAATGAAACCATTAGGGTTGAGCAGCGCATTACGGTTTATAACTATTACACAAACATTTAAAGGCAAGGCCTCCGCCTTGTTCGTGATTTCCATCTAATTCAACAAACATAAAAACACAAAACTTACAACGTACATTTAGTCTGTCATCTTTTAGTTTCTCACCCAAATGTTTTTTTTAATTTATTTATTTTTTATAAAGGAATGTTTATTTGTGTCACTGATGAACTGCATTGAATCTACCCTGGGCTGGGCTGGAAGGAAATCAAACCCTGCCTCAATTCTCTCTTCTGTCTATTTGTCGTATAACTGTTTGTGGTTCTGTAGCACTCGACTCCACAAACGACTTGAGCTTCACTCTTGCACTTCCTCTAATACGGCCGCTTCTATAGGAACATATTAAGCCGGACATCTCTGGTACACAAATACACACACACACACACACACACATCACTCTAAGGCGAGTAATAAACCTGATTTTTTAAAATTATTTTTTTATTTATGTGTTTAAGAAACAAACTAAATTGTTGGCATGGTTTTCTAAAAGGGGATGTTTATGTAATGACTATGGAAGGAGCCTCCCATCTTCAGGAAAGACAGGTTTCTCAGTCACATGAAATATACATATATATATATAGAGAGAGAGGATCAAAGAGATGCTAGTGAAAGAGTTAAATCAGTGTGGTATCTGGAAATCGTTGAGGTATAAGTTGGAAAAAATATATTTAAGGAACACAATTATAATTTCATATAAAAAAAAAACATTTCATCCTGTATCCTTCTGATGAACACTGATGGCTTTCTTATGTCATAATCTTCAAAAAGCAGGGTTCTCATCCATGATCAAACATTTAAAAGATAAAAGATGTCCCTGATTTATCAACAAAGAAATGAACGATTGGTTTAAACCACACTAATGCTGCAACATGCAGCGTGAGCGCTGCGTCCAATACCATTCGTTTATAATGCCCATGGCCTTTCTTTGCCACACGAACTTTGTATATGACCGATATTCTGATGCATATCAAACTAGAGTAAGATGGCATGACCTTACTTAATTTTAGATTAATATTTGTTGGCTGCTTCAATAAAACAGGAAGTCGGATTAAACTATAAAGAATGTTTTAAGTGCGTATATCGCTTATCCTGTACAGGGTTGCAGGTGTCCAGGGACCTGTCTCAGGGGACTTGGGGTACGAGGCACACAAGCGCACACTCAGTCCGAGCAATTTAAAAACACAGATTATCTTAATCTGCATGTCTGTTGGAGGAAACCAGAGACCTCAGAGGAAACCCACCATGCAAGACCAAAGAGAACATGCACAACTCCATGCACACAGACCTGAGGTGGGAATCAAAACCTCGACCCAGCAAGGCTACAGTGATCAGCGCTATGTTACAACAAGTTTAGTTACAGCCAGTGTGCGTGCAGATCACTGATTCAAACGCACTGTATAATATTTCAGATTAAGTCTAGGTAAATGCTTCCGCTTTTATTTGTAGTAATCAGTATGACAGCAGTGTAAACCAAAAGCATGATGTTGATGCAAAATTTAGTGACGTCCTCATGCCAGATGAGATGTTAGATGATCTACTATGTGGTGTCTGAAGAAAAAGGAAAAACATGGTTGCACAAGGTTGGAAGAACTAAACCTGAATTGGATTCTGTTTGCAGGGGAACCCAGAGGAAACCCATGGCGAGTTACGGAGAATGTGAGGAACCTGAGTACACTCTTAAAAGTTGCACAAACAAACAAAAACTAATAAATGACTCCATGGTGCAGCAGACCAGCATTTGCAACAAGAAAGGAAATCAAGAGAAAGAAAATGTCAACGTTGGTGCAGAAAATACTGCAATGAAATGATTTCAGAAAATTATGACATGAAACTGTTTTGATTGGATTATTCTTTAAAAAGAAAGCCAGCCTTTTAATCTTTGATATCTCAAGATACTTATGTATTTTTCAAAGGCTATCCTGAAGTAAGGAGTAACACACAGAAACACAAGGAATAGAAAAACACAATCATGAATAATAATGCAACACGGTCGCCTTGCAGGGTCGGTCGGGGGTTCCGCTCCCAGAATTAAAGCTCGACCCGTTAAAATCCCCATTGTTCACGTAACGAGCCTTTTCAGATAGGGGAGGGTCCTTTGACCCTGGGGGACTTAAATACGATTGGAATTTTCCAACTTACCTTAGAATGAAGAAGCTACTTAGACGAGTAGTGAAACTTTCCTACTGAATAAGGAAGAAGTCCAGTTCACATGACTCAGCTTCCAGATAACCTCACCTGGATGACTGAGAATCGTCACAGACACTCCAGAAATATAAATAAATAAATAAATAAATAAAATTCTACATTTATTTGTCACATACACGACCATACACAGTATGATATTCAGCGAAATGTGCATGTGGAAAGAAAGAAAGAAAGAAGGATTTTACTACAATAGGGGGGAAGAATGCACTTTTTAAATTAAATAAATAAATAAATAAATGGGGTAAGTGTACTAAATCACAATTTACTAAGGTTGTGATAGAAAAAAAGTATTAAAAAAGAAAAATATAAAACGGGCAAATGAATTAATTTAATTAATAATCAATGCAGGATGTGCAGTATAGTAAGACATGTCATGCATGACAGTATGAGTGGAACGTGAACGTGGACTGAATTGGTGTGTGTTTGTCCCTGCAATGTTTATGTCCATGTTTTAAAACTGCAAGTTAGTCTCATGAATTTGAAATAATTTAAACCCCTGCCTTCGTCTGTGTGTGTGTGTGTGTGTGTGTGTGTGTGTGTGCGTGTGTGTCTGTGGAATTCGCATATTCTCTCTGTGCTTGGTGGGTTTCCTCCATGTTGTACCCCGACCTAGTGCCCCAGTCCGCCGGGAAAGACCCCGGGCCTCAAGTGACCCTATACAGGATGAGCGGCACAGAGAATAAGTGAGTGTGTAATGAATAATGAACAGACATTAATTAACAGACATACTACAGAAAGATATGCAGTGATGAATTAAGGTAAATAAATACACTGTATTGCCAAAAGTATTCCCTGCAAAGGCGGGGCGAACACCATATTAAACACTATGGATTAAGAATTGGATATTACTCAAGTTTATATACACGAGCAGGCAGACGAGCGAATACTTTTTGCAATATAGTGTATCTATGTCAAATAATATTAGGATTTAAGTGCAAAAATGATTGTGTTTCTTTGTTCTCTCTCTCTCTCTCTCTCTCTTTCTCTCACACACAAAAACAACGCCCGTATTCGGAACTACGTTTCCCATGATTCCATTCGCTCTTTGCGGAAGTAAAGGGTCAGCTGACTTCCGCGCAGCTCTGTGTGTTAACAAAATATATATAAATTCTCTGGGCTGGTTGTTGTTTTTATTTTATTTTTTTTCTTCTTGTATTTTTCGCGAACTTTACACCACGGATAATGTTACGTCCTAAAGCGCTGACTCAGGTCCTCAGTCAGGCGAACACAAACGGAGTACAGAGCACACTGTGAGTATGTTAGCATTCTAGCTAACGCTGGCTAACTTGCTAACCAGTCTCAGCAGTGTGCGTACACTGAGGTAGTGTTTGTTTGTTTGTTTGTTTGTTTGTTGGTTGGTCGTGTCAGGATTAATTAGTTGCATTTGTTTAACGCTAATTGTGTGTATTATTATTATTGTTGTTGTTGTTGTGTATTGCCAATGACATTTTATGAGATGGGAATCACCAGTCACCTCCCGATACGATATTATCACGATACATCGGTGCCGATTCGATTCCCAAAGCATCACGATTTTATAAATATCCCGATTCGATATTAAAATTTCCTCCTGATTTTATTACACTTTTAATCCTTTAAAAACAGTTAAACGAGTAATTAAATGTACCTTTGTTCCTTATGACATTAGTTTTTCTTACTTAAAACCAAGCAGAGTGCGCCACCTGTAGGATTATAAGGAAACTGCGACCCGCTCCAGCTGAATTCTTCTTCATGTTGGTTTGGAGCTACACATGCTGCTCCTGAGCTCCCAGTGATCCAGACCCCCATCTGCCCTCTGCACCCGCTGACTCATCCCTGTGCTGAACTGGACTTTGTGTTAATTTAAATACCTTCTGTTATATCGAACTTTCATCTGCATAACACACATGATGTTCTACAATTTCTGTTATCCGTTATCACCCAGATGAGGATGGGTTCCCTGTTGAGTCTGGTTCCTCTCAAGGTTTCTTCCTATTGCCATCTCAGGGAGTTTTTCCTTGCCACTGTCGCCGTCACCCTCGGCTTGCTCATCAGGGACAATCTCATTATCTAGACACATTTTTCTTACACATATATACATTTCCATAAGTCTTCTTTTCATTTTCTTTTTCATTTCTGTGAAGCTGCTTTGAGACAATGACCATTGTTAAAAGCGCTATAGAAATAAAATTGAATTGAATTTTACCTCCTCAAATGCCTTCAAAACTCAGGTTGACATTAAGCGCGCAGGTTGAGTGTTTATAAAGTCGTGATCACACACGTGAAGTTCGTCTAATTAGACTAATCAGCTCGCGCTGATTGAGATTGGTGTAAACGTGTGTAATGAGTGGGTTTGAGACTAATTTGCTGACAGAGATTGGAGAAAAAAGGCAGATGGCAGTATTTTAACGTGCACGTGCAGTTTTTGATAATGTAACACTGTAAAAAAACTCTCTCTTGCGCCACTGGGAAGCTTCTGCGCCCGTTAAAGAATCAGTTATATCTGAATCAGATCGGTTGCCTGAAAACCAGCCGATTCTGGTCGCTGGTCACTCGACCAGTTCATCTCTTTTATATAATAAATGTCTAAATATTTTTTTTAAATAATAAATGTTAGAGTCGTTGTAGCGATACATGAATCGTCACACCACAGAATCGCAATTGATAACTGAATCGATTATTTTTTTTTCCCTTTAATATTAACCGAGTTTGTGATGAATGATCGATTGGTTGTAACACCACACAAGGATTAAACCCATGTTTAAAGATCATGTTTGTGTTCTTTTAGGCTGCTGAATAATGAAGGCTCTCTGCTGGCGTATTCTGGTTACGGAGATACGGACGCTCGGGTTACAGCCGCCATCGCCAGCAACATCTGGGCCGCTTATGACAAAAACGGCCACCAGGCTTTCAACGAGGACAAACTCAAGTTTATTCTGATGGACTGCATGGTAAGAGAGTGAGGAAAAAAAAAAAAAACATCCCGGTGCTTAAAATCATGCCGGTACAAACAGCTGTACATGTCTGTGTGATTTAATTCAACAACTTGAAACGTGACTGTGGGGCAAAGAGCAGGCGATGATGACCGGTTTTTGATGAACTCGATGCTGACTCAAGATCCACCATGCTCAGAGGTGCTTTTCTCCTCACCTTGTTTGTAAAGAGTGGTCATTTGAATTTGAGTCAATATTTAGACCTTTCTCATCAGCAAGGTGTTATCATTCTGTGTCGTCATTTTATGAATGAGTGGCAGCGCATGAGTTGCTGAGCTCTCTCGCTCTCATAGCGCTAGACAACTTTGAAAACTGCTTGTGTTCCTTTACGTGACTAATCTTCAAATATCTGATGAGGTTCATGGTGTTAAAATGCTTTGGGTGCTTCCCGCCTCGAGGAATTGTCTTGTTACACCGGCTGCCGATTGCTAATGTATTGTCTTTTTCACACAACACGTAGAACTGCCAGACCGGTAAAGGCTTTTTTTGCAGCGCGCAAAAAAAATATCCCGCAAGTTTTGCGTCATCTGATCGGCTTCTCTATATCGGCCATTATATCGGCGACTGATACCACCCCTATCCTCTATCTCAATCCTTGTCTCTTGTTCTCTCAATCCCCTTTCTCTCTATTCTTGTCTCTCCCTCTCTCCCCCCTCTTCTCTTTTTCTATCCTTATCTCTCTCTCTCTCTCCTTCACTCTCGCTCTATCACTTTCTGTCTATCCTTCTCTTTCTCCTTCTTTCTCTCTATCCTCCTCGCTCAGGTCATTTTTAGACAAAAAAAAAAGATCTTTCTTTTTCTTTAACTTCTCTCTCTACCGTAAAACCCATCATCATCATTACTGACTCATGCAAGGCAATGATGTAAAATAATAAAATGTAAATCAGAGTGTTTTTCTTATACCCGTTCTGCCACCGAGGACACAAATGCGCCTTCGCTCTTTTCGCTTAATAGCAAAGCGTTTGTGATTACAGGAAGGCAGAGTGGCCATTACCCGGGTCGCAAACTTACTGCTATGCATGTACGCTAAGGAGACCGTGGGTTTCGGGATGCTGAAAGCCAAGGTAAGATATGTATCGTTTAGTGTTGCACGTGCTTCGTTCACTTTAAGTGACATTTTGTAAACATTGCAGCTGTGTGTTTTCCTTCTAGGCAGAGGCCCTGGTGGAGTACCTTCAGGAACCACTCACACAAGTGGCAGCGTCGTAGATGGATCATTTGCCAGTTTGCCCTCTATTTTTGTCAAAGCTATTAATTCAGGCTTTATTTATTTGCTCAGATGATTCTCCTGATCTTCAAAACTAATTAAAATGTACCTCTTATACTCAAGTTCTTATAAATCAGAAGCCAATGTAAACTTTTCCTTTTTTTTTTTTTTCCCCCATCTTTTTGTGGTCGCACCTAACAAATTAACTTTATAAGCCAATATTTGGTGGAATAATAATAATAAATGTGCTTTTGTATATTTGATTTTGTACTGGTTTTATTTTATTATTATTTGCCGAACAATTTTCTGTTAAAATCTTCCTTTCTTCTTGGAAGTGGATTAGATATAACTAACTGACTAGTTAAGTGTATCTCGATTTGATATTGATAAATTGTTGAATGTTAAAATAATTACCTTATATCGCCAACATCCAATTCTTCTATATAGAAATCTTTTAATTTACTTTTATGGATAACATCCATCTGTAATAAATGAATAATAAAAAGACAAAGAATGACATCAAAGGTTTGGCATTTTAAGCTGTTACAATATGTTAACCTATTAAAATTTTTTTATTATTATTATTTTTTTAATCACAGACACCTCACAATGTTTCCAAACATCCACCATATCGTCTGAGATGATAAGATAATGCACAAAACGATCAGGGAGAGTTAATATTCTGGAAACCTTTACATTTGACATACTGTAGGAAGCCATATTAAAAACATATGTTGTCCAGAGGCAAACATCAGCTTAAACAGGAGGGAGTACATGCTTTATGTCTCGAGGTCGCTTTGAAACCCTAACAATACAGTCTGTTTGAATAGGTTTAATATACAACTTTAATGTGAGTGCGTGTAATGGGGGGGGAATGTAAAGTACTACACAAAATAATGATTCCAGGTCAGGTGAAGACTGTGCGTTATTATAAAATTAAAAGTAAGGTCTTTTTAGTCAGTAACAGTGCTGCTTCATGTATAGTGAGAAATACAGATTAAGAGACCACTGATTACACTGCACAGCAGAGTCAATGTATGTACATGCTTTACAGTTATGAATGGTGTTATGATGAATGATGAATAAGTCAATGCGAGGCTTTTGATTGTGTAGACAAACTCCCTTTATTTCTTTAGATAATCCCCTGATACACTAATGTATGTATCCCAGCGTTTTACTAGTGCAATCAAGGTAGAATGTTTTCTAAGTACTTTATTTTAAGTAGTCCTCAAACACAGTAAATCAGTTTTACGCCTGTAAGAAAATAAAAAAAATAAACTGATTATTTTGCAGTGGTCTCTTATTTTTTCCAAAGCTGTATACCGGATGTGCCCGCGACTTGTTAATAAACGCGTTCTCTTTAAAAATGTTCAGCGCCATCTGTTGAATTTTTGAAAGAACTAATGATTTTTTTTGTGTGTTACCAGGAAGTGTGAGGTATTATGGTGTAAGCGCATTTATTAAGTAGATTTCAATTGCACACTCATAAGAGAGCGTATGAAAAAATGTTCAGCGCCATCTGTTGAATTTTGAGATTAACTAATGATTTTTTTCAAGGTTGATGTTTTTTTGTTTTTTTTTAATGATATAAGGGCGTTTTCTATTTAAAACCCAACGTAGCATATCTTCTCTTACCGTGGGCCGGTTGCGATGAAACAAAGTGTACATGTTACCTCAAGCTCGGCCAAGCACACCTGTGAAAACCCCATTAAACTCCGTTGAGTAGTTTTCATGTGATGTGTGCACAAACAAACAAAACAGACGAAAATTCTCAAAACCATCTTGATTTTTCCGGAAATATCTTCACGCTAACTTTGCGGTTTTATTATATGTCTAGATCAGAGTATATAGTCAAGATGTTGTATGTGGTTGGTGGTGATTTTCACTCACTCGTACTATCGTAATCTGTCAAATTGATATAATCCGAATAATCTCAGGAAACTCTGGTTAAACAATCCATCTGCAAAGTTTGTTTCCATGCATGTCAATCTCACAAATCTAAAGGATAATCGATCAAAATGAATAGAAACCAAACCAAACAAAGATTTAGCAGTCAAACAAGGCTTTATTCATATGAAAAAGGAAGTAACCTTACACCCTTCTTTTTTGTGACTCTCCGGTTTGACTGTTGTGAGGTTCCTTTCATGCGGTTTTTAGGTTATTTCCTCATGTCTCATAATATCAGGAACTGTTTTCTAGGACACATTGCTCATTAAAAAAATTTTTTAATTTTTTTTTATGATCAATACACTCAAAACTTGGCTGTAAAGAACATTTATTTTAACTTTATCACTACAGTACCATGTGGATGTTAAAGAAATGTGAAAGAATTAAAAAGATATGAATTATCTATTCATTCGGATTGAGTGGATTAATTTGTGGTCGTCATGTTTCACAATGTAAGACCTGCGCTATAAGCAAGAGCTTCACATTTTTTATTATTCATGTGAATTTCAGCATAAGTCATGGCACAGATGAGATCACGACCAACTACTTACACGCAGTTTTGTTCTGTAGTCAAAACTGTGAACAGATTTATCGGGTTTAATGTAACACTCAGGAATGAAAATCTATCTGTTGTTTTAATAAATGATACAAAACATCTCTAACACACTCTTCACAATCTCTGGATGAATAGTGTCTGAGTGAAAATCACAAATAAATAAATAAATAAATAAGTGTTTGTACGTGTGTACCTGACGTGCACTGTATTCAAATGATCCGATTGTGTTAATTTAATGATTAGTGTTTTTTTTTTTTTTACATTGTAAAAAGTTCTAACTGGATATATAATGAGTAACACCGGAACACCATATCAGGTGCCATTCAGAACCGTTTGCTCTAGGAGGAGGGCCGACGTCCCGAGTGACCTAATTAAGCTCGGTGTAATATGCATTTCCACACACTTTCTCGTGTAGGCGAGTTCGTCTGCAGCTGAAGGCGACACATTCCGCATTCCTGCTCGGTAGAGCCGGCTCGTGGATTGGCTGTTCCTGAAACGCGGGCGGTTCTAGTGTCACCCTGTCTCGCCATTGGCTGAGCAGGTGCAGCACAAGAGGGCAGTTTCGTATGACTGCACCTGTGCTCGTTCTACTCGTTCAACCTGCTTTGCCATTGGGTCACACCCCATCTCCAGCCACCAGAGTTTTACGTATCAGCGGAAATGCCAAGCCAAACATCACGGCTACTTCCTCATCCTCGCAGGTGAAACTTCACACCTAGAAACACAGGACTGTCTGGAGCGTTCCTGGTTGCTTCTTTCTTGCATTCTTGCCTTTCACATCAGGCAGGGCTGACTGAGTGCTTCGTCATCTCTGTTTCGTCTTCCGTCCTGACGCTCCTGGATCCTGACTCATGACACTTTATCCAGAGTTTGAGACAGAGAGGAACTAATGTGAGGGATGAGAATGGGATCAGACGAGGCCTACAACTTTGTCTTTAAAGGTGTGTCCTTTTTTTGTGTGTGTGTGTATTTTTTTTTTTTTTTTTTTACTCTTAGTTCAGAATGTACATGTGAATGCATTGTCACCTCAAAAACTGAAAGGATGTCTTTAGAGTCGTGAAAGCAATGCTTTGATATTTGACAGCAATAAAGATTGAGTTATAAAGCAATACTGGATTCTTCGGCTGCAGAGCAAACAATGTCTTAATCACGTTCCGTTAGGTTTAACATGACAACATTTGCGAAACCCAACCGTAAAGAGAGAGTAAAATTTTTATTGTGGCAACATGAAATACACATTTCATTTAATAACGATCCGGTTTAAACACCTGTAGCCGCACTTAATGCAAGATATACAGTACGACCTGGGCTCATGCAGCCAGAGAGAGATATTTTTGTCCAGATTTTTTTTTTTTCCCCTTCCTTTCTCACCACACATAATCCTTGCAAAATGCGTCAAGGTCACAAATCTGATTTGCCATGGCAACTGGTGTGTTGTTTGCACACCACAGGTTACTGAATAAGGGAGAACAGAGTGTATTTGTCTTTCGTTCTTACTTTGTAAAGGGCAAGATTTTGCAATAATTTTGCAAATGCGTAGCGAATCGCTTGCGTCCTAGATATCTACAATATTAGGGGAAAGTATCTATCTTACAAGGTTGAGTCCAGAAGTACATCAGAAGTGAAACAAGTGTACAGTACTTCTCTAGGAAAACAAGAAAAAAAGAAATCCATAAGAAGCACAGCCTGCGTGAATCAGCAGTGTGTTATTTCCAGCACAGTTTCCTCATTTCTCTTTAGTCAGGCATTAGGACGTCCATGAATCACCCGCTGTTTACTGGGTGTGATGCTGTCAATGATCCAACTTCTAAATGTCTCAGACTTGCTTAGACATACCTGGAACATCCCAAATAGGTACAGGGAGTGTATAATAAGATCGGATCTCTCACAAATGACTCATAACATCTTCGGTCCATGTTAAGATTAGTGTCCAGGCTAAAACTGTTTTTTTTTTTTTTTTTTTGATAAATACTACAGGTCTGTACTGCGAACAGCTTCCAGGATCATGGCTTTCTAATCACCTGTGCGTTTATTTCCCCAGTGGTTCTCATAGGGGAATCGGGTGTAGGCAAGAGCAACTTGCTTTCACGCTTTACCAAGAACGAGTTCAACCATGACAGCAGGACCACTATTGGCGTGGAGTTCAGTACGAGGACTATGGATCTGAATGGCCTCACTATTAAAGCCCAGATTTGGGACACAGCCGGACTGGAGCGGTATCGTGCCATCACCTCGGCGTAAGCAATCACGCTCGTAGTAAAACCGGGCATTTAATTATTTATTCGTCCACCTAATGAACAGGCAGTCCTCACCTTGCTCAGGAGATAGTAGTTCCTCAAAAAAACGCTAAAGGCATGTTGTGTCAAAATCCAGTTCTGCTGTCAGATTACAACTAACTGAGTCTCACCACATCAGGTAATCCTTACTATTTTAACACAGCTCTCAGAGCTCCACAAAGTGTGCATGACAATAAATCTTTTTCATACATCAAACTCCTTTTTTTTTCCCCAAAAAAAACCCTTTTCACTCCTCATCCGAACTTGCCGTTTCAGTGTCTATGTAAATGAGCTACTGCTGAGCCACGTCCCTCCAGAGAACAGCAGAGCTGAGAAACATATTAACTTTATTATATGATATGATTAGCTTGATTAAACAGGCAAAAAGAATATTTTTGAACAACAATACTAGGGGAAAATATCATTATAGTGTGGTGAAGCGATACGCTGCACAACACCTTCACAGCTCATTAATACCCCCCATGTTGTTGTGATGAGCTTTGTTTAACGGCTTGCTATGCCATCTGTGTTGACTACACTGCCACTGTATCTGCTGTTTTCTCAAGAGACACATATATCATGACATCCTCAATCTTCTAGTACAAAGAACTTTTAATCCTTCGATATTGCAAAAAGGTGAGTATATGAGCAAGCCTATACATCTGCCAGTAGTCATACTTCTTGTGGGTGTCTTGCCAAACACCTTCTTACTCACAAGAGAAATGGCTCACCGCATTCCAGTCCAACTTGCAATCTAATTAGATGATGAAAGCTTAGACCATTGTGCGTCAGATAATATCTGCCAGATCCGGAGGGTTTACTTGGTTTAAGTTCGCGTAGCAACTAAATCCCAAACTTTATGCGTTTTCGTGATCCAAAAGATGGAGAGACTGAGGGAAGACCAAATGAATTCGGATCCTAAAGCAAGGACCGCTTTAGTCAAAAACTGTTTCCAAATACAACCCCCAGACAGTTCGTCGTTACGCTCTCTCTAAGCTCCCACCACATTTAAAACAAGCAATCAAGAAAACTAACTACCTGGTACAGGGTGCTTACAGACACCCCTGATCGGCTAGGGTTGCTCTGATTGGCCGGGAAGAGATGAATGCCATCATCTACACAGAGAACAGGACAATTATAATCTTTTATTGCACCTCTCAAATTCCCAAGTCTCATTCTCCTGATGACTTGAAAACCAATTAGAAAATTCTGCCCAAGCAACAACTAAATCCAAAAAAAGCATTCTTTGAGTGACCTTCATTTTAGAGAACCATTGTATAAATAAGGATCTTTTTAATTAAAAAATTCCAGTTGTCCAATGTGTCTCAAATTGTCTCAAATTGGCCTTTGGAGACTCTCAAATGGTCCTTTTAGATCGTTACAGCTCTGTTGCCAATGGGCTTAAAAACAACCAATCGCGATCTGGTGCATGTGTTGGGGTGTGGGTGTGAAACAGAGCAAGGATATGAGCATTCAGTGCACCATCAAGGACCTGTTTGGGCTACAATATGCTCCTATCGATTTCCTGATCTTCTGCTGTTCCTTTGCTGCAGATATTATCGTGGTGCTGTTGGAGCACTGCTTGTTTATGACATTTCAAAGCAACTGACCTACCAGAGTGTCGAACGCTGGCTGAAGGAACTTTACGATCACGCCGATCCCCAAATCGTCGTCATGCTGGTTGGTAACAAGTCAGACTTGGAATCGGTACGGGCTGTGTCCACCGAGGATGCGAAAAATTTTGCAGGTGCTGGTTAAAATTTTACTTCAATGTTATAGAATGTGTTCAACTTGTTTATACACTTATTTAGTGGAAATGTACTGTATATGTCTATATATTTGTGATAACCAGAAAAGAACGGATTGCTGTTCATGGAAACGTCTGCTTTGGAATCAACGAACGTTGAAGCCGCTTTCAACAACGTCCTCACAGGTACTGTATACCGTCAATACTACAGCTCATATTTCTGCTTATTTTTCATCCTTGGAGCATTGTGCGTGGAATTTACACAGCAGACTTAGTGAAATCTGATGTTAATTTGAGAAACTAATTTATTGACCGTGTTACAGAAATCCACAAGAAAGTAACCAGCAAAGAGGTGAAACGCGGCTCGGCTGGCGCCGTGGCGCTGTCCAATCCCAACGCCACACCTGCAGAAGCTCAGGAAGAGAAGAAGCCCTGTTGTAAGAACTTATAGGGATGAAGTCATGAAGTTAGACGAGTTGAGAGGACCACATCGCGTCAGGAAGGACACGGTGCTGTCTGTCCAATGATAACTCCAAACGAACCACTGATTGCTGCTTGGTGTGGCCATATGGATTGCTTTGTGTGGTTTCACCACTGTGTTACTATCGCGTGAAAGTATTCTTCTGCATGTTTTTTTTAGGCTGAAATTGCTTTCTTAGATGCTTTCCCCGTCTTCTCTCACATGCACGCTAGTATTGTGAAAGGGATGTTATTTATGAAATAATGTCACCATGTAGCAACTGTCTTTAATCATCCTTAAGGATTAATTTCAATCGAGCTTTAGAAGCAAAATGTGACATACTGACAATATTGTTTTAAACAGCAGTTAAAATTGCACACTACATTTCACATTGACTCTTCACACAGTTAAATCCTTATAATCCTTATAATAAGGACACAAGGTTCCTTTTTGTACTGATCTATCAATCAATTATAACCGATATAGTGGAATGTAAGTGATGATGATTAATAAATTGGTTATATATATACTCAACACTGGAGTCCTCTTTTTTTCTGAAACTGGAATCACATCAAAACATTACTTGTTGGTTTCATGTATCTCATGGACATCAAGATCTACACTTAAACCCATGCATTTACTGTATGTATACAATAAACCTTGAACGGGCGGAGATGCGTAAGCAATTTTTGTGTGACTTGTTTAATCTAATTTTAATTCCTTGGTGTTCAAAACAAGAATAAAAGTATTTGTTAACTTAGATATTACTGCATATTGGGCATTATAATATTCATTGAACCTCTGCATTATCTTGAGAGTACATGGGCAAAAGTACCCAGTGACCGTCACATTCCAGATTTATTCCCTTCTGGGAAGGCTTTCCACTAGCTATTAGAGAGTGGCTGTGGGGATTTGTGTTCATTCAGCTACGAGAGCATTAGTGCGCTCAGGCACTGATCTTGAGACGTCGAGGACGCTCCAGTTCCAGTTCATCCCAAAACTGTTCAGTGGGCTTGAGATCAATCAGTGCAGGACACTTGAGTTCTTCCACTTCAAAGTTAATACACCATGTCTGCATGGAGCTCACTCTGTGCATAACAGCATTGACATAAAAACAGGTTTAGTTTGGGTAGCAACATTTTGACTATATATGGTTGAGGTGCACATACTTTTGGATATGCAGTCAAATAGAGAATGAATGTAGTAACCGAAGTGAGGGATGTTTGTATGGTCTTGCTGGATTAAAAAGTAATAATAATGAAATAAGAATTTTGACATGACTTGTAATAATTGCACCTGGGTGATCAGTAATCATTACTCTAAGATTTTAAACTGATCTATTTCTATTATCGTGACTCATGATAATACATTAATAATAATTTAATAATAGCATTTTAATATTAGCACCTTCACTTGTCCCTACAGGATTGAGGGTTTGATTCCCGTATCATATATCTATGTTTGATTCCCGTATCACATACTATATATGTATACAGTATATATACTTATGGCAATTCAATTATTTTCCACAAGCGTGTATATATTTTTTGGCTGATTCTATTCAAGTTAACAATTCTAATTTAATTTACACAGTATGATATGCAGTGAAATACTTATAAACCGTTTGTGACCTAAAAAAAATGTAGGGTAGAGTGGAAAGACAGAAAGATAGAGGGATTTTATTGTAAGAAAAAAAAGTGTACTGAGAGAAATGTTAATTTAATCATACAAATGTACAATTTACACATATCTATCTATGTGTGTGTGGATGAAATCACCACTTTATCCGGAAGTACTGCACTAAAATCAGCTACTTCCTTTTACTTGAAAGAAAGTTTTTTCGGGGGGGATTTTTTTTTTTAAAGAACTTGATATTTCTTGATGGAAGGTGACAATGCATTTCTTTAGTCATTGTGTAAAAAGATAAGTCAGGTACTTTTTTTTTCTTTTTTTTTTTTTAAACTGAAAGGCAATCGAGGCGTTTTTACCTCCGACGTGGCATTTCCGGTATTTTTACACAAGCGCTGCACCTGTGTTAGTTACCTGAAAGGATGACGTTATGCACCTGTTGGATCCTCCGCGTTCTTTTATTGGCGAGCGTGACATGATTGACAGCTTGGCTGAGCCAATCAGATCCGAGATAGTGTCAGGCGTTGGACGGGGGTGGAAGCGGCTTCGGAGTCTGTTCGAGGCACGAGCGCAGAAACCTTGGTGACGCAGGCCAACGAGTTTCTCAGCAACGCTGTTATTGGTCGTTAATTAAATGTGTTAGTAGTAATTTGCGTGTTTTAAAGTCGGTTTTTGCGCAGATTAAGGGTACCAGGTTTTGACATGCGCTTCCTTGAATCACCCTGGAGGCTCTGACTAAGAAGTTACCTCGGATCTTAATGACAAGTTCGTTGCTTTGAAGTTAGCTTAGCCAGCTAGCAACAAGTACTAGGTTACACCTGTTTTTTTTTTTGTCAGTTACCTCTCAGTACACACCGCTTCGAAGCCATGACGGGTAGAGAAGAGGAATATGACTATCTTTTCAAAGGTGAGAAGCTTTTGCAAACTTTCTGAAAGCAGCAGGTTGTATCCCAAATTGTATTTTGTACCCTATTTAAGCGCACTCCGTGCTGGAGAGGAGAATGGCTCGTGCAGCCTATGTAGGGCACTCGGATGTGTACGGAGCCGCCATTTTGGCTGAGAGGAGAGAATGACGTCACAAACATGTCAATTACATGTTGAAGTCGTTGTTGCTGATATCATTCAACAATATGTTTTTTTTTTTTTTAATATATATATATATTTCTCTTTTTTAATGAGCAAACCTAATGACGCGTTGATCATGTGGTCATATGCTTCATACCTATTAAGTTTATGTGTATAGCAACTTAGCATATATAAATGTAATATATTTATATAAACTTCTGTATGTTCACTAAAAGAACATTTCAAAAATCATCTTCATGGCTGGATCAGAATGTTCCTTATGTATGGAAACTTTTGGGACATTTAATACCAGTACTTATGAAGTAGCATTAGTAAAATAGTTTGGTTATTACACATGGTGTAATGGTTATAACCTGGTGAAATAGGTTGTGTAAAAAGTGTGACACAGAGAGATATTGCACAATTTAGTGGTGAAATGAGTCAGTTATTTCATAGCCCTCTTGTTTATTGCCTAATCGTCCATGTTCACAAAGCCAGACTGGATGTCAATCACATCAAGATCCGAACCTGAGAGTAGGTACAGCACTTACATTTCCTTTCAAACATATTATAGCTTGTCAAAGCACCTACGTTAACTTTCAAAAACAATATATTTTCATTGAGCATTTCCAAAACGCTTACGCTTTATGTTGATGTTTGACTTGAAAAGTAATACAAAGGTGTCATAAACGTAAAACGAACATTTGCGGCTTTTGTTTTATAAGGGCCGCAGGTGCAGTCGGACCGGAAAGACCTGCACACACGTCCTAGGCAGGATTTGTTTAGCATACGGACAAGTTGCTGAGCTCAGAAAACCTGGAGTAGTTTCCATTTTCTGCTTTAGTTTTAGTAAGTGTGGTCATGCTGATCTGCAGCCAGAACAGGGATGCCTTAGTGGTATCAGACATGACGAGTGAAATTTGGGATTCACTAGATGTTTTAGACATGCCTTGAATTTTTTGTTTTTTAATATATAAAGAGCCCAACCTCTGCTGCACCTCTTACTGTTTTGATTCTGAGTCAGTCAGTACAAATGAATCACTGCTCGGCCCTCCGTATGCTGCCTTTTCCTGCCAAACAGCTTGTTCACCAAGTTTCCAAGCGCATTTTTTTTTTTTTTTTTAGTCAAAGCAGATTGTTTCTGTCATTATTTGCATTTCTGAGTCAGTAGTACATTTTAGGATGTCGGATGTTTTCCCTTGTAGCCTGCGGAAAATGTTTCAGCAGCTAAATCTGTTGTTGTGCAATCCTGTAATAGTGCGTTGGAATTAAAAAAACAAGTTTAAAAGATTTGTCTTTAAAAAAAAAAAAAAAAAAAAGAGAGAGCGAGAGAAAGGAAAATGTGTTACTCTTTTTAATCCCTCAGTGTGATTCGATTTTATTTATCACCTTAAACTGCATGAAATTCAGGAAGCATCAAAGGCATGTTATTCATTTCATAACAGATTGGTGAAAAGGGTGTTGTGTAGTCTTTTGGTTAAAGAAGAAGAAAAAAAACCCTGTGTTGAAACATGCCCTCTCAGATCAGGCTTTTATAAAAGCGCTTGCAACCAAAGAACGCTTTCTCAGTTTGTGTTTCCATCTCGCTGATGTCTCGAATCCTCCGCAGTGGTGCTGATCGGAGACTCCGGAGTCGGGAAGAGCAACCTGCTGTCCCGCTTCACGCGCAACGAGTTCAACCTGGAGAGCAAGAGCACCATCGGTGTGGAGTTCGCCACGCGCAGCATTCACGTAGAGGGCAAGACGATTAAAGCCCAGATCTGGGACACTGCAGGGCAGGAGCGATACCGTGCCATCACCTCAGCGTGAGTGTTACAACCTTAGCTCTTTCAGCTCCTACATACACCTTTTTTTTTTCTTTTATCTTTTATCTTTTATCTTTTTTTTTTTTGTAACGTTATATATCATAATCATTAAGCCAGTTTGGTCACAAAATCATTTAACCAGTCTTGACTTACCATTTTAAATTCTAAGACTTTTCTCTTTAAAATTTTCAGATTGAAGTGAGAATGAATTTAAGTCACATGCAATGAGTATTTTTAACACTAAATTAAAAATGTAATTAGCCTCAAACAAATAAAAGAAGAACAAATCCACCACGTGCAGTTCAATCTAAATCGCCAGCTCATCATTTACTGGCGCCGAAACCCATGTTGAATTCCGTATCCGATCGGCCAGAAGATCAGACGGTGGTTCTGCTCTCACACTCCAGGTTTTATACGGATGCTCTTGTTCTGTATCGTGTTTCTATCGACCGCTCATTCACAGGGACGTGCACGCTGAACAAGCCCCATAAACAAATGAGGAAAGAGCGTCAGCCTTAAAATGACAGGTGACGTCGTCTAGAAGGAAGAAATGTGGGATTTTAAAAATTTTTTTTAATGGAAGGAATCTCGAGTGTCAGGGCTTTGTAACAATCAACAATTTTTTTTTTGAATTATAAATGGATAAACGTCAGGATGTATCGCTATTCGATTGATAAATGTAACCCTTGTACTCTTTGGTGAGTCTGTATTTTTGGCACAGAATCACGATCATCCAGAATTAGAATTTGCACAATGACATGAGAAAGAATGCCGCACTAACTGGTATCACTAGCATACTTTCATTGTTTCCTTGAACTGTGTGGCTGTAAAGGTAACCCCCACCCCCGCCCCCTTTCCCCATTACGTCATTTTAAACCAGCCACGCTAGTTTGAATACATCGTTGGCCTCATTTGCTTGAGCTACACTTAGGACTGCACTGTATTAGCTAACACGATATCAGCAATTTTTAAGAGCGAAAGAAGCTCATTTAGTACCATCATTTTTAAAGAAGGAAATTTATCATTTTTTTTAGTCTCTTTATTTTACATACTAAACAAAAAGGAAATAAAACAACCCGTTCCCATACCCTGCAATTTCCCTCTGTGATTAATAAAGTTTTTTGAATAATTAATCTGTACGCTTGCAGCTACTACCGCGGCGCGGTCGGTGCTCTCCTGGTGTACGACATCGCGAAGCACTTGACGTACGAAAACGCCGAGCGCTGGCTGAAGGAGCTGCAGGACCACGCCGACAGCAACATCGTCATCATGCTGGTGGGAAACAAGAGCGACCTGCGCCACCTACGGGCCGTGCCTACGGACGAGGCCAAAGCGTTCGCAGGTCAGTGCACACACTGCTTTAAACTCGCGAACAAAAATGTCTTTTTATTTATCTATAGTAGCCCTGGAGGAAAGTATATAGTGTGTGTGTCTGTGTGTACGTCTATTTATATCACTGTATTTTTACAATTCTTAATAGAATGACCAGATAATAAATGTATAAAACTGTTGAGGGACCGAATGCTTTTTGTGATTTCCTTTTGATTACAGGGAGCCACATAATAAGAGTATAAGTGGCATTAACACAGTTAAAATGGCTGCTTTGTGTGACACCACACACACACAAAACAATTTTATATCCATAAAATAGATATTTTTAAGCGCTCTGGATCATGAATGGGGAAAAAAAAATACATCCGCACATCTATTCATGATGACTTCAGCATGATGTGCGTGTGTGTGATTTCTGTTTTTTTATTTTTTATTTTTAATGTTTTTTAGAGAAACACGGCCTTTCCTTCCTCGAGACTTCTGCTTTGGACTCATCCAACGTAGAGCTCGCCTTCCAGACCATTCTCACAGGTAAGGGCAAGGGGGCACGACTTCAATAAATAATAATATTAATAATAATAAAGCAGCTCAGGTGACGTGTCCACCATGATTACTCTAGCTTCAGGGGTAAGGACATTGTTAGCCTACAGTGGAGCTTTAGAGTTTTAAAGACACATGAATTGGGGTCATGAGTGACAGCTGACTGCGTGTAATCGCCATTGAAGTGACGCATTACATCGTGTACCGGTGATTGCCACATAAATAGACACGTCGCTCTTTTTTTTTTTTTTTATTCAGCATGTCACTCACTAACAGGGCATTTTCTCACCCGAAGGCTTTTAATTTTTTTTTTCCCTTTTCTCTGCCCAGCCCGTGTTCTGATCCCTAGGGTTACATGTAAAAGGTTCAAGGAAGAAAAGCAGCCTTATTATACTAGATCATTTCCAGCAGTCATTAGTGGACTAGTCACTCAGTTAGTCATGTAGTCAGGCTGGTCGCTGCTCCTTTCTGTTTTTTAACCAAAAGGTTTTTTTGTTTTTTGTTTTTTTTTCAATAATCATGATGAAAGTAACATGCTTATTATTTATAACAACACTACACATATCTTTTTTTTTTTTTTTCAAGAAACAGTTTGCTAGTTAGACAGTAGTTCTGTAACATTATTAGTATTATGAAAATGTCAGTATTTTTTACTGGTTAGATACAGAATGGATTAAAATGAGTTATTATTTTCACTCATCTAAAGTTCTTGTTGGATTAAATATCAGAAGCAAGTGCAATCAGTCTACAAAAGCATTTTTAAAAATTCTACCAAGCTATGTTCGCCCTCCAGTGCAGTTGTTCTCCCCCACCCCATGGTCCTGGAGTCAGTTTTAATTTCTGCCATTAGGTGGCAGCAGATTCCAAGTCACAGTTTTGGAGCTGAACCTTCTTTCAGGTCAATTAAGCCTCTCCTCTGTTTGAAGGCTGTATAATAAAAAAAGAAAAAAAAAACATGCTTCTGTGTTTGTTTTGTGAACGGGAGCTCTCGATTAATCTATCCACTGGAGTCATTTATTTTCTCCTGTCTGTCATGACGCTACAGTGTAATTTATCCCGTTCATCTTTCTTTCAGCAATCTACCGCATCGTATCTCAGAGGCAAATTTCCGGGCGCGGCGACTCCGACTTCTCCCCTAACTCTAAAGTCGTACCCATCACGGTGCAGCCCACACAGAACTCGGCCAAGCAGAGCGCCTGCTGCCAGAACAACTAAGCAGCCGCCGTAGCACCATGGGATTATGGGTAAAAAAAAAAACGACATGAGGCTGGGCGAGAGTGGGGGGGGGGGGGGGGGGGTTGCAAAATTTTGTTTGTCAAGCACATTAAGGACCCCCCCAACCCCACCCCTTTGCTTTCCCCCTTAATAACACATGCAGTAGGCTTTATCGGTTAAGCCCTAATTCAACAAGTTAAGCTGTAACATAGGGACAGAAGTAAAACAATGTTTTTTTTTTTGTTGTTGTTTGTTTTTTTTTGTTTTTTTTTCCTTCCACAGACTGATGTAATGTTCTTTCTGTTTTTACACTAATTAGTAACGGCACTAGAAGGCTATTTGTGCCCATCCAGTTTTTCGGGATTAACAGTTTATATCACGGTTTATGTGCTCAAGCCTATGCAGACGGAGAGAGGGTGCTACGGTCAAATGATATGTCTATTAACCACTACACATCGGGTCTAGTTTTTATTAAACAGTCTCCTGGAGGATGCGTGCTTTTATTATTTTTATTTTATTGTTTTTTTTTTTTGTCAGTGGATCCTTGAAAAAGAAAAAAAATCGACTTCATTCTGTTGTCTGCTGTGTCTGCCTGTATTGTTGATTTTTAAGATGACTCAACTAGTGAAAAAGTCCCCCTCTATTTATTTAATGCATTGAAATATCTACGATAATGCTGTTGAGATTAAATCCTGATAGCCTGTGGATTATTATTATTATAATTTTTTTTTTTTTTTTCAAATTTAGATGGTGTTTGATGGTCTGTTTTATGATATTTAAGGGTTGATTAATTATATTCTCTCCAGGGTGAGTAAAGTGTATTTTTATACATTGAGTCATTGAGTAACTTTATGTGCAGAGTAACGCTGGTGGAAAAGTTTCCCTGCTACGTTTCCTTTTGGGTGATGCGTCTTTCTTTTTTCTTAAATGTTTGTTTGACTGGATCAGCTTTGCTAGGTGCCATTTTATCAGTGAGTCATTTAACCTGGACCATGAAACAGGAAGGCAGAGGCAGGCTCATCTTTTTTACGTGGATGGATTATGTTGCAGGACTGAGCACAAGCAGCACGCTGAGCTGCTCACTCAGGAGTTTCTGGCATACTGGAAGGAGCTTGTCTTACTGTAAGCGAAGTCCTCATTTGCCCATCCATATAAAATACTGTGTGTAACCCGAAGAAAGTCATACCCTCCGGGATCTCTATTAATTTGCGTCCCATCTCATGCTGTTTCTCTGGTCTGTCTTTCTATGTTTTTTTTTTTTCTCCTCTCTCTCTTTTGGAGTCATGGTCACAGTGAGCTAATGGTAGGTCAGGTTAAGGAACAAGAGAGACGCGGTGAAGGTCTTGTATCTCTAATTCTACTTCAGCATTCAGTTTACGTCTTAGGACTTCTTAAAAAAATTTTTAAAGTAGATTTAACGCATCAGGGTGTTTCATGCATTTTACAGTTCCTCTAATACCAGTCAAACCTCTCACCTAATAAAGGGTACAGTGCATGTGGCAGCAAGAGACACCACACACACACACACACACACACACACACACATACTCAGAATGTTCCTAGAAGATTAAATACCGCATTATTGCATCAAAAATTTTTGAAAATCCTTAATTAAACGATTGTGTAGAAAACACAAATCTCTCTCTCTCTCTCTCTTCCATGTTATTCTGGTTTTGTAACATCACCTGATGTTTCTTTTTTGTTGTTTCGTTTGTTTTTTTGAAGCAACCCAAGAGTGAAATGGAGGAGGAAATAAAAGAAAAATGATTTAACATTAACGGCATACATGTATACATATGAAGGGATCAAATGTAAGAAGGGACTTTGTTACTGTATAAATCTGTATATTTGGATATAAAATAAATAAATTGTATTTGCTTTTATTCGCTTGCCTCATTAATCTAACGCTGGTGTTGGATCATAGAAAATTCAACAGATTTCATCAAGATTATTAAATTGATTTTATTAGAAACATTTACAATACATGTTTGGAAAGTAACAAAATAAGAAAAAAAACTAGTATGGCATACATACATTGGTCAAATATATATAAAAAAACAATATTTCACAGAGAACATGTGCTAAGAAATAATCCTGCAAAATCGTATGCCTCATCTGGGCACCACATGAACGACCAAAGGTTTTGAAGAACAAAAGCGAAGTTTTTGAAAAGTATTGACTATAGCAAAAAAAAAAAAAAAGAAGAAGAAAAAAAACAAAAGAATGAAAAGAACCCTTATGGTATGGCGAACCTTTCTCACTCACCACCAACAAGAACCTAAACACTTAGAGCAGGAGATGCCGGTCCAAACTAATGCACTAAGACCACTACATGAGTTTATATGAAACACTTCTTTTTTTTTTTTTCTTTTTTTGTGTATTTTGTTTCTTTCTTTCTACTGAGTCGGAAGATTCTGAAAGCTACCAAAGACAGACTGTTGGAGCGGAGTTACCTATCCAAAGCAAGCCCAAAAGAACATGATCACCCCGTATTCCCCCTCCCCCATCCCAACCCCCCCCCCCCCTTTTTTTTCCTTTTCCTTTGACTCACTATCATACTGTAACAAATCAAACCACGCTACACAATTAGCTTTGCCATTATGAAGTCAAAACAGTTGAGATACAATTTCACCATGTAAGAGCTGAGGCTATCCTTCAACATAAGCTGCTGTTATATGTTTTCCTGTGAGAGTGATGAGAAATCTACAAGCACCAAAAATGAAACAAAGAAACAAAAACAAAGAAAGAACCAAGAATTCATCAGCCCTTTAGTGTAGTGTGTACAGAAAGCCTTTACTTGTATGCAACAAAACATTATTATTATTTTTTTTATTTAAAGTACTGTTTTTTTTTTTCCAGCCTGTCGATGATACAAGATACATGCAAACTACTGTGTTGTAGATAATATGACTGTGTTCTGTGTTTTACTGATATCGGCATAGATCTACTACGTTACACTGAGATATAAAACGGAAACCGTGGGACATTCGAATATTTAATGTAACTCCGGAAAACACTTCAGCGCGCTGTTCTCATTTGGGGGATTTCCTGGAATGTAGTAGATGTATGCTCAAAAATGTGTGTATGCACAATTATCCACCTGCTCCTCCATTCCACACACCTCTGTGACGCCCACTCACTTCACCGTAGTCAAAACAGATGAAGCGTTTAAAGTAAAAGTAGAAAGAAATGATAGGAAAAAGTTTTGTTTTTTTTTAAAGGAAAGAAAAGAAAAGAAAAAAATTCTATACATTATTGAAACCAGGAATGAGGGAGTAAAGGATCGTGTTCAGTCAGCAGTATGGGGTTAGTTAAAGAACAGCAGGCAAACAACACGTGTGCCAAGTGTTGATGCGGTGCTAAAACGTGATCGAGGCACAAACTTGAGACTAAAATACCTCCTAATCCTAAAAAATATTTTTATTACTTTTTTTTTATTAATTTTTTTATTATTATTCCTGAACGTATTCCTTCCGTTAACGCTTGAAAGTCTGAAGTTAAAATATAATCCTTTACAAGCCCCTACCACCCACCTCAATTTACACCGTCAGAGGTATGAAGGATTTATCTAACCCTTTTTTTTTATTTATAAATAAAAAATTCTATAATCTTAATTTTAGTAGAAATCAACATCATGTGTGTTTTTTTAGAAATATATTAACTTTCACTTTTTTATTAATTAAAAAACAAAACGTCTCGAAGTTACTTATAAATATGTTTGCTTCATTTTTTTAAGATATTCATAAATAACATCCAGATACTGACCTCTCCCTCTTTGTATGAAATAATAACCCATGTTAGCAAAATAGAATCTTACGAAAAAACGTTACAAGACTTTCCCCCCCTTACTTCCTTCGTATAGGGAGAATCTAAACAGATACGGTGGAGCGACGACTTTCCCTAAGCATGGCATCAAAAACGTAAAGCTTTTGTTTTTGTCTAATGGGCCAAAAAGGCAAATTATACAGATGGAGTGGTCTGGGTTTTTTTTTTTTTTTTACTTTTTCTTTGTTTTTTCCTTTTTTTTATTTTAAATTTTACATTCAAATGCACTGTCCTTGTCTATATCATAAAGGCATTAGAATTACTTTAGTGCATTTAGTGTCTTCTCTGCTGTTTTATAGATGAACGCCTGCAGTCCTGCTAACTGGATTACGTCAAAGTGATCTCTTTCTAGTTCTATTGTTAAAATTCCATAGATGTCAATATGCAAAAAAAAAAAAGAAGAAAAAGTTAGATTGTAGTTTTCTGGAAATATTGTGACTGCCATGTAATTGTGCATTAGATACTATAATAGATAGATAAAATTCAAAAGGGGGAAGAAAATCTTAATACGTCATTATTTTAAAAACACTAGATGAAGTCATTACTAAAGCTCTCTGTATAACATGTAGCTCTATTATATCCACAGATCTGAACTGATAAAAAGGTAAATGCTCTGTAATAAATCAGCATGCATAACCAATATGGATCTAAAAAGGATTATTAAACCACGTTACCACTATGCAGTTACTCCAAAACTGAAGAGTTTTCTTAAACACCTTAAAACCTTCACAACATACAACGCATTGGCACTGAAACTGAAAAAAAAGGGGGGAAAAAATCCTTCCTTCCTTCCTGCCTTCCTCTTTAGTTCCAAACTAACAGATTGTACCCCTGTAGTGTTTTTTAATACAACGATTTTGATCAGCTCTAGCTATAGCAAGGTACACATTATTGTGATCAACATCACAGAATCTTTAGAACATTTATATAGATTGTAATTCTTAATCATATTGGTCTGATTTGACTTACAGGTTTTCATAGATTTATATTTTACCCAATAATCTAAAACGTTTTGTTGTTTTTTTGCTCCCTCTGTTTTAGGGGCTCTCTCTCTCTCTCATATTTAGTGCTATATTAATATTTAAAGAAGAAGAAAAAAAAAAAACAATCTTTTGAATCTCATTTCAATACTTTGGCTACCATAAACACTCTTAACTTAAGATGAATCCTTCTTCTGGGAATATACCTACTCCCACTATAATATAAACAAACTGTCCAACAAAAGAGCTTAGAACCTTTTTTCTTTTTTAAATAGTTTCATAATTGGCTTAAAATACTGAAATATATTCTCAGGATATGCCTATGGTAGTCACATTTTTTTTTTCATGATATAGCTATCTCAGAATATATTCGAGTAAATACAAATATTTTTAATAGCAAATAAATGCTACTCTGTTAAAATGTACCTGGCTCTTTGCAGTGATGTGCTGGGAAAAACAAACAAAACCAAACTAAAAGTACAGAATTGCTGAACTCTCACGTCTCGACCAAACCTTACAGTGTGAACACACTTTTAAAAATCTTAATAAGTACTAAGAATCTGCGAATGATTTATTACGGGTCAGAGAAACGACGCAGTCTAAATGCTAATAACGTCTGGAATGGTGCATTTCTAAAATTCGGACAACGTGCAAGCTTTTGTTTGAAGAAAATGTTGCAAATTTTTTCCTTTTTAAAAAATTTTTTTTTAAACAACACCTAATAAGCAACTCCTCTATGAAGTTCTGTACAACTTTGAAAGCTACGCATTGTTGTATTTGTTTGTTAAAATATAGTTTGTTATTGCTAGTCTGTATTCCTTCACCTGAAGAACATAAGGAGTCAGGAATACACTTCTTGAAAAAGATCAACACGGGCACAGTTCCTTTTTTTTTTTTTTTTTTAAATTCCAAGCCACTGAATGTGATTTGCATAATTTTTCTAGCAGTTTTGGCTTTGACAAGGAAGAAAAAAAAATAAAACGACACAAATCCTGCATACATACATTCCTCCAAATAGGCCATTGTTTATCTTTTTGTGAATACGATTCACACCGATCGTGAAAGAGTTAACAAAGCGTGCTTGGCACTTTGTTTCAAGAGAAGCGTAGCTACTGTTCAGAGAAAAAAAAAGAAAAAAAAAAACGCATCGACCAAATCACGTTCAGAGATTCATTTACTCGCTCGTCTTTTACCAGTGCAAAGTGAAAGAACTCAGACAAGAATAAAGTCATTATAAGTTGCTTTCCAGCTGTTTGGTTTCAGATATATGCTGCTCGTCTTGATATAAGGTGCTTCTCATTTTATCCAGACATAAGTGTTTTGATGTAAGTGCTTTTAATAGGTTGATTTCTTTGTACAGTAAAGATTTATTTCTCGCGAATCCGAATGCCCGTGTGTAGCACTGTAAATTAGATTAAAGTAGACCGAAATGTTTAAAACCTATCAAGTTTAAAAGTCTAAATGCTTAAAAACAAAACTCAAATGTGTTTGCTGAAATGATCGTACTGAAACAAGTTCCCTCCCATCTGCCAGAATAATTAAATAAAATACCTGATAAAGTCCAAGCTATCAGGGATGTCTGCTGTATGACTAGCGCTATTGTTTAGTGGTTGTGAGCTTACCCCGGCACCCGACCAGTCCCACACATGTGGCAGTAGCGCATGAAGTCTCCAAAGGGACAAAACTGACCCATTTCAGATGGACTACATTTCTCAGTGTCTTTCTTTTCTTTCTTTCTTTCAAAGGCAAAAACAAATCCCAAAAAATGGAGACTTTCCCTATGCTGCAAATGCTCTAATCCCCTCAGCCAAAATCCGCTAGGTTGATATGCAGGGCTTCGGGTGGGTGTGTAATTTGATTCAGCTCCAGCAGCCACTAAATGGGGCGTGTCCACCCAGCTCTCCTGTCAATTTCAATTGTCTGATTTCATTTCGGACTCGGGTGTCTTGCTCCCATTGGCTGCCCGTGGCCGTTGGCTTGGGGTTTAGGGAAGGGGTGGGGGTCTGGTGAGTCGGGGCGTTTGCACCAGGATGGTCATGCACATGGAGAATAGTAATAAAAAAAGATTAAAAAAAAAAAAAAAACCCTCCATGGCAACTTCGATCGACTTGCACTCCCTCTCGGACACGTCAGATCTGCCGATTTCTTTCGGGGAGGGACTGAACTTTTGAGTGCAAGCGAAAGGCATTAACAACGAAACAATGATTACCATCTGCCTCCAATTTTACTTTTCAGACCAATAAATCATCTAGGTTTTATTGTAAACAAAGAAACAAGTTTTACTTTGAGTGGTGTGCAACCTTCAACAACCAAACAAATAAATGTCTGCTACGTAGAAAGCCTGCCATCATGTGCACTCTCTTTCTCTCTGAAATAAAATCTGCACTTGGGATTTTTTTTTCCCCTCTTCATCAGGACAAAGGAGGCCCCTTTCCTCAGTGGGAATACTAAAGCTCAGAGGAGCAGGAGAGCAGAAGGAGGAGGGAGGGTAAGAAAGAGAGAGAGAGAGAGAGAGAGAGAGAGAGAGTGTTGGATGGATAAAGGGAGGGGCCCCAGCTGCACCTAGTCAAGCTTTTCTGTGAGGTTGGTACGAGGGGGAGTAGGGGCAGCACGGGGTTTTGGAGCATCCGTGGCAAACGGACTTTCCCCAAGTTGCTTGCACCTGGTCTGTGTCACATGACTAATTACCAGCACCTCATTGGGCGAGGGGGCACCCCGGGGAACGTCCCACCGCTGCGTTAAAACAATACGCCTGCTTAGCTGAGCAGTTGTGGTCATTATAGCTTAGGAAAGGGGACGGTTAAGCAGCGAGCGGGATCAGGACACTCCCTAAAAAAAGAACTTGGGTCACAATATGAAACACCTGCTCACGAACGGCTTCAATAAAAGAAGGAGAGACAGCAGGCACTTCGCAAATGTGGGGACTGGGGGAGCCGCATAATTTTCCTACTCTGACTCCGAGATCCATTTCTCTTCCTTTTGTGGAGGGTCTATTCAAGCTCAGATTAGCGAGCACCGTCCCTTCACGTTTCGTTTACGTTTGACGTGTCCATGACAAAAAACTGCTTGCTGAGAAGTTAAACGTGGCGAAGTGAGGATAGTCATTGTGGGCCAATAAGTTGAAAAGGAGAATGTAGATTAAATGAAAAAAAGGCGAAATGCCTCTTTTATAAGTTGAAGAACATTTGTGCTGATTAATCAGTTTATGGCTTGATATTAGGACATCCCATCAATTCATCAATCAAGAGGTGTAAAGCATGAACGCATTTCCTCCTGTTATCTCACAGATTATGACCGTGTGGCATTTTTGTAAAAATAAAATAAATAAATAAACAAAATACAATAATAAATAAATCCCCAAATCCTTCAGACACCTATCCAAAGCTGTTAAAAAGACAAAAACAAAACCATACTTCAGTTAGTTATCGTGTGACAATTTGTTTGCTATTGAAGTTAGTGTGTCCGATGTGTCTGCATCTTCACAAAGCAGGATTAAACAAATGCATAAAGGGTGTTGTTGTTTTTTCAGTGACAATCAAGCTATCAGTTTTAAGGTGCAATGATAGACTTAAAAATTCAGTCATTATCTGCTTTGCCTTTAAAAAGCATATTTGCCTATTTGCAGACAAATGCTGGGATGTAAAACTATATTCTTTCTAATTGTACAAATTAATAATATATATTTAATAATAATAATAATAGTAATAATAATAATAATAATAATAATAATAATAGTCATGGTAATAATTTCCAAAATAAAACAAAGTGTAAAACATTCACATTATTTCTTCTGTTTCTACCCACACTGCAATTCATGTGGAAAAACAGCAGCAGTAAAAAAAAATAATAATAAAAAAAAAACAAAGAAATAAAAATAAATTAACAGCAAAAAAGGACATTAAGAGTTAAAATTTTCCCCATTTTAACAAAATTTTATAAAATATATATGCATATATGTGTTTATATATTTATATATATAGAAAAGAAAAAAAATCTGAAAATACTTCTTACTCTTTTTTTTAGTAAAGCAAGCAGTGTCTTCTAAAATATCTGCTCGTTTTAATTTTTTTTCATTTTCTGAAAAAAAGCAAGACGTACATGGGGCATACTGACCAATACTGACCAAACAAATGCTAAACTAATAAAAGTACGTAAAAAATATCTAGGTAAAACCAATGCACCGAAAAAAAACAACAACCTTTTTAAGAGAAGATCCGGATGGCCTGGGTGACGAGCGTGTGACAGACAGGGCATTCGGGATGGTTCAGCTCGCAGATACGGATGGCGCACTCCATGCAGAAGAGGTTGTGGCCGCAGGGCACCAGAGCGGCCGTCACTTTGCTCTCGAAGCAGGTCATGCAGTCTCGGGTCGAGGTGGGCTCGCTGTGGGCACGCCGAGCCTGGGCGTGGCCTGGCCCTATGCCAGCAGATCCAGCATTGCCGTTTCCAGAAGGTTCCGGGAGACCCGGAGACAGCCTGGTCAAGGGCAGGGGCAGACCTCCGAAGCTCTTGGAGCGCTGCTGGACATAGTAAGCTACCTGTTTGGGATAATCAGGGTCACCCCAGCTCTGGGAACCTTCAGAACCGAAGTAGGAGCATGGCTTGTCTCCGTTGGTAGGGGTCGAGAAGTCGGATTTGCTGTAAATGCCCATACCAACTCCAACGCTTCCACTTCCGGTACCTCCTAGCACTGCGTCAGAGAAGTTTTGGCGGTAACTGCTAGCAAGTGGCTTGCGCTGACCACCCTGAAGCCCCCATGCATGCTGTAGACGACTCTCGGGCCCACCATTGGTGCCATTCTCAGTGGCCAGGCAGTCATTCTCGTTGTTATGGTCGTGGAGAGTGCCAGTGCGAGAGGCGATATGCGCCTCAATCTCCTCCCGCGCTCGTTCCGCATTGCCTGGCGAGCCGGTGATCTCAAAGACGGGGTCGCGGTCACGGCTCGGAGTCACGATGTACGTGCAGGTCTGCTGTTGGATGCGCTTGATAGTGGAGCCTTTGGGGCCCACCACCAGGCCCACCACACGGTAAGGCACGCGCACCTGGATTGTGGTCTGACCCGGTAGCAGGGCGGGCGGAGAACCGTTAAATGACACGCCCAGCTTGTTCCGAGATGCGCGCAACATGGAGAAGTGCTCCGCTGCTGAGATGATCTCACGTCTAGCTAATGCCACATCTTCCTTACGACCAGTAATGAGAAAGACAGGTTCCTCGCCCCGCACCGGGGTCTTAATGTAGGTGTTGGTTTTCGCCCGCAAGGCTTTGATTTTGCAACCTGCGAAGTGAACAAAGGAGTAGCATAAGTGACACTGATCAACAATAAAGTCAACAGGTGTCCATGTTGTTAATTACGAAGCCATTAAACTTTTTTTATTTATTATGGAATCAGCATCTCTAAATGAACATTGCTGTTGAGCTATATTAAATATTTAAGTAGTTTAAATCTGATTTACTCCTAATGTTCCTCTGATGTTTTTCTGAAACATTTCAATCTCATTTTATACTGATTTGTCGTACACAAAATGGACGATACAAACAAATCAAAATATGATAAAAAGATGAACATCCTGAATCACTATATGACTGTGATGAATTGTGTTCCACATCTAGTCTAACTGGATTTCAGAAACTTATTGTTATTGCAACGTTAATAAAACAACAACAACAACAACAACAAAAAATCACATTCAATAATCACAAAAAATAATAATAAGCTGTTCATTCAGATTCTTAAAAGGTCACCTTGAAATGGACCTACAGCTGAGGAACCTTGGACCAAATTATACTGGATGTCAAACGGAACATTCTGGAAACTCATGTTGCCACAGTTCTCTGACATATCCAGCAGATGTGCAGTTTAATGTAAAAAAGTTTTTTTATTTATTTAAATATTGCATTCTTTTTATATTCTCCTCAGAAATAGTAGACAGTGTTTTTTAATTATTATTAATAAATAATTTGTATGACTTTCCTGACATGCCAGTAAACCAAAACAGGCCTTAACCAATTAAAGACATATAAATAAATGTTAGATTTTTTTTTTTCAGGACTAATCAGTGACGTCAGCGAGTGTTACAAACACTCCAGATGTGCATGAGACACAAACATTCACCTGTATGAGGTGCTACTTTATCTATGTACGACATGCTGATTATGGGAATAAGGAAAAGGTCAAGTGAGGGCACGAAGCGAAGGATATGCAGCATGCATGTCAATTAACGCCCACTGAAATGCGCGACCTCAAATAGAAATTCATCGTTCAATCCTTCGTTAAATCGCACACAATATAGTATTGTGTAAGAGAAGCTTTTTATTTATTTTATTTTATTTTGGTGCTCCGTGGCCAGCATATAGATCGGCCCTGTGATCCGGGATGCTTCTACAGCAAAGGCTGCTGCTGTTTTGCTGGCCTGAGGGCCTGTAGTGGATTGAGCTCGTGTCTCGCCGTGTACAGCAGTCACTAAAAAAACAACACACAACCTGGATGTAGTGTGTAGTCAGCGGCAGCGTGGTGCGCGAGTACAGCCCTCCTGAGCAGACTTGGCAGGCGCTGCAGGTGAATGGAGCGCACTTACTACGACCATTCAGACTCCAAGCACAAAGATTAGAATGAACAATGAAATGATAAAGAGGCAATCAGTAACGCATTGTATGTCATGATCAAGATTATGTAATGATTATTTCATGGCCGTTTGTGGTGATCAACTGCATTTACACGAACATGTGTAGGGAAAACAAACAGACCCAAAAAAACAAAACAAAAAAAAATGAAGCAAAGCATTCACACTGCTTTCGGTTTCTGATTTTTTTTTTACACCCAGCCACCCCCATTCCAGTTGAAGCAGACAAGTCAGTGGTATACAATACAATAAACCATTGTTACCATTTCCTCCACAGTGGAAAAAACAAGACAGACCGATCCCATCTCTGGCTGTGCTCTCAGCTGAAACGCTTGCCACTAAAACACCAAATCGAAAGAAGTTCTTTCCAAAAATCCGACCTAATCAGCACAGTCCAGGCAAATGCCCGGTTGCTGCACTCTGCACTTGGACAGCCAGGCCCTGCCCCGTGCCACTCCTCCTACTCTTTATTCGAAATTCAAGGGCACACTTCACATCAACCGCCAAAACCAGTACGGACAAATGCGAAAGGCGTGAGGGGAAATCCACATGCACAGCAGACTGCGCGTTGTTTTGTGTTATGAGTGCACATGTGCAAAGCCTGAGCCATGTGGATGGATGGAGAGATTTTATATAGATGGATTCTGTGTCTCTCTCTCTCTCTCTCTATATATATATATATATATATATATATATATATATATATATATATATATACATAGATAGATAGATAGATAGATAGATGGGATGTTGTATCGGACTGTCTGGGCGTGACCCTCCTCCTGTGAGCGATGACTCTGAGCTCACTCATCTTTATCTCTATTTATCCCTCCAGCTCCAGATAAACACTGGACACTGAACAAAGCCAGGATACCTAACCCCAAAGAGAAACTGTGCATGTTGTTTTTTCCCTCTCTCTCTCTCTCTTTCTCTTCCATTCCTCTGAATGAGATTAAGACACCAGACACAATACAAAATAAAAGAAAAGCACCACCAGTCAGTCCAAACAGGGCTCAGTCTCCCAGCTTAATAAACTTGCATGGTGTTGGCCCAACAATAGCATAACGTCATTCAAGCAGGATCTCCTTACTTTTAACCGCCATTCACACACGCGCGCGCGCGCGCACTCGCGCACGTTCCTCCTAAAGCTTGATGAATAGCCCGATTTCAGTTAAACATCACCACCTTGCGACGTCGCGCTGTCACTTTCGCGCCTTTTGTCTTGACAGCCGCGTTCTCCTCCCTCTCTCTCTCTCTCTCTCTCTCTCTGGCAAGTTTGAAATCAACGACACTAAAGACGCAACTACACGCTGCATTCAATTTCATTCTCAACCTAATAAAAGGAAAGAAACACAAATTGATCCTACGTGCAATTATTTATCTTTTACATCATCATCATCACATAAAAATAAAATGAAATAAGCCATGAGTTTTTTTCTTCCCTTTCCTCCCTGGCGCTCAGACGACAAAGGAAGCGGGTCTGCGCACGGACACTGATGGCGCGGAGCTGGAACAACGCGACCACGAGGTTTAACGCCCCTTGATGTTTTGTGTGTGTGTGTGTGTGTGTGTTATTGTTGCTGCTGCTGCTGCTTCCTCCTTGCAACATATTACATACAAGGTATCGCTGTGAATGTTCTTTGTTGTTGTTTTTTAAAATACATTATTACAATAATACAAATTTCAATAATACTAATAATAATGTTGCTGAATGGCCACAATGTGAGCTGAATAACAAAACAGGAGCACCACTCCCACTTTTTTCAGGGACTATAAAAACAAGAGCAAGATGTCTGTGTGTGTGTGTGTGTGTGTATATATATATATATATATATATATATATATATATATATATATATTTAAAAAAACACACACACACAAATAAAAAAAAAACCGTCATAGGTGTGACTTTGAAGCAAGTTGAAACATTGTATCAGTCTTTACCTTGCCTGCCCACTATTTCCGCCACATGTTCCGAGCTGGGCACAGGCACACACTCGGTGATGTTGCACCCGCGCGCTTTGGTCTCAGAACCGGAGCTCTCGTACAGGGCGCACAACTTGCTCTTGCCTGGTAAGATCCCGGCTTCTCCAGCACCGCCTCCACCACCTCCTCCTCCGCCGACGCTGCTGGAGTGGCCGTGGCCGTGGTGGTGGTGATTGTTGTTGTTGTTGTTGCTCCTCTCCTGAACTCCGGCGCCCTCCTCGCTTTCCCCAAGCCCGAGCAAGGAGAGCTGGCCCAGCGCGACCCGCAGCGCCCGCGACTCCTCTTCCTCCTCGTCGGGCGGCGCCAGGAGGCTCTCGGTACCGAAGCCGGAGGCGGCTAGTTCCGAGCCGTAGCCCCCATTTTTCTCCATGATCCCTGACAGCACCAGCAGGCTAGGCATGGCTAACAAAGAGTGTGAGACAAAGACGCGGAGAGCGAGACTGGAGAAGCAGCGCATCCGCCGCCCTCCTCCTCTTACTCCTCCCATACACCCTCCCTTTGGCTGTTGGTTCCTCCCTTAGACCCACCCTCTTGCTCACACTGCTGTAGCTCCTAACCGCTTTTCTTTTCATTGTGCACAAGGCAAACAGGATACCAGCAGGGTTGCCAGATCACGTATTTTAGCGCCGGGAAAAAAAATGAAAATGATAAAAGAGGAGTCAGATTCAGGCGACACGGTGGTGAAGCGGTTAGCAGTGTCGCCTTGCACCATCAGGGTCCCGCTCGAATCCCGCCTCTGTGTACATGTAGTTTGCATGTTGCTTGGTGGGGGTTTCCTCCCACAGTCCAAAGATATGCGGATGAGGCATTTTGGTGTTTCTAAAACTGTTGGGTTTGTAAAGAAAAAGAAAAAAAAATGAATAGAGGAATCTTTCCTTTGGGATTTATTTGACACTCTTTTACTTTACATTACTTCATAATTTTTTTTTTTGTTTTAACTTAAAGAAGATGATGATGATGATGACGATGATGATGGTGTATTTTATGTATGATCTGTGTGAATTAGCATGTGTGTGCAATAGATTGGCACCCTATCCAGGGTGTATCTAAGTCTCCTGGGATGGGATCCAGCAACCCCCTGCGACCCAGTATACAGAATAAAGCGATATAGACAATGAGTGAGTGAGTGAGTGAGTGAATTGCAGAATTTAAACAATTCCAACTAAGCAGAGCAGTCTGTTAAAATCGAGTAAGAGTTAATAGGACACACACACACCAACCACTTTATTAGAAACACCTGTAACCTGCAACTAGCATATAGTTATACAATCAGCCATGTGGCAGCACCACTCACTCACTCATCGTCTATACCGGTTTATCCTGTATACAGTGTCGCAGGGAGATCACAAGGCAGGGTACAACCTGGACAGGGTGCCAATCCATTGCTCACACACTACAGGCAATTTTGGGGATGCCAATCAGCCTATCTGCATGTCTTTGGACTGTGGAAGAAAACAAGAGTACTTGGATGAAACCCACCAAGATTGGGGAGAACATGCAAACTCCATGCACAAACCTGGAGGTGCAAGGCAACAGTACTAACCGCTCATTGTCTATACTGCTTTATCCTGTATACAGGGTCACAGGGGGCCTCTAGCCTAGCCCAGGAGATGTAGGGAATGAGATGGGGTACTCCCTAAACAGGGTGCCAATCCATTGCAGGGCACACTTACTCAGTCATTAACACTCTATGGGCAATTTGAGAATGCCAATCAGCCTATCTGCCCGTCTTTGGACGACTGTGGGAGGAACTCCGATTACCCAGAGGAAACCCACCAAGCACAGGGAGAACATGCAAACTCCATGCACACAGACCCCGAGGGGGAAATCGAACCCAGAGGTGTAAAGTGACAGTGCTAACCACTAAGCCACCATGTGGCAGCAGCAGGGTTCATAAAATCATGCAGGCAGGTAGCCTACAGGTCAACAGTTCGAGTTAATGTTCTCTTCAAACATCAGGATGCTGGGGCTAAAAGGATATTGGGGCTAGTTTGAGTATTTTGTGAACAGCTATTTTCCCTGAACATTTCACACAACAATCTCTAGAGTTTGTACATACTGTAAATGTGCAATAAATAAATAAATACATAAATAAATAAATCTGTACAGTATGTGAGTTCTGCAGATAGTACCACATTGTTAAGGAGAGAGATGAGACAAGAATTTCCAGACTTGGCTCAAGTTAACTAGCTCCAGTTTTGTTATCTGCATCATTTTATGCTAACATCAGCTTCCACGTGGTTGGCCGATTAGATAACAGCATTATTGAGCAAGTGTACAAGTGAATGGAATGTACAGTATGGTAAGTGGGATAGGTAACAGTAACATAAATACATTTGTTGCAATATACACTATCTAAAAGGTTGCATTGTATGTAAATTGTGAAGTTTATACACAACAGTATCAAGTATGAGACAATGTGCAGTGTGAAATTAGTGTCCAGCCAGAGCAGCATGCGGTTATTTAGTGATATGGCCCATGGGAAGAATCTGTTAACACAGGGAAATGTTATACACCAAATAATGTAAGACCATTAGATTTACAATGCAGTTAATGTAACCCAAACTACATGCTTTAATTAGTTTCCCTAAATATATTTCCTAATTAATGTGATGGAGCAGAGGCGCTATAAAGGGAAATAAGTAAGGATGATTCGAGGGGTCCCTGAGTGACTGGGGGCCCTAAAATGCCATGGCAGTAGAAAAGTGTTGGCATGGTCAAGGGTGGGGTCCTATGATATTAGGCTCTCATGGGGCTCCCCTGTGATGGAGTACCAGGATACGGAGGACAACATCTGCTTGTCTGTGAATGCTGCTTGAAATTTGCTTATGGACACAAATTATGAACTTTACTCCAGGAATAATTTGCAGCCACAAATCAGATGACATGTTTGAAATACTTTTCAAAAATGGTAGGTCTGTAGTATGTTAATATAGGAATAAATTTCCTTTGGGATTTATTCAACACCCTTCTACTTTACATTACATATTCTATTTGTTTTACTTGAAGATGAAGATGATAATGGTGATCATGATGGTGATGCATTGATGTATTCTATGAGTGATGATGATGATGATGATGATGAAGTATTTTATGCCAGGAATGTATGATCTAGGAAGGATGGACACCACTGCTATATTCTGGTTAACATCATACTTCATTTAGAGACAGTTCCAGGAATACTGGATGTGATGTGGGATACACCCTGAAATAGGGGGCAAGGCACTCAACAGATTTACATACTTTTTTGTAGCTGGGAATTTTTTTATTTTACTGTAGTCAGTCAACCAACCGTAAAAGGAAGGCAAGATAAAAACTGGAGAAGACGAAGATCAAAAGAATATGCAACACAATCGTAGGACTGCAACCCCCCCATATCTTACATATAGTCAGTGTACCCAGGATAATGTGAGAACTGACCAGAAGTTACTAATGCAATGAAGAACAAAAAAGCTACAAGATAAATAAGATGCATATAAATAAAGAATCTAAATCGCAAGTTTAAAAAGAAATAAGTCAAATGAAGTCCATTTCAGCACATAGTATTAATTGCGCAAAGAACAACATGAAAGATGAAAGTCACAATGAAACTTAGTCTGTGCATAACGGCAAAATATGTAATAGTGCGAGTAATTGAACAGACCATGAGGTTAGCTAGGGAAATTGTATTGTTACAGCAGCCAGTTCACATATTATACCACAAGTTAGCAACAAGCAAGAATTGCAGTAAGGGAAAAAGGTAAAGTAAAAAAAAAAGATACACTGTTTACAATTTAAGGTGCATTAATGATGTAAGAATGATGTCAAATAATGAATTAAATATACTGTTTCTGTGTACATGTGCATGATGATTGTATGCACAGACAAGAAGGAAAACTGTACATAAGGTACACCAGCAAATAGTAATACACACGTGGACAAAATTGTCGGTACCCTTCGGTCAATGAAAGAAAAACTCACAATGGTCACATAAATAACTTTAATCTGACAAAAGTAATAATAAAAAAAAAATCCTATGAATGTTAACCAATGAAAGTCAGACATTGCTTTTCAACCATGCTTCAACGGAATTATTTAAAAAAATAAACTCATGGAACAGGCCTGGACAAAAATGATGGTACCCCTAGAAAATACTGAAAATAATGTGACCAAAGGGACATGTTAATTCAAGGTGTGTCCACTAATTAGCATCACAGGTGTCTACAATCTTGTAATCAGTCAGTGGGCCTATATATAGGGCTCCAGGTAGTCACTGTGTTGTTTGGTGACATGGTATGTACCACACTCAACATGGACCAGAGGAAGCGAAGGAAAGAGTTGTCTCAGGAGATTCAAAAGAAAATTATAGACAAGCATGTTAAAGGTAAAGGCTATAAGACCATTTCCACACCTGTGACTACAGTTGCACATATTATTCAGAAATTTAAGATCCATGGGACTGTAGCCAACCTCCCTGGACGTGGCCGCAGGAGGAAAATTGATGACAAATCAAAGAGGCGGATAATCCGAATGGTAACAAAAGAGCCCAGAAAGACTTCTAAAGAGATCCAAGGTGAACTTTATGCTCAAGGACCATCAGTGTCGGATCGCACCATCCATCGTTGTTTGAGCCAAAGTGGACTACATGGGAGACGACCAAGGAGGACACCATTGTTGAAAACAAATCATAAAAAAGCCAGACTGGAATATGCCAAACTACATGTTGACAAGCCACAAAGCTTCTGGGAGAATGTCCTATGGACAGATGAGACAAAAATTGGAACTTTTTGCCAAGGCACATCAGCTCTATGTTCACAGACGGAAAAATGAAGCATATGAAGAAAAGAACACTGTCCCTACTGTGAAACATGGAGGAGGCTCTGTTATGTTCTGGGGCTGCTTTGCTGCATCTGGCACAGGGTGTCTTGAATCTGTGCAGGGTACAATGAAATCTCAAGACTATCAAGGGATTCTAGAGAGAAATGTGCTGGCCAGTGTCAGAAAGCTGGGTCTCAGTCGCAGGTCATGGGTCTTGCAACAGGACAATGACCCAAAACACACAGCTAAAAACACCCAAGAATGGCTAAGAGGAAAACATTGGACTATTCTAAAGTGGCCTTCTATGAGCCCTGACCTCAATCCTATTGAGCATCTTTGGAAGGAGCTGAAACATGCTGTCTGGAAAATGCGCCCTTCAAACCGGAAACAACTGGAGCAGCTTGCTCATGAGGAGTGGGCCAAAATACCTGCAGAGAGGTGCAGAAGTCTCATTGACAGTTACAGGAATCGTTTGATTGCAGTGATTGCCTCAAAAGGTTGTGTAACAAACTATTAAGTTAGGGGTACCATCATTTTTGTCCAGGCCTGTTCCATGAGTTCATTTTTTTTATATAATTCCGTTGAAGCATGGTTGAAAAGCAATGTCTGACTTTCATTGGTTAACATTCATAGAATTCTTATTAATTATTACTTTTGTCAGATTAAAGTTATTTCTGTGACCATTGTGAGTTTTTCTTTCATTGACCGAAGGGTACCAACAATTTTGTCCACGTGTGTAGAAGGAATGAACCAGCAAGCTGAAACATTAATAAAAAAAGAGGATGAAATGAATGAAGAAAGTGACCATAGTTCAATGAACACCGAATGTATATGAACCTATTTACTGTGACGTCAGACAAAATGATCCCGTTCCTGACACAGAGCAGAGTTATTGTAAATTGTAATTACAGTCGGCGTAGTAGTAGTAGTAGTGATGCTAATGGTAGTGGTAGTAATAGTAATAGTAGTTTGCTGGATTCTCTTATAAGGTCTAAGTAAAAAACTAACTAATAAACAACTTTAGCTAACAAACATATCTTTGGCCAAAACATGGTATCGGTGCTAAAAAAAAAAAAAAAAAAAGTGTCTCATCTAGGTGAAAAAAAGAATTTTCAAATAGGATCATAAAACACCATTTTTCATCATTCATTTTTTGTGAATATTCATAAACATTAATATTTTATCAGATGAAAAAGAAACACATTTGCTAAATACAATTTCATGCCCTTTCATGTAGTGTATGTAACGTTTTGTAATTCAAATCTTTCAGTGATCTTAACTATCATTCAAATGAAACTTGCTGATTTTGGATTTCGCAGGAAAAGACGTAAACCTGAAAATGCAAAACTGTTAAGATATTGCAACATGAAGTTGACGGACTCTACATTCTTTTTTAAAAAAAAAGCTTTTTTTTTTTTTTTTTACCAAAAAAACATTTTTTAACCATTTTTTTTACAGTTCATATGCTTCTAAAAGCTTATGCCAATTTTAGTATCAATCCTCATAAAGAAACATGAATAATTTGCATTCTAAATTATTATTGTTTGAAGCGAGACAGTATAACGCCAAAAAAAAAAATTTTTATTTTATTTTATTTTTTTACATTTTTGGGGCTCATATCATCTTTCCAAACACAGCTAAAGATAGCGAGTTGAAATTTTTAGGGAAGCAATAATTGATCACACTTTTTGTTTGTAGTCTCAACTCCTATCCTAGCAAGAGTTCTGCAGAGCACACACACACACACACACACCTGCTAAACCTGGAAAGCCAAACACCCAGCCAAATTTTCCTTCATTCGGGGAAAAGCACCAAACTCAGACCCAAGAACACTGGCTGCCAAATTCGCTCGTACCTGCCAACACTCTTCCACCGCTTCAATCTGGCAACAGTCGATCCTAGACCGTCTGCGCCGGATTGGGCGTGGCTGTGTGCGTGTGGCTCCGCCCCGTCTGGTTCACAGCGTCCGCTCCCTGCGGAGCTCGAGCGGGGGCCGCCTTCTGCGCAGACCGCCGCGTCTGTTTCTCTTCCTAACGGCATTCCGTTACCGAGCCGCGCGCCTGAGCAGCCCGAGAGACGCTACACTACACCGAACACGTGCTTTGTCGAAGACACTCTTGGTCCCTCCTTTTTTTTTTTTTCCTTTTTTTTTTTTAGTGCATTGTTATGGTTATCCGTATGTGGAGCGGGTTTTGCGCTTCCCGGCGCGTCTCTTCTCATAACGCACAGACTGCATGGAGCCGCGCGTGTCTCTCAGCCATTTTTTCCCCCCCTTTTATAAACCTTCTGATTTAAGGCGGCCACGCCTCACACGCACCCGACACTGGAACAAATAAAGGAGCCGATATGAATTTTTTTTTTTTTTTTTTTTGGGGGGGGAAAGGGGGCTCCTCCCACCTTTTACTGTCTGTCCGTGTTGCAGGGTGACCATGAAAGCGTCCCAAACCACGTACAAGACAGTACATCAAACCTGCACCGGCACCTGTAGACGCCGCGCCAACCCCCCCAAAAAATGCACAAAAATCCAAGTGTTTGCGCACAACTTCACCATGTTAATCAATAAGGGAGGATGCATTCTGGGACGTGGCCACCGTGCTGAGTTTGATTTTAGCGCTACACACCGGGGAGATGGTCTCCAGTGAAGAAGGAGGGAGGGAGGGAGAGAGAGAGAGAGAGAGAGAGAAGGAAAGAAGGAAGGAAGGAGGGAGTGATAGAGAGAGAGAGGGAGGTTGTCAGACAGACGTTGCGGAACCTGCGCCGCAGAACCGACTTGTGCCTTTTCTTTTTTCTTCTTTTGTAATTTATTTATTTATTTATTTCCCCCCTGAAAGAGCAAACATCTGAAAGAGCATTTCATCCTAGCTTGAACAAAGACCTTGTCCATGATCAAGACCACGCCTAATGCCAAAGATTAATTCATTATTATTATTATTATTATTATTATTATTATTCATAATAATAATATGACTCATGGAGTCCAGTGGTGAGAATCTATATCTGTTTGTCCTAAAGACTTGATTTATTTCTGCCTTGAAATAAATAAAAAAAAATTTTTTTTAATCTTTCCTGGAGTTTGCATGTGCTTGGTTGGAGTCCTCTCCAAAGCAAGGAAACCATAGTACCCGGAGGAAACGATTTAAAAGGGTAGCTTGGTGGATAAGGTGTTGGACCGCTGATCAGGTTGCCCCTGTTGGACCCTTGAGCAAGGTCTTTCACCCCCCAAGTGCTCAGATAATAATAATATTCAATTATTTGTCACATGTACCTTACAGCACAATCAAATAATTTTGTTGCATATCCGAGTTAGGAAGCTGGGGGCAGAGCGCAGGGTTACATTGCCCCTGGAGCAGATAGGGTTAAGGGCCTTGCTAAAGGGCTCACCAGTGGTGATGCTGGGGCTTGAAGCCCTGACCTCCTAATCAGTAACCCACAGCTTCAGCCACTTAAATCGTCGAGCTGGCAACCTGACCCTGTAAATAACCCACCGAAATATTATTTATTATACTATTATTCTAATTCTTCACACAATGTGCCGGGCGGCAGGTAAACAGAATCAACTCTGGTACTCTGGTCCGAAGACATGTAGGTTAAGCTAATTGGCATTCCTAAATTGCCCGTAGTGTGTGCCCTGTGATGGATTGGCATCCTGTCAGTGTGTACCCCACCTCGTGCCCTAAGTTTCCTGGGATAGGCTCCAGGCCCCCCGCGGCGAGTGGTATAGACTATGAGTGAGTGAGTAAATCCTTTCTAGCAGACACATGATACAGCAATGACTTTACAGCAGAGTAATGAGTTTATAATGCAGTGGTGATATTATATAATATTCTAACACTGCACAGCAGTTAACATCTGCCTGAACCGATGAAATGTAACAGCTACAAGTTACAATATTGAAACGAAGGCATTTTTTAAATAAATCTGTGTGAATCTGCATTAAATAGTAATCATCATCATTATTATCACAGTTTATCCAGCACCCCAAGGAGTTCTCCTGTTTGTATCTTTTGGGCTTAAAAGACTCTGTACAACTGTACTCAACTGTAATCTTCTCTTCAATATCCAAAGAACTTCTCATAACTTTTTATTTTCCTCAATAGTGTACAACATCACCATCATCGTCATCATCATGCTTATACACTGTATTGAGAAAAGACATGTGGACACAAGACCATCACACTGATATGTGCTTCATCTTCTATCAACAGTTGGAAGCACTCACTCATACAGAATGTCTTTGTATGCTGTAAAATTGCAATTTCCCTTTCATGGAACTAAGACGGCCAAACCTATTGTAGAAAAATTAATCCTGATTCTGGAGTACCTGGGCTTTTGGTGTTTGGTGAGTACCTGAAGAAATGAATACACCAACATGCACAATGTAGAAGTGCTCCAGGACCAGGGCAAAAAAAGTGTTAGGGTTAAGGGTTTTATGTTGAACCCTATAACAATGTTTTCTTTTTATAAAAAACAAAAACTCCGGAACACCCCTTACGCACACACACACCCACACCCACACACACACCCACACACACACTGATGAATCAAAGGGAAATTTCAGTATGTTGTTAATATATGCAAGATAAATATATGTAAGATAAAACATGATGTGGCATGCTGTCTAGACGCTTATTCAGTGATGGACTGGTATGAGTTAATACCCTGAAGTTGATGATGTTCCAATTACAGTACATCCAGGAGTGTTTTTTTTTTTTTTTTTTTTTTTTTTTACCATATATGATAGTAATTTACCAGTGATTGGATTTTATTGTTAATTAAGAAACCATACTTTTTAAAAATTAATTTAGTTACACATTGGACATTGTGGAATGTCTGTGAAAAAAGAGAGCTGCTGTTATTTCTTACATTATAGCAGCTGGAAATATTAGTTCTCTCCCCAGACTTTCTTGTTTTCTCCCTCATGGATTTTACAATTTCAAACAAACAAACAAACAAACAAACAAACAAACAAACAATCAAACAATCTATACAAATGCCTGTGAATATATTCCATTATATAGAAACAATAATGCATCAATGGATGTGTGTATTGCTATAAACCTGTGATTTGCAGATAAACTACTGTACTTATACTATATAAATGACAGAAAATTAATCAACATCTTCTCAAGAATCATAATCCAGATTTCAGCCTTGCTGTTGTTTTGTACAGTAGTTTAAAATAACATGACATACTCATTTACATGGTTAGCATTGTGAACTTGCACCTCCAGGGTTTAGGGTTTGATTCCCACTTCAGGATATGTGTGTGTGTGGTGTTTGCCTGTTCTCCCTGTGCTTGGTTGGTTTCCTCCTACAGTCCAAATACCATACCAGGTGTTTCCAAATTCTTTGTAGTGTGTGAGTGAATGAGTGTGTGCATGCTTGTGCCCGGTGACGGATTGGTACCCTGCCTGGTTCCCTAGGATATACTACAGGCCTCCTGTGACTATGTACGGAGGTATAGAGAATAATTGAGTGACAGAGAGAGAGAGAGAGAGAGAGAGAGAGAGAGAGTGAGATGATTTTAGTAGTAAACATTGTTACAATGAAATATGCATTGAACTCAAGAAAAAGCCTCTTTAGCATATTAATTAGTTCCCTTTCCCCAAATGTCATAAAATTCATTTTGGAAATGCCCTAAAACCCATTTTTAAAACCCACAGAGATGAAAGCTAAAATTAATCTTATCTTGACAGGCATCAAAATTCTGGCTACACCCAAATGATTAAAAGAAGAAAAAAAATCCAACCAGCCAGCCAAATTTAGGCAGTGTTCAATTCCCATTTTTAAAAGTTATGGATAATGAATTTAATTGATATTACAAAATTATGTCTCTCAGTAGAGGATGGGGAAGAGTGATGAGGCTTTGCATCATCTCTCAAACCGACTTGAACTGACCTGCAAGACTGAATTAACACATAAAAAAATTACAATCCTGAAGAGTTGCATAATGTTCTTTCCCTGTAACTCAAACCCTCTCCCACTTGCACTGGGAGCCACGCCCAATCAGGTACCTTAGCAATCTGCCATGTTAAAATGTTTTTGCTTTATTATAGTTCACTAAGGACGTGCCAAATGTGGCCAATTAAGGGTTAAACTGGGTTCTGAAATTTTAAAAAAGAACATTTAATTTAGTATTGGATGCCAGCGGTCAGATTTATAAAAAGAGTGCTGATCTAAAACAAGCAACCTGCCATCAATATTCTGTAGGACTGACTAACTGATTAGCAATCCTTTAATGCGGGTTACAGAGAGGAGCTCCGTCATGCTGGACGAGGTGCAACGTCTAAGTGACGGTCCAACTGTCCAAAAGGTCATCTGCCTTCACTAATGGTGTCCACTGGGAACTCAAGGCCCAAATCAATATCAGCTATGGATCACGGATAGTGTTTCCCCCTTCTCCCCAGCCTTGCGTGTACGTGTATGTATGTGTGTTCGTGTGTCTCGCTCTTTTGTTCAAATCCCTCCATCTTATTTATTTATTTATTTTCGTCTGTTGGTGAGTCCAGTCACGTTTCCTAATTGGTCAGCGATATGTTAGGGGGCTTCAAGCTATATTGACTATTGTCTGTGAGATGATTACGTCACAGGTGATTAATCCTTCAAGCTCAGCCAGAGCTCAGTGTGCATATGCAGCGATGACCTAATATGACATCATCCGTTGGAGAGTGTGTATGAATACAACAGGCTCGGGATGGGAAGTCACGTGACCAGGACATCCAGTCATCCGATGGCTTGCTGTTTATTATGGTGGAATTATTACCAATATAATAACAATAATAATAATAATAATAATAATAGCACAAGGAGGATGGTCATAAATAAATCAATCAATGGGAAGGTTGGTTGTTTCATAATGCTTTATGAATTTTTAAACTATGAAATTCATGAATTAATTGCTTTGCCATTTCAGAGCCATTCATTAGAGAAGATGTCCTTTATCCGTCAGCATACTTAAAACTCTACCATTATATCACTGAGTGCTTTGTAATCTTCATGCTGGTTCAGTAGGTCAGAGTTTGAGAATACAGTTAAGTTAAAATCCTGTTAGAGAGGACAGAGTATGGATATTTTCTTCTTCCAGCCATGAGCACTGTTCCTTCATTCAGAAAATGCCGTTAATTGCATGTCCATTGTCCTAAGAAATTGTCTTTGTAAGCTTCAGACTGGCATCAGTTCATGGCAACCTCCTTTACACCCTGACATGATTTCAGTAACAAGAGTAAATACACCCAGAATGCATCAGGACTGGATACTGACAATAAAGTATTAATGATGCAACACATTTGTATGTCCCCTAGAGACTGCTGTAATGCTTGTAAACATGAAAATACAGAAGACTGTAAATACACACAATTTAGCTGGTAAATAAGTGCCGCTATTATGGATCATTGCTTCGTATTCCAGTGTGTTGAATTTCATGACTATAAAATTACAGTGAAGACTTTAATACAAAACAATACGTTTGTTATTTAACCCATCAGAGGTATAAAAAAAAAAAAAAAAAAAGTTAAAGAGGAGCTTTAAAGACTTTAGTGTTAATTTATACAAGAGTCACTGATATGGTTAGCTTTTGGTTAGCAATGATATCCACAGATTTTTTGTTTTACAGATGACTGTCAGCAAACATGTCTAACTATATCTAAAACTATTTGACACCATCAATAAATCTTATTTACAACACAGTAGGTTTGTTTTGTTAATTATGGGTTTAATTTGGTGGATTAATACAAACTATCTACTATATATGTTATATATTATTATTATTATTAGTAGTAGTATATTACTATATATTATCATAATATATAACCCTATGTATTACTATGTTATATATTATTATTAGTAGTATTATATTACTAGTATTATATTACTGTACTAGAAAACTTTTGTACTAGAGAATAATTAGTCTCATTAGCTTGCAAAAAAAAAATTACATTTATACATGTCTATTGTGTTATAATCATTAATAAATGTTAGAGCTGCTTTATATTTAAGTGCAGATTATTATTTGTTATTAAACAGCTATACAGTACTTGGACAGAGTGTTACAGCATGGTTACGAGTTATTAAGAAATTTGAAGCACATTATCAGGTATTCTTTACCTTTAAGGCCTCTCATCTCCAGGGTCGAGGGTTCGATTCCGACCACTAGCCTGTGTGCGTGAAGTTTTCATGTTCTCCACATACTTGATGTGTTTCCTCCAGGTACTCTGGTTTCCTCCCACAGTCCAAAGACATGCAGAGTAGGCTAATTGGTGTTCCCAAATTGCTACTAGTGCAAGTATGAGTGTTTGTGTGTGTATGTGTGTTTGTGCCCTGCGATGGATTGGCCTCCTATCCAGGGTGTACCCCACCTCATGCCTAAAGTCTCCTGGGATGATCTAAGGGCATCCAGTGACCCTGTATAAGACAAACGGTGTAAAAAAATTAATAAATGTGGGCTTACACTAGTAGAGTAGTACTGTTGTAATACTTTCATTTAATCAGAATGCTTCTATAAGTAGGTGTGTTCTATAGTTCAGGGTGCCAATAATAATAATCAAATAATATGTATCTTGGTTGCTTTTGAAATACCTAGAACCTAGAAACAAAATAGAATGTTAAAATCAAATGCACAAAATGACATTAATAGGTACTAACTAATAATCAAAACTAATAATAAACGAAATAATCCAAACCCCTCCCACTTATCATTTTAACCACGCCCACACAACACAAGTCATTTACACCTTTATGTTTTTATATGTACAGTTTACTCATTAAAAAAAAAAAACATAAATTATAAATAATTGTAAATAATCTTATTATTAATTTATGTTATCGTTTGATTCTAAATCCAACCTAAACCTATGTAAAGAAATACATAAAATCAGTGTTCTTTAATTAGTACTATGTAATATCTGCTTATCGATGTAACTCTAAATTAAGTGCAGCCCTTTTTTCCGCACACAGCACACAGAGGATAGGATCATGTGCTGAGTGGAAACACAGCTCTTTCGGGAGTATGAGTCAGGTGGCGATGACCTCATTGCTTTGCCTCAGTCATTAGATCATCCTTTCTCTTTCTTCCTACTCATCAGAGATCCTTAGAAGTCTAGTGATTTGTCGTTTGCAAATGAGCCGGGTCTTTGAGTCGAGTCCTTTTGGTCAAGGTTAAAAGGCCGACGCTTATACATTTTTTAGATGTATGCAATGCAGTGTAATCTTGCAGCGCAATGTAATTCGTCTGAGCTCTTCGTTAGTGTAAATGATGGTGTGTATTTAACTCCCAATTGTTATGTTGAAGAGGATCGGTTTGCAGATTATATAAACTGCAATGTTATTTGGTTTATTAGGACGTAGAGTTAGAGTTCATTAAACAATTTCAATTTACTAATAAAAAAAAAAACAATACAATTATTTGGTCTTTTTTGGGGAAAAAAAACATTAGGAACCCAGAGAGTTGACTCGTATCGTTGAGCTGAATCGAATGACCTGACTAACTGAAAAGAGCTTTATTTCCCATCAACATTACTTAGCGAGAGAAACGTGGTGATGTTCTTGGTCTTCTGATTGGCATGAGGATATGTCATAATGGTCTCCGCCCTCAATGGACTGAACTTTCTGTACCATAAAGAATAATGTTAAATTATGAATCTCTGATGCAGCTAAACTAGCACTTAAGATGCATCTCTGTGTAAGCAGATTAATCAATCAATAACATTGACTGATTGTTGGGATAGTAGAGGATTGTTTGCCGAGCAGATTCACTAAGATCAATATACAGACAGAGTGCAAAAGTTTGTATGCCCTTAGGACAAATTGAAGAAGACGATGAAATCCAATTTAGTTTGTCTGGTTACACATTTGTTCCTTACACTGGTACAGTACCAGTCAAAAGTCTGGCCACACCTTCTAATTTGATGCTTTTTGTTTTGTGATTTATTTTCTACATTCCAGAACAACGCTAGAGATTTCAAAACACATGAGGCGTTAGGTAATTAAGTAACAGTTAGTTGTTATTTTAACACACGAAGGTCAGATGTTCTAGAACAGTTCTTTGCAAGAAACAGTATTATGAAGTGCATTTGCAAAAACCCATCAAGCACCATGATGGAACTGGATCCCCTCCTCACCTTTTGTCTACATAGTACTGGTAATATATGGGGGATAATAAATGTTGTTTGTAGAACTGTTGTTTAAAAGCAATATTACACTTGAGGTCATGCTTATGTACTGATTATCAGCACAGTTGTGATATCTTCAGGACTCTGTCTGAGCCCTCGTTCCTACAACCGTGCTGATATTCAGCATAACGGAATGTGACATGTTTAAACATGATGAATGTTTAAATTATATATATATCTCATCTGTAAAGCTTTTCTGAAATACTCAAATCAGCCTGTGTGGCTCCAGTAAAATCACTGAAATCATATTTTATCCTCATTCTGATGTCTGATGTGAAAATTAGCTGAGGCTCTCGACTTGTAACTGCATACCTCTATGGATTGTGCTGCAGCCACATGACTGGCTGACAGGATACTTTCATGAATAAGCAGGTGTTCCTAATTATGTGATCAGTGAGTCCACACAATATAAAATTTATTAACAATATTAAACATAGTCATCAAGATCATCAATATTTCACTATTTGTAAGACTAGGTGTGAGTACTTTAAAAATACATTTTTAAATATTAATTGGAATTAATGGGTGGTGTAGTAGTTAACACTGTGGCCTCGTCACACAGGTTCGAAGGAGTTTGCATGTTTTCCCCATGTTTGGTGGGTTTCCTCTGGGTACTCCAGTTTCCTTCCACAGTCCAAATTAGGCTAATTCGCATTGTGTGTGTGTGTGTGTGTGTGTGTGTGTGTGCACTGTGATGAATTGGTACCCTGAAAAAAACATTGGTACCCTGACCAGGTACCCCGCCTCATGCCCAATGGATCCAGGCCCCCTGCACAAGATAAAGTCGATGATGAAGATGAAGATAATTTTAAATACATGCTCCATCAATTCTGCGTTTTTTATGTATTGGCACACCAGAGTTCAATATGTAGTCACTCCCCCTACAGACCCCCCTTAAAAAAAAGAAAAAAGAAAATTGTAGACCAGGTGGGACAAATAAGTACAAACATCCCTACTTCAACAATCATTAAAAGCCAGGGGTTACCAAATAATTTCATATGACTAGTTGATCTTGAAGAAGTGTATCTACAATGGATCTAAAAAGTCTAAAAACCCCTGTTAATGTCAGGTTTTTGTGATGTAAAAAAATTATACCTAGATAAATATATATATATTTTTTTACATTTCTCCACCTTTAATGTGACCAATAACCTGCCATCGTCTGCAGAGAGCTTCCAAAGCATGAGAGAAATCTCATTGTTAAAAATCATGAGTCATCAAAAATAATTTCCAAGGCATTAGATATACCATGGAACACAGTGAAGACAGTCATCATCAAGTGGAGAAAATATGGGCCAACAGTGACATTTCTGTACAGTCCAGGACTGGACGTGATGAAAAGCCTGGTCAAGGAGGCTGCCAAGAGGCCTAGAGCAACATTAAAGGAGCAACAGGAATTTCTGGCAAGTACTGGGTGTATAGTAAATACGAGAATAATCTCCCGTATTCCTCATATGCCTGGGCTATAGGTTAGGGTGAAGTAAAACATCCTAGCCTGGCTAAAGTTTGCAAAAACACATTTGAAATCGTTCAGAAGCATGTGGGAAAATGTGTTATGGTCTAATAAAACCAAGATTGAACTTTTTGGCCAACTTTTTGGTAATTCCAAAAAGTATGTTTGGTGCAAAAACAACACTGCACATCAGAAAATGAACACCATACCCACAGTGAAGCATGGTGGTGGTAGCATCATGCTTTTTGTTTGTTTGTTTGTTTTTTCAGCTGGAATTGGGGCCTTAGTCAAGGTGGAGGGTATTATGAACAGTTCCAAATACCAGTCAATGATTTCACAAAACATCCAGGCTTCTGCTAGAAAGCTGAAGATGAGGAGTCACTAAAGAATGGCTTCACCAGAAGACTATAAAAGGTTTTGGAATGGCCCAGCCAGAGCCCAGACCAGTATCTGATTGAAAATCTGTGGGGTGATTTGAAGAGGGTTTTCACCAAAACATGATGACCAGTTGTGCATAGAAGATGCCCTCGCAATCTGACAGATTTTGGAAAGTTTTTGCAAAGAACAGTGGGGAAAATATTTCAAAGTCAAGGTGTGCCATGCACACATGATAGACTCCCAAAAAGACTGAGTGCAACAAAGTATTATTTTAAGGGTGTGCAGATTTATTTTACTCCCCTCCATAAAGGTTTTAGTTTATTTTTCAATTGAGCTATACAGATTATACGTCACATTAAAGATGGAAAAAATACATCACAAAAAAAATATATATTTAAACAGGACTGTGTAGACTTTTTATAGCCACTGTACTTCTATAAAGGCTGAACTTTTGGCAGTTTGGTTCTCTAGAGCTCTCGTACATCTATGATGCCACGAAGAAAGGATATCAGCCTTGACAGTTGCTGCTCATCGTTCTAGAAAGGGTTAGAAGGCCATCTCCAAACAATTTAAAACTCATAATGCTACAGTAAATAGCGTGTATAAATGAAGAGGACAGCCTTCAAGACAGCTGCCAAGCTCCTGAGGAGTGGCTGTCCAAGCAAATTCAGTCCAAAGGCTCCTTAATGGTCAGAGATATAAAGGAAACCCTAACCCTAAACCATGTGACCTACAGACCTCCATAAGCACATACAATTGTGTATGTTTATGGTAGTACAGCCAGAAAATCACTGAACAAGAATACTTTTCTTAAAATGGTGGCTATGAAAAAAGTCAGTTGTCACGTTCAAGTTCGTCGGCTTTATGGCCATTTCAACAATATACACTTTCTAAATATGAAAATATGAAAAATGTTCTGGAAAATTAGATGTTTTACGTGAAGCCCAAACAATCACTGCAAACACCTCATGTGGTCTGGTGGTTGAGGGGTGATGATCTGGTCTTGAACTCCACTTTATACCAGAATAATCTTGAGACAAATGTGAGGCCATCTGTCTAGAAAACTGAGCTGGGCCAAAATGGGGTCATACCACAGGACCTGACCCTAAGTACACCAGCAAATCATCAGGTGTTAGAATGGCCAAGTCCAGGCTTGAGAACCTCATTGAGATGCTGGGGTGGAATCAGACTTTGAAAGACTCCTGTCATGAAGATGTTCAAATGGTAAACAAATATTTTCTAGGTTAAAAGTATTACTGTTGAAATATAAAATACAGTGTATCCTTTCGAGCTAAGCTATTTAATTATCTGATTTAACGGTAAAAACTAACTTTGTATTTTTCTGTGCCTTAGTACGTGTGTGAAAGAATTAGCTGCTAGTTAGCTACTTTGCCTCAGTCATTAGCTAATGCAGTCTGTATTTCCCTGTTATTTGCTTCTCGTCATACTGTATATATGTCTCTACTAAATTATCATTATTCATATTATTTGACTTGTTAGAGAAGGCATCATGTGGGGTAAATGTGCTCATCCATCACTTGCCACAAAACCAGAGCTGTTCTTTTAAATATGAAAAATAAAACTGCAAGGAAGATATTCTGCTGTCTTACTATTACTATTGTTGTGCTCTTCCAATTTTAATTATTAATATTAATGATTGTTTGTTTTAGTCTTAACTTTGTTTTCTTCTTCTTCTTCTCCTTCTTCTTCTTCTTCTTTTTTTAACCTGTATTGCGTGGGGGAAAAAATAGCCACAATGAGCTTAGACACCCCCTGGTGGACAAAACCCATATTACAACCTCGTTATTTGGATTACACTCACTTATCTCACTTAATATGGAACTGATTATGAAATGTGTGAGAAAATCTGTACAAATCAATTTATTATTATATAATAAAATATATATTATGTAAATTTACAACATGAAAATCAAGCCACATAAAATGAAAAATATAAATAAAAGGACACAAAATACATACAATTATGTTCATTAAAACCATTAAGAAGTTAAGAACCATTCATTAAAATGATATTATCCTCAGCAGCCACGGCAAAGCCTCAATCACCTCTGCTTTTATGCTTAGACCTTTGTGTGTGTAAAAGGAGCTGGTTTGAAGATCTAAGCAAGGAACTTGAATGGGAAAGCTGCAATAAATCAGCAAGATATTGTGGTGCCAAAACATTTAATACATTGTAGACAAGACTTAAACCCTCAAAATCAATTCTAAAACATGATGGAAGCCAGTGCAGTGATGCCAGAGTTGGAGTGATGCGCTTGTTTGCGAATGTTAGTGAGAAGGTGAGCAGCAGCGTTTTGAACCATCTGCAATCTATTAAGGGATGATTGAGGGAGGTCATGATACAAAGCATTATAAGAATCTAGTCTAGAATTTATGAATGCATATATTGGCCTTTCAAAGTCAACAGTTGACAGGAGAGGCTTCATCTTGGATAGAAGCCTAAGCTGAAAAAAAAAAAAAAAGATATACATAATTAATATATGATCAACCAAACTGATCACAGATACGTGTGAATATATAGAAATGAAACCACAAGCTTGGCTGAACTTCCGGTATCTACTGTTAATCAAATATCAATAATAACTTTTAAAGGTGCAGTCTCTGTACTATGCTTTTGCTCTAAACTCCGACTGCAATTTCTCCAGGATGCCATTTTCCTCCAAATATGACTGGAATTAAAAGTTTCTCCATTATCTTAGAGATGAAAGGAATTTTGAAATGAGGATATAATTTGAGAGTAGCAGCGGATCTTATTTAGTTCAGACAAGGAGCTGGTAAAGGTTCAGTCAGTGGCCATCGCTACAATCTCTCAGTAACAGGAAGTGTAACTCTATATAAGGAAATGTACGTTTTCAAAATAAATATATTTTGCATTCGCGGTCTATAAATTGTTTTGAACTAAATAAACCCCAAGATTAGCTTATTTAATGATAAATAATAATAATAAAAAAACATCTTGATAATTTCTGGAGATGAATAAATCCACAATGCATTAGCAGAAAAACAATGGTTAACATGATATATAGGTACACAAGATGATGAGTGTTCTTCGTCGTCATCATCATCATCATCTTTTTCTTCTTAGCTGCTTATCCCATGTGCAGGGTCTGAAGCCAATCCCAGGAGATTATGGACATAAGGCAGGGTACCAATCTATCAGGGTGCCAATCTATCACATGGCACATACACACACACACACACACTATGGGGCAATTTTGTAACAAGTAATTAACCAAATCTGTCTTTGGATTGTGGAAGAAAAGCTTTTTTTTTCTTTTTCTTTTTTGCTATTTAGCTGTGCGCAGTATCATTTTATGTCTACACTTATCTTCTTTTCAATTTAGCAGAAACAAATGTAAATTTTTCCAAAGACATTGTCTATAAAATAATTAGCTTCTAGTTAGTTACACTGTCTGGGTCACTGCTAGAGTAAATCCCTGAGCCCTGCACCACTACCACCAGCACCCAGGTGGCCCTGCTCCCTTCAGTTAAACAAACAAACAAACAAACAAACAAACAAACAAACAAACAAACAAACAAACAAACAAACAAACAAACAAACAAACAAACAAACAAACAAACAAACAAACAAACAAAAAATAAATAAATAAATAAATAAATAAATAAAGAATTGTATATTTGCCTGTCTTTCATATTCATATAGGCCTGTCCTTACAAAATGCATAGCATGGCCTAATGTTATTAGGGCTGTAGCGTGGAGTATATAAAATATACTGTATATTCAAAATACGTTAGAAGAAACCAGATTGTGATTTCATGTTTGTGTATTGTGTAGTTTATACAAAGTTTAGAGTCAAACATCACCAAACAACGGACACTTTCTTCACTTGCTGCTGATTTTTTTTATTTTTTTTTATTTTTTATTTTTTGCGAACGCTACGTTTCAGGTTAGGATGTACTGTACATTCCCCTATAATTAATTTCCTGATTGGTCAATTGTCAGATGTAATTGTTCAAAATTGCTGTCTGTAGTTCAGCTAGCTTGTCCTTTAATTCAAAGGTTTATTCAATCTGGAGTGAGTCTGAGTCGGGTTGCACCAGGACACCCCCACTCATGGAAGGCCCCTGCCTGGTCTAATGAGGCAAACTAAGTATTAGCATTGTAAGTTCCATTATGATTATCCATGTGTAAGAAATGTGCCGTTTCTTAAAATAAATTATATTTTGGTTTATTGTTGACTTAATTTTTACATTTCTTTTTTTGTGAAGAAAATCTTAAACATACTATTTTCACACTTCTCAGCTGGAAAACACCCCCACAATTGATCATAGGCACCCTCTTGTGGAAGAAATGTGCATTGCAAGTGTTGTCACTCTGGGAAAGTCGTGCTTTTTCCCCACCCGTCTTTCAATTCCACTTCAATTTCAAAGTGCCTGTTTAAAAAAAAAAAGTACATTCTTGATTAGAAGCTAAGTTTCCTCAGAACACTTGAACCACAGAATATAAATATAAATATAAACTTTGCATATAAACGTGACGACCAAGTTTCCACACACATTGTAGTCCATATAGTGTCCTTCTTTTCTGGGTATATAATTGTTGTCTATACCACTTTATCCTGTATATGGTGGGGTTTGCCAATGCCTATGCCAAGACACTTAAGGCACAAGGCAGGGTGCACCCAGGACAGGGTGCCAATCCATCGCAGGGCACACAACCCAACAAAGCTCAGGAAGAATGTGTAAACTCCACGCACACAGACCCAAAGGCGGGAATCGAACCTGGCCCCTGGACTTGCAAGACGACAGTGCTAACCGCCTGCCACTTTTGATTATATTCTTAAATTAAATATATGATTGACTTTATGCACTATTAACTGTATAACTGATTCAAAAAAAATCTCAAACCTGCAGCTTTGATGTTTAATTTAAATACACGTTTAAAAAGCAATTTTAGAACTAACATACAATGTAAACATATGAAGAAATTCTCATGTTTATTTTGTCTCAGAAACTATTTAGGGGAAAAAATAGGGCTGCATAATTTAAACAAATAACACTGCACTTTTTTTTGACGATATAATGCAGATAAAATATACATATCTAAATATTAAATGTATACCATTCATTGTCCAACAGATTTTTATTCAGACTAACTGCAAATATGATTAGACTTTCAGCTTTAAGGGGTTGCCACAGGGTCGACCAGTTGTTGTTGTTGTTGTTGTTGAATAGCCTAGACAAAACAGAGATTACATCGAAGGTATTATACAGTAAAGCTCTTAACTGAAATACAAAATGCAGTAAGCACATAAGCATACACAGCAACGACCTAATATGGCGCCATCTGCTGGAGAGTGTGCGTGCATACAGTAGAAAACAACAAATTTCTAGTAAGGATTAGGGATTATTTTTGTTTAAATTAGATAATTTAATTCATGTTTTTTTTTCATTTAAATAATAACATCTAAAAAAATATATATATTTTCACTCTCTTTTGAAAAATTAACAGGACAGCAAGACTAATAATTTGAGTTACTGAGATACAACCGAGTGTAAACTCACCTCTCCTGTAGAGAGTAGTGAATGTCAGAAAACCTTTGACTGTTTCAAAATGCTGACACTGGAGACTCCTTCCTTAAATATAAGTATTTAAAAAGTCCTTAGAAAATGTTTGAATTTTGTTATTGATATTTTATTGATTAGTTAATCTTTTTAATAGGGCGTGTCTTCTTGACAAGTCCATATGAATGAATTGTTACTGTAGAAATGATAAGGAATCAGAACAAGTGCATTCATGTAAACCTGTGATTTTCTGCTGCACTATTCTCAGAGCTGCTGTTCTAGAGAATTAATCAACAATCAACTTCAATCCGAGCAGAGAATTCAACAGCGCTGGTATTTAAGCGATTCTTAAATGTTTCTTCCTAGATTTTTTTCTTTTTTTTTCTTTTTTTTTTTACTGTGGACTCTTAATGGTCTCGAGTGAGCATTAAATGCTCTTGAATCAAAACTGCTATTGTTTGTACTGAGAGCAGAACCAGCTAATAAATTATTCAGCAGCTAAAGCCGGCAGACATTAAACCCGTTGTTGTAAAATCATCTGGGTTAAAGCTGCTTTCTTGGATTCAGTGTGGACTGTGAAACAGGAAAACTTCTATGATAGAGCATCACAATATTTATGTCGGTTATGTTCTTATACTTTATACATGGATGTGCTACGAACGAAGCAAAACCATACAAGATAGATTATAAATAAGTCATGATTCTGGGGTGTAGAAAAATACATGTTTATGTCATGAGCAGATTCAACACAACAATACTGTAGTGAACAGTTTGTCAGAAAATGTATGTCCATTATGAATTTTTCATACATTTTATGATCAATTTGAATATTTCCAAACCTTTCAAAGTGCCCCAACTTCCTGAGCATGGAGTCTCCTGCCAGTCTACCCACCCTGGAGTCCCCAGTGTACAAGCCTCTGCCCATGCAGCAAAACATGTGATTATGCACCTGCTTCACACACAGTCCCTTGGAGGCCATGTTGAAACCAGGAATATCATGGGGAAAAAATACAAGACTAGTACCATGGGGCTGAGACTTAAGCAGACTAACCTCTTTTGCCAGCAGTGACCCCAGTGCAAACAGACGTGAAAAGAAATATGGCCCTGGGCGTGGGAAATTCAGCTGGGTATCTTTCTACCCTTCCCACCTTCTATATCCCATTCTGTTGGACTACAGAACTCACTACCTGGAAGAGGTCTTACTCTGCAAGAACGTTGATTGGAAACTGGCCCTGCTACTCGTCTGGGTAGCGCTGGGTTCTCTCATCAGCAGTTTATGAGCACATATCATGTTGGACATTTTTATATTATAGCTTTAAGAGGTTAGACCTGCGCTTAAGCATGATACACTGTGAAAAATAAAAGAGGTATGGCATTAAATTCAGAGAGTGCACATCAGTCTTTGGTGTAATTATGCATACACTATAAGGACCAAACGTTTGTGGAATCACAAACATACTGTATGTGGTTCTGCCACAAAGGTTGAAGCACAGAATTGCATTTATTCGAGGAGCCAGTCCAGCAGGCCAATGCCCTTGTACACAAAGTGAGCCCCATGTAACCTGATACAGTGTACTACAGGTTGTATTTTCATAGCAACCTGTAGCAAAGAGAGAAAGTGGTGCGCATACTGTACCTGTATCATTTAACTTCCGCCTATATGGGTCTGAAGGAAGGGAGATCTTTTGTCCAGCGACTGCACATTCACAGGCAGTCATGGTGATTCTCCTCTAAAGAAATAGTTACATCTGTGCAAAAAAAAAAACTTGCCAGATTTGTTTCTTATCACTTTTTTGAAAAAACAAGTCAATAAAGGGGTTTCAAAAGTTGTTAAATCTGGCAAAGCTTGCAACACTGCACAAATTCCCAAAGCCATTCTTCAGAACTTTTGTATTAAAATGCACGTTCGTTGTCTGAACCTGCTGTTTAAAATAATAAAATAATAGCTACATTTTTTTTTTTGGATCATTATTATTATTTACATGGCAATGTGCACTGAAGCTGACTGAGACTCCAGCTTCTGATCTATTTTAGATCAAATCCACTGGAGTATTGTCTGAATATGTTCGTCATGAGAGGAGATTAGATGTGAGTGAGATGTAAAATATATATCATGAGTACATATTAAACTGAAGATTTCAAACTATGAAATAATAATAAAATATGGAATTATGTAATTAAGCAACAACAACAACAACAACAACAACCAATTGTTATTTTAAGACATGAAGGTCAGCTGTTCTCGAATACATCTTGCAAGAACAGTCAGCAAGTTACTGGCAATACTCGACCTGTGATGGTATAGGGCACTTGCCATCGAGCCAGGAACTTACAAATAGTGCAGAGAAGTAGCAGCAATACCCAGTTCTCTGGATGAAAGTCTAGAGGCTGTGCTGGCACATGCCGCACATATTCTACTACAGAGTGGAAAGGCGAGGGCTGTTCTTCCCAGGCTTCGTTTCCATGTCAAGCCGCCCACCCGGTTGTCTCTCGAACAGCAGCTTAAAAGGGGTAAATTCGATGGAGGCTGCGAGAACGGCATAGGGAAGCTGCTGGCCCTAGTTGAGACCTCCTTTGTCTACCACCCATTGCAGCATCCTTTTGGTCTGGTTTTTGCTTTACCAGTCTATAGGTTTGGGGATGGTACTGTACATATATGTATGGATCGACTTGCTCTGCAATAAACACCCCCCATTAATTACTCAGCTAAAGAAGAGCACTAGTCCTGTAGCACTGTTTTGGGATGTAGCTTTTTGGAGTGGGATGGCTTCCAGGTAGATGGCTTCCATGTACTTGTTGCCTCTGGCAAAGTTCAGCAGTGGACAGACTATATCCATTCAGAAGTTACCATGGCAGAAGTCTCAAACCTCCATAGTCCAGGGCAGTGGAAGTGGTCCTGGATTTTTTTGGATGTTCTTCCGCATCGTGATGTGGCCGCCTACTGTGTGGGTCTGAGTTAGATGCATTACCACGGCCATTTTACTTTGTGGTAAAACAAGTAGGTCTCATAACTCAATTTCTTGAGTTAGCAAGCAAGTGCATTTGGATCCATCACAACTTCTCCATCTGACTAAAAATGGATCCCGCAGATGTGGGTCATCTGAGGGGGCAAGGAAAACAGGGAATCAGGCCAACAATGAATCCAGCAGGGGCAGCTTGTCTGAGGGGTCAAGGATAACAGGAAATCACGCAGATTACCAACACATTCGAAGTTCACCACTCAGTTACAGCAAACGCAACCACCTCCGGCACCTGTTCCTCAGCCCCCTCCATTGTACATTTTTGGTCATGAACCACTCCTCCCCAACCCGTCTACCTATGATGGGGATCTGTCAACCTGCCATTCCTTTTTGTCCCAGTGCTCCCTCATTCTCGAACTGCAGGCTACATCTTTTCCCAACAAATTTTCCAAAGGTTGCCTATATCATTATTCTCCTTTCAAGAAGGGCAAGATAATGGGGCACAGCATTATGGGATGCCCTTGTTGTCTCACTTATAAAGCCTTGACCAATAAAATGAGGGACAGTTTTTGACTGTTCAGTAACGGGGAGTCAGACGGTGAGACAAATACTTAAGCTATGCCAGGGATCATGTTCCATATCTCATTATGGCATTGATTTTCAGACTCTGGTTCCCTCTTGTGGCTGGGCCCTTTTTGCCTTTTTTTCTCCAAGGGGTTTCGGAATCAATTCTGGACAAGCTCACGGCCTGAGAGCTTCCTCCTGACCTGCAAGGACTTACATGGCCCCCTCTAAATGGTTTTGATGAGAACTGCTTCATAGACCATGCAACCCGGCCCTGAGTCTTGACTCAATCGATCCTATGCCACTCAAGCCTTGGTAGACTGTGGGGGTGTTTGATTGGAAAAAAGACCATTTTTGATTGGAGCCCCACCTGTCTTCATGTCAATGCTCCACAACCTAACCAAAGTACATACTGAATACCACATCCTACACCAGGTCTTTAGCAAGACACAGGCTGTCTCTCTATCACCTCACCACCCATATGACTGTGCTATTGATCCCCTCGCTTGCACCTCTTCACCCAAGGGGCTACTCTCCCAGTGAGAGAGAAAGGAGTCATTCACAGCAACGATGATCCATCCCTCATCGCTCACCTGAACCGAGTTGGCTCATTTGTTTCTTTATAAATAGTCTGTTTAAGTTTTAGTCCTTTGTCTTGCATTTAGAGATTTACTAGTGAAACGCTGTTTTGATTGGTTAAGTTAAGTTTAGTTTCATGTTTATTTGTTTTGGTTTGTTTTTCATGTAAAGTCTGTGTTTTTATATTTTATTTCTTTATAATTAAAAAACAACTTTAAAAGAAACATGTGGTGGTACAGAAGGCACAATTATGGCAAAACCAGACATTCAGGGTAACACCAATCTTACACCCTATACACATCTTTGTGCCACTTTTATTATAATTTTTTTTAAAGATGGTAAAATGCTAAAGTTACTGGTTTAGAGCACTTGACACCTTCTGGTGGATGTAATGTATGTCGCAAGTTCTATCATTATTACTCGAGTAAAACTGTGCTTATTTTTTTATCTGTTTCATTCTAATCTAAACGGCTCTTGCTATTCATTTATTAGTTTGCTGTTACGTGTTTGATTGTTCACATACATTTGGCCATATGGTGTCTTTTTGGGTTTATAGATTAATGTCTGTAATCACTGCCATATTAAAATGAAATATTGAGTAGCATCCATAAGAATTTAATTCGGGCACCATGAACTAAGTAATTAATCAGCAAATTAAATTAAATGCATTTAAATGTCGAACTGATTAAAAATTATTTTAAAAACTGCTACATTGTTTCCTTTAATCATTGGCATTTGACCCCAGTAACGTATTTAAGCCTGCCCTGAGTTTTCCTGCCTGAATATTGTTGTTGTTGTTGTTGTTATTATTTAATAATATTAGAAATTACATTGCAGGAGAGATGCAGCAAAGCCATTCATGAGACACACAGCACTCCATCAACATACTGGAAACCATACAGGAACATGTATGCATGCAGTAGTACAGTATGGAGAATTTGCAACTTTACAATTTTTTAATTATTATGATATATATATATATATATATATATATATATATATATATATATATATATATATATATATATATATATATATATATATATATATATATATATATATATATATATATATATAATTAAATAATTTTAAAGATATGTTTTCACATCTAAATATGGAAAAGTCTTCTATAATCCTGCATGCACAATTGTTTTCTGAAGACGATTAGAATCTGAAATATGAGAAAACTTTGATATTGCATTGGGATATTTATAAAATCATGATAGTAGAATCTCAATACAAATTTACAAATTATTAGCGTTAGTACTCGTCCTAATAGTTAAAAGGTTAAAGCTAAAAATAATCTAATGAGCTTTAATGTAATCAGTGATATTATTATTATTCAGGTTGAAGCCCACATACATGTCTGTCTGTCTGTCTGTCTTTCTGTATGGCAGAACTCTACTGTATGTCTAACAAAGAAATCACATTCTGTGAGGTTGATTACTTCTTTCATTGTCATAAATGAAAGAACAATGTTATGTATGTAAAAAAAAATTGTCATAAAAAAATGATTCCAGCAAGATCTGGCTAGACAGACATGCAGACTAAAATTTTTTTTTTTTTTAGACATACAGACTGGTTTTGGGTCCTTAAATGTATGGAACGTAAAGAAACCATAAAGAGTGAGTTCTGACCGATGTACAGACAAAACCTTTCTTTTATTTACAGTATATAAATACAGGTTGTAAATCATCTGCAAAGCAAGTTAGTTCCTTTTCTCAATTACATTTAAGCATCTATAAAGAGTCATTCATTTACCAGCCTCTATAAAAAAAATATGCAACTTTTCATTTGATGAAAAAACTCTGAGTACATTAATATTTTCAGTTAATTTAAATATTACTGAACTAATACTACTATTTAATCTGCTGTCAGAGTCAACACCTTTTAAACAATCAGAACAGCACTGTTGTGTACAGGATTAATACAGTTCTTCCTGGATTAAATAGACTACAGTTATTAAATTATTGTGCAAGATGAACTGTAAGGATTAGTAATGACAGTAGAGCTGAATTTCGCTAGCTTTCTTTAACACTTCCTCTAAACAATGTTCAATTCAGTCATTATTATTGTGGCCAATAGGATGAGAAAAAAAAAAAACTGCCACAGTAGGCCCTTGTGCAAAACTACAGCATATACTAAACATTAACACATACGAAACATTTAGCATAAAACATTTACCACATAAGGATACCATATGATATCTCTCACATACAGTACAGGAATAATTTCGAAACTAGAAAACAATTACAAAAGTGAAAATGTGTTATGCATTTAATCACGGCATATAGGTTGATCTCACACAATCTCATTTTATTTTCATTGGCTATTATAATCACCTTACATCCATTTGGACTCTATTTGACCATCCTCATCACACTGAAAAAGAACTTGAATCAATTGTTGTAGGCTTTACTTTTTCATTTTCACATGCTCGTAGTGAACAACCTTGCCATTTTTCATGACTACTTGTTTAAACTCTGCCTCGTGACGATGAATCACCATTCTGTCTGGTGATGGAGCACCCAGGTGCATTGGTGGAAACTTATTGGCCAATGCATTTCCAGCAAAAGCATCTAAACCTGTATGGTGATGGTGGATGTCTAATGCTGGTGTTTCCTGGAGTCTTGCCTCTTGCAATGAAGGGCTCGGTGGTTCACAAATCCTTCTTGCTCCAAAAATCACCACCCTCTCTTCCTCTGGCACCTAATTGTTCGCCCAACCCTGGGTTTGGTCTTCCTGCTCCTGCCCCTTGAGGTGCCCCCTGTTTGGCCTCAATTTGCCGGATCTCACCAATCACCCTAGACATAGTGGCTCTCTCTGCCGGATTGGTCAGCACCATCCGGGACACGACACTGGTGTATGGATTGTCTTTCATAGACTCTTTAACCTTGGTAGGATTTAGACCATGTGTCGGGAGCCTGACCCTATGACATAGTTCCGCAATGATTTTATCCCATGGCCCACACATCTGAACGCAGATCTCGAGCTCTCCCTTGAAAGACTTCAGGAGCAGAGTAGGCTTCATTGCCCATGTTTGCAGCAGAGCTTAAGCCATTTTGAAAGAATTTTGCCAGACCCATGTCAATGATCACAGCGCGATGAGATCCGTGCTCAACCTAATTGGAAGAAACGAAACAAGAGATCAAGGTTTCAATCAGTGCGGTCATCAGAGAGGGGTTTTCTTTTGATGTGTCCACCTAGTTTCAATATGCTTGCTGGTCAGAATGAAATGGAATGTTCTTTTATTCATTCGCAGAAAAAGGGAGGTATTTATGTTCTATGCCAAACACCCGGTATCATATGCATTTGCTCCATCAAAGACCACAAACTGTTTAACATGTTTTAGTGAAATCGGAATAAACGACGAGATCTGCTGGGATTGTGTTGATATCTGGATAAAGAGGAACCATAGGAAATATTGCAATTCAGGAGTGAAGAGGAAGGGGGAACAAAGAAACAGAATCCAGTGTCAAGGGAAAATGTAAGAAGACACTAACAAAAACCTAACCTTATCACCTCTCTCATATTATTTATCCTTACAGTACTGCTATTGTGAGCCTGGTGATTCAGCTGGTTTGTTGAATTTCTCAAAGCCTACATTAGCACTCACCATGATGTTGTCTGGTTTGAGATCCTGGTGGACGATGTCTTTGCCGTGCAGAAAGGTCAAGCCTTCACACATACCAGTGATGATGGAGGCCTTCACTGACGGAGTCAGCTGTTAAAAAATCCATAGCAGTTAACCGTACGTAACATTGTTCACCTTCTGTAATCTCATCTCCGTCTCAACACATACCTGTATTTTAGATTTCTGTACTTTTAAATATGGCCGTCTCGAGATCCTCGCCGAAGGCGAACTCCAGGGGAATGTGCCACTTTCCATCTTTCAGCCACGGCTTCCCATCATTGTTGATGATATTCTAATTTATTGAGATGCACCTGTGTACTGTATATCAGAATGTATTACTGACATATTTTTTGGTCTCTTTTTTTTTCTTTCCCTTTCTTTGAAGTAAAGTCTTGAAGTAAAGTCTTTGAAGACTTTACTGTTTATTTATTTGAAGTTATGTCTATATAAGCATAAGTAGATTTTTCCTTGTTTATCAGTATGACTTGTTAAGAGCCTTATGGATTATGTTTACTTTTCTTCCCATGACAAGGTTGACCCGTGCATTGATTTGCCCTTTTATTGGAGCAAGTTTTCATTTGTAATGTAGAGAACAAAAGACATTTAGACACGTTATTGTACTAAATGGTATGCTAAGTACACGGAAATAGTATGGCACCACATTAATATATTTTTGTAATATTTTTCAGGTGGATAATAAAAGCTGCATGAAGGTTATTAATGAAACATAAGAATTGAAATGTCCACTAAATCAGGCCTACATATTAATGTCAAAACTAGAAAGGGAGCTAATTTTTATTAATTTTTATGAATTTTTTAAAAGCTTAAAATGCATTGTACCATATTACGCAGAAAAATACTCCGTTAAGAATTTCTTTAAAAAAGGAAAAGAAAATGTCAACCATAAAATCTACAACAAATCTAATCTTTCTAATCCAAAGCTAATCTTTTTACATTACAAAAACAATGTAATAATATAAAACAATGTTATACCTTTTCTTAATAGTATTATAACAAGCTAAAAATCATTCACGTTACCACCAAGATATAAATGCATCTTATTACTTTGTTTCCATTCTTAACAGCCAATCAGTGAGGGAATTAACAACAATTATATTCAAGTAGTTCAAATAAATATCAATATTTGAACAACTCAAGCAAAAAATAAATAAATAAATCAAAAACAAAACTGTTGAGCTGATCAACAAGATAAATGTACGCACTGCACTTGATGGAGACTTGCTCAGCTGTTGTCCGGGGTGAAGAGTGAAAGCATTTCTGCTGATATGTACTATATATATATATATCTCTGTGGCTGTGATGGTGTTTTATTACACAGCATTTCCTGAAACTAAAACTGAAATGCACTTACTTATAGGTCATCTGTATTCATAAATATTCTTAGTGCAAACACACACTCACACGCTGATATTCTGTTTCTTACCTTTTTTATGTGGAAAAAAAAACTGAGATAGAATAAATGGAACACTTTTTAATGGTCTTATTTATTTATTTATTTATTTATTTATTTATTTATTTATATTAAAAAAAAATCATGGATGGGATTTATTGAGGGAAAGTTTAGCTTAGTTCAGCTCAGTTTAGTTTGGTATTTTTTACCTTCCGTGTACACTCCCACTGTAGTGTCTTGTCTTATATGAAAACGGTAAAATGCCAAATGTAGTGCTTTAAAGCACCTGGCCCAGTTTATGGGAAAAGGTGAATATCTGCCCCCTGGTGGACATAATGTATGTTGCAGGTTCTGTCATTATTACTTGAGAAAAGCTACGCTTGTTCTTTTTTTTTTTTTTTTAGTAGTTTCATTTTAATCTATACTTCTCTTGCCTCATTGACTATTTTGCTGTTTTACTGTGGCCTCGCACCTCCAGGGTCGAGGGTTGTTGTGCGTGGAGTTTTCATGTTCTCCCTGCGCTTGGTGAGGTTCCTCCAGGTTCTCAAAGACATGCAGATTAGGCTAATTGGTATTCCTGAATTGCTTGTAGTGTGTGTGTGTGATGGATTGGCACCCAGTCCAGGGTGTACCCCGCACGGTGGCGTAAGTCTAATGGGATAGGCTCCAGGCCCCCCCATGACCCTGTATACAGGATTAGCAGTATAGAAGATGACACGTGTTTTAGTGATTAAAACTAACCTGTTATGTAGAGTGCTTCGTGACGATAATCTCTATCTGTTTGGCCTTCTTCTTTATGGAGCTCACTTTGTGCACAGTGACGTCATCATGCTGGAACACTTTTAAACCTTTTAGGAAAATTGTTATGCTAGAGCATACAAAGACATTCTATACAACTGTGTGTTTCCAACCTTGTGGCACTATTTTGGTTAAAAAAACAACAAAAAAAAACACATAATGGGTAGATGTCCACATACTTTTTTAACAATTTTAGCATTTTTTTGTTCATAGTTTAATCTCTGTAAACACTGCTATACTATTATGGAACTAACTAAATAATTGATGAGAAAAATACTATTCAATATACTGTAAATGTATGAATAGCTGAAATTTATTAAATTGTTGAACTAATGCTTTTTTCTTGTTTAATATGTGCTGTATTGTTTACTCCAAGTATGCATTGACATTTGATCCAATTTAATGGTTGAATAATTAGAAACATTTCACTGAAGATTAGAGATCTAATCTTAGAATGTTATCATTATAGTGTGTGTGTGTGTGTGTGTGTGTGTGTGTGTGTGTGTGTGTGTGTGTATGTCTGTGAAAAAAAAAGAGAGAGTGGTGATGCTAAATTTTCTGGAGGTCGCTGAAGGGCATGTCAGAGTGTTATAGAGCTGGTGAAGTCATCAAGGAAAATTTCTGAAACGCTTCAAGTTAATTACTTTCCACCTTGATGGTGTCCAAGCACTAGTGAAACACTGGGATCAGTGCATCAGGGGATTATATAGAGAAATAAAGAGAGTTTTTACTCTGAGAATTGTGTTGTTATTCTGCGCAGTCAAAAGTCCAGGTTTGACTTGAACGACTCTCGTACTGTAGCTCAAATCCACCTGATCATGTTCTACATGAAAAGTCATTAGACATGAGGAAAATCTGACATCTTGTTCGCAGCAGTTACATGGATAATAAATATCAGACATGGGCAGAACTGTGAACTGAACATTTACTTTCTGTTTGAATAAATAAAAATATTTCTTAAAATACACATGTGCATATGCAATAATGACCTAACATGACTTATCATCTACTGCGCGTGTGTTTGCGTGTGAATTAAGCTGGGCTTCTGACATTGTCCCTACATGTCCGCGAGCTGGGAGGGTAAGGATACATTGTTTTGGTGATTTGAATTTGATCAAAGAACACTGGACCATTGTTACACAATCTTTCACAATCTATCTGTTGGGTCACTGAAATCTTTTTTTTTTTTTTGTGTGTGTGTGACTTTAACAAGGAACCTATCTGCTACAGCCTTTTCAAACCTTTTTTTCTTTATGAGGGCCATTGTTGGAGTACACTTACTAAAGAACAGTCACTACACTTGGACACAAAAGAAAAAAAAATGCATCATGCACACACTCATGTTCAAAATGTTATAGTAAACAGTATACACTTGCACAAATGTTGATTGTTTGAGTAAGGCATGCTCACTGAAACCGAGTGTGGGAGACAATTACAATTACCCATAATCCCACAGCATGTGAGAGAGAGAGAGAGACCCGTTGGCTCAGTTGTGATCATTTGATGCTCAGCAGAGAAAGCATATACTGTACACACTACTCATATTGCAAGACCTCGCTCGTTTATCAACCATGGATTACTCGCATTTTATTGTATATATATACATATTTAACAAATACACCTTCACCAAATACACACACCATATTATTTCATTAAAGGTCTGGAAAACATTAAAAAGTGAGGATTTGTATTACTCACTATGTAACTAATCATTTTGTGTGATTACTATTTTCAGGTTACCCCCACATACTTTAGTTATCATCACCATAACATAAACATTTTAGATCCACTACCTGGAATATGTTACTTTTACACCTTTTTGTAATTTGGCTTTAATTTGTTCCTTGAAATGTCCCTTGTTTTGCCCCCTGATTTAACCCCTTATTTGTGTCAGGGATAACCCCTAGAGCGCCCTGAGACTTTGTGTTTTTCGTTTCGTTTTAACTTCATTTCCCATGTTGCAACTCGGTCAGGTGACATGGGCGCTCACCTGAACCGGGTTGGTCATTAGTTTTATTATAAATAGTTTGGTTTCTTTGAGTTTCTTGTCTTGCATCTGTTGATTTCACCTCATTAATGTCTGTGTGTTCAGTTCGTGTTTCCCGTTACCTTTATTCGTGTTTTGGTTTGTTTTATTATAAAGTTTAAGTGTTTATTTGATTTCCCTGTTTTTCTTTAAAATAAAACATCGTTCCTTTAACACCTGGACCTTTGCGATTATGCCTCGCACCCAAATACATGACAATTTGCCCCTGATTTTCTCTTTAAATCATTACCACCATTGTCCCCTGAATTGTGGATTAGGCCCGACTGGATTACCCTAACTTGCCACGTGAAAACTGGTGTAATTTGGTCCTGAATTGCTCCCTGAAAATTTGCCCCAATTTGCTGGATCTCAGCAATCACTCCTGCCATGGTGGCTCTTTTTCGTTGCAACACTTGGATTCCGGATACAACACTACAGTATGGATCATGTTTCAGAAACTCTCTAAATGTAGTGCAACGCACACTCTCAGTTGGAAAAACAAAAGTTGGATCCAAGATGGCCGACTTCCAAATGGCCACCATGGTCACCACCCATCTTGAAAAGTTTGCCCCCTCACATATACTAACGTGCCACAAACAGGACGTTAATATCACCAACCATTCCCATTTTATTAAGGTGTATCCATATAAATGGCCCACCCTGTACAGACAATTGGGGAGAAAAAAAAACAGTTGGCCTAATCTGCATATGCCTTTGGACTGTGGAGGCAAACCCGAGTACCCAAACGAAACCCACCAAGAACAGAGCATGCAGAAGATGCAAACTCCACACACACAGACCAGGAATTGACCCTGGTCCTGGAAGTGCAAGGCCACAGTGCTAACACCTGCACCATCATGCTGCCTGTGTGCATTCAATTGTATTGTCATAACTCCTGCCTTACAGAACACTAGGTGGCAGTGTGTTCCTCCTGTTCAGAAAGTTTTGTGATGCTAGCCAATAGGAAATGTAGTATCATCTGTCTACAGGAATAAAAAGTAGTGCTAATCTTTTTATTATTATAATTTTTTTAAACAAAGCTGTACTCTAAAAGTTTCAAACTATTCAATTTCATGGCCTGTAAGTGTATGCCATGTGGAAAAAATGTGTCTGTCGAAATGTTTGAACATACAAACATTGACGTCTGTGGATGTTGTGCATGGCAGAAAAAATTTGCAGATGATGCAGGGTTCAAAGATCTTGAAGCATCATTTCTGTGGCTTCCCAGGCAATTGAAATAGATGAATGAAGTGAAAAAAAAATATTTATTTAACTTAACCCAACCTTCTAGGTCATAGCTTCTCAATACTGAGCGAGGAGTACCACCATACTGTACATCATGGGTTTGGTGATTATCTGAGTTGAATCAGAGGAGTTTGGTGAAGGATGTTCACCAAAGATAGGTCTAATCCATTTCTGTACTGTACTGTATATATTTGAAGGCTGATTGCATCATAGCATCGCGATGAAGGCTATCCCTTTTAAGAAGCTCCCTAAAATGCAGCCAACAACTGCCGGAGGATGCAATAGGTGTCCTTCATGTTCCAAGATTCTTCGCGGAATTTGCACAATTAGAAGGAGTTTCCAATCCTTTTAACTCCATGGTATTTCCAGATTTTTATTTGTTTCTAAATTGTAAAACCGTGGTGAAGCTATTCAAAATATACAATAATCTCCTTTAAACAGCGGATGTTGAGATGTTTCTGCTACTCCTCTATAATGGCTCTATTCTGAGGTGATCTCATTAAGATTGTTCCAAGTTATATCTTGTATTGATGATGGTAGACTCTGGCATTGTCATTTTGAAATAACAAGGGGAAAAAAAAAAAAAAAAAACAATTGATGGAAAGACCTGGTCATTTAGGTCAGCGGCTGACCCCATTTTTGGCCAAATAACATTGCTGAACATAGACCTCATCAGCAGAAACAATCACAGCTCATAACACTGTCTCTTCATTAGGCCCCAATGCATTATGGGTGCATAACTTCAGCTGCCTCTCTGCTTACATTGATCTGTGCAACAGTCCATTATTTATTTTCTTTAGCAAATTAAAGTCTTTGTTCATATTCTCCTTGCTGATTATGCAAGATCACAACACCCTTGGATGGCAGTCCTCTGCACTTAACACAAGGTTTAGTCTTCAGCTCTTTTTCTCAGTCGGTGATTGAGGATGTTTCCGTTCAGGCTCGTAGTGATGAATCCGTGTCTCGTCAAGAGTAACGATTCTCTTTAAGAAACTTTCACCGTCCTTAGCATATCAGTCCAAATTTTATTTGCAGATATCCACATGCTTCTGTTTATGCTCTTCCATGAGATGTTTCGATATCCATCTCGCACAAATCACAAATCACTGCTCTTCCGTCGTGCAAATCACATCCGTTTTTTTTCCTTCTCAGATGACAGTTAGAAATAAACTGATGTAACAAGTTTACACCTGCACATCATGACACTCTCCAAACTAGGAAGCAAGTACGACATGAGCGAAACTGAGATGTGCTGTAGTCATGGTGTCCTCAGAGCCAGGCAGACAAAATATGCCATATTTTAATCACAACAGGACATACATTAGGAGAAGCATGGCAAATTTAGGCCACAGCAATGTATGGGGCAGAGCATAATTCTAAGTCAATATACAATTCCTGGCCAAAAAAAATCTGCACGCTCTAAAAATCACTTACTGTTACCTTTTCCATTGCCCTATTGCGTCTTTATGCTCCCTAGCAAACTCAAGCATTTTTACTGGTGAGTCCACAAACATACAGTGAAATTATCTACAAATATATACAAAGAGCAACCAAACCAAAGGGGCAAAGCAATAATCAAAGTGACGTCACTCTCAGGGCGGAAGCGACCGCGTGGAAGGTCAGGTACTGCAGATGCCGATGTAGGGACAGTCAGAAAACCTTGAGTGGCGTCTGGAGCGGCGCATGACCTGGACACAATACACACACGTGAGCACATCAGAGCACAGCAACACACACAAATATAAACACATACAGTGACCAACATCTTGCGGGCTGTAACAATGGCCAGGGGTTTTCTTCATAAGAATTTGATGGCATTGCGTTCTTGTGAATTTAGCGCGCGTGTTCTTCTCGCCCATCAGTCAGTCAGTGCAGTGGTTTCTGGGGTGCAATTTTTTTCCTTCCCCATTGCATTATTTTTTTACAATTATTTTTCATTTTCATACGTTTTTTTTTTTTTTTACTCAGTAGCAAATATGATTTCAAATGGAACGAAGTACAAGACTTAATGGACCACTTTACCACTTTTTATACCTAAGTAAAAGTAAAATTACAGATCTTAAAAATTACTTTAAAAAGTAGAAGTACACAAAAAAAAAACCTACTAAAAATACAGTATCGCGAGCAAATGTAATTCGTTACTTTTCAACACTGCAAACTATAACCTAATAATAACTAGTTAACAATAACTTTTTACAGCAATGCAATTGGTAAAATCACTCACACTACGAAATGCCACTGAATAAACATTCATTTATAACAGGCTGAATATAGTACTACCTATTGTATATAGATTAGATTAGATTAGATTAGATTAGAAATCTTTATTGTCCACACATGTGGAAATTTGTCTTTGGCCTCAGACTAACATCACACTACACATAACAAACAAAACAAATACATGAAACAAACACATAAAGCCCCCACATCATGGATCAGGACATCTTAATGTACTAAAGACATAATCAATGCTTGGATAGGTCATTCCTCAAGAGGTGGGTGGAAAAACACCCATGACAAAATCCAAGCATTGATTATGCAAGAATGGGTTGCCATCAGTCAGGATTGACAGCATGGCAGGGCAAAATTGCAAAGGTCTTGAAAATGAAGGATCAACACTGCAAATATTGAATGTTTAAATAAACTAATAAAAGCCAATAAAAACAGATGACACTTGAAATGCTTGTAATTATACTTT